>CM070092.1:16178815-16396315 GCA_036178185.1 Liparis tanakae
TGGGACAAAGGAGATAGAAGAATTAGGAAGTGATTCACGCCTTAAGTTCCAATATATTACAGGTCACGACTGACATTCGGTTAAATTGGCGGCGTACCTGGCCATCGCTGTCCTTAATGACCATGAGCACGGGGGTGTCCTGGCCCTGCATGGCTCGGTACAGACTCTTAATGCTCATGCCATGCTTTGATGTGCCAAAAGCCAGCGTCCATGGGTACCCAATGGTCCGAGGAGGGAGGTTCCTGGCAAGCTGTAGTGGGTGAGGGGGGGGAGATAAAGAAAAAGTAGGACGAGAAAGAAAATGAAACACAGCCACCACAACGCTCAATTACATGTGTGGTGTTTAAAGAAGAGTAACAGGGCTCCGACTGTTGACTGACTGTGGATCAACAGTGGTGGGGGTCAGGGTTCTTACACATGTTGACCAGTGGATTTCCAGGACTTTAAACCACATTTCCATGACCAAATTTGAAATCTTGGTAAAAACATGAAACATTTAGAACATTTTACGTATTGAGAACGTACGCCGGCTTATATTTTGGGCGTTTTTCTTTAAAAAAACATTAATTATTTCAAACTTGGCGTAAATGAACATGTGATTACAATAAATTTCCATGACTTTTTCCAAAACTTTTATGATTTAAGTTTTTTCCATGACTTTTCCAGGCCTGGAAATTACCATTTTAAGATTCCATGACTTTTCCAGGTTTTCCATGACCATACAAACCCTGGGGGGTGCATAAGGGAGATAAAGGCGCTGGAGGAGCAGTGCATTGTGGGATTCATTTTAACAGATAGAACAGACCGACTAAAACATGTAATTACAGTACGCTGCACCATTTCCCCTGGATGGAACAAGGGCCTTTAAATGTCTCCTTTGCTTTCCAATAATGTATCACTCCCTCTTTTTATTATTTTTTATATGGTTTATTTAATATAGGACAGAGCACATTAATAAAAACATTTCTGTAAATGTGTTAGCCAAGAGGCTCGGTGGTTCAGAGCAGATGAGCCTCGACCTCGGTCCTCGAGGTGATTGGAGGAAGCTTCACATGCTTCTTCTATCTAATTTAATCTATTAAATTAGTTTGTCTTTTTCTTTTGTTTAATCAAATTCCTTTTATGAATTTAATGAATGAAGTGTGCAGTAAGTGGGAGAGCACACACCAAATGTTTTTGAAAAGCTAGAAAAAAGAAATAGACTGTGGCACAATAATTGGTTTACTAAAACATGTGAATTGTAGAAATAATTAGATCCATCTTTTTTTCAATTCATTTAAAATCGACTACGCTAGGAGCTCTTGGAAAACAAGCCGCCACTGCAATCTAAGGCTACAATATTTTTGTGTGGCTGCAGTAGAAATACTTTAAACTCAGTAAATACATTTTTAAAAAGCTGCGCAGGATGAAAAAACTAAAACGATTTTTGTACTTGAATGAAAGTTCAACCTGTAGGCCTCTTTTAATAAGCTACATTTTTTGGAACTTGAATCATTGTATTTCTTATGATTGTATTGCTGTTACATTTGAAGCTATTGTATGGCTTTTAAAACATACGTTCATTCATAATTCTTGTTGGCCGGAATTCAGGAAAATTACCCATACATTATATTTAAAAAACAGTCGAGCTTAAACTCACATAACAACCCACTGACGATGATTCTATTTATAAATATTGTTATCTTTACATTATTAACAACTATAGGGTCCAGATGTAAAATGGTTATGACAGCAGTGAACACATTTATTCCCCCGGTAGACGGGAGAGAAATAATAATAAAGGAACTCCAGGATTTGGTTAGTTTGATTCTTACAAATTTGAAAGTGAAATGACGAGCATGTCCTCTGCGTTTGCATGTTTGATTTTAAGCCAACCGCTTGACCCCCAGTATAAAGTACAAGTCTATCAATCATTTTATTTTACGTTTTTCCAATTTACACCAGACAATCAAAAACGAATAAATACAAAAATGACAAAACAACCAACTATACGGACAATCAGACAAAATAAAAAGAAAAATAATAAAAATAATAAAAAAAAAAAAAACACAAACAAAGTAGAGTATAAGTCTAGTTTACTTCTTGGAAATATTTTAATTTTGATCAAATCCCCAAAAAAGAAAAAGAAATACATAAATGTACCACCTCTCATTAACTTAAAATTGATTGATTATATTAAAGGAACAACAATGTTGCTATGTAGCACACAGGATTAAGATCTATATCTTTGGATGCGGACGCTTGTTAGTAGGATCCCTTCATTTCTGCTTTTTGTCTTTTGTGTGATTTGTTGGAAAGAAAAGTACAAAAGATTGCCTGCCTTAACCTTTAAATGGTGATTACCATCCAGATGCACACAGTTTAATGTGCATTGGAGCAGAGGTGTGTAAGGGTCTGTACCTTCTCTATCTGGTCGGCCTCCAGGAGGTCACTGGATTCTCGGAGGTTGGGTTTGAACGTTTCGGGCTCCAGCTCCGTCTTGATGGACGCGCCCTGCTTGGAGTTCACCTCTTCCTTGGTGGTGATCTACAGGCACAAGCACATGTCAGACATGCATCTAGACAGATGGAGGGTTCACATCGGCTTCAATAAGGCGCCGACCGACACTGGATGGGTTCAATTACAGCCATCCGTCATAAACCTACAATCATATCGGGCTACTCCTACATAGTGAGGCCATCTAAAGCAGTAACAACCAGACTATACAGCTTTTTACTAAACTGCTCTGGGATAAAGGCGGAGACTGCATGAAGAAACTTGCCTGTATCCATGCCTAACCTGAGCAACAACAACCCCCGTTTTAAATGAACAACATTCCTGCCTAAATGACAAAACGCAGTGTCTGCAGGCTGATAACCCAACAGTTAGACGATGACAGCTGAACACCTTCCTGCCAGACGACTAGGATTGGTTTGGCAGAGACGCTTTCTGGGAGAGGAGAGCGTAAAGCGAATGGGGAAATCAACCCAGTGAACTGTTTGACATTTCCGACCAACAGATTGTTTGGCTTATTAATCTTTCTTGATAAGAAGAGGCTGATTGTGGAGCGCTTAACCCGCTGGTGGCTGGGATGCACTCATGTTTCACACCACCTGCCTTGTCCTCAGGAGACATCACTCACCACCGCCAATGGAGTCTCACTTCCACCCCCTCATCACCAACACACCATTGCTTCGTCCTTAAATATTCTATACATTCAAGTCACGTGTGCATAAATGACAATACCCGTTTCTGTGGGGCCTATATAAAACCGACATATTGGTCCTATCTGATATAGTGGGTTGACGCACTGAAAACACCATGACAACGACTCTAAAACGGAAAGCCTGACACATTGAGATAAGGCTGCTGGTCGCATGAAAAACCGTATCACATTTATCTGTAATGAATTGAGAAAAGAAATGTTGCCAAATGTTTGAGAAATCATTCCAAATTGATTGTGTATAGCTAGTTTTGAATAGGTTTTGTGAGGCCAAACACTCATGAAACCTACTCAACGGATTAATGTTATGCAACGCCTGTGTTTTTGAGGTTGGTATGCAACACCAGCTGAAGTCAGCTACAGCCTATGGGAGACCATCTTGATGCAGTCGGCTGCAGGGCTGGGCAGAGCAGAGCGGGAGGGGGGAGGAACAGGGCTGGTCAGGGCACCTGGAGTCGTTTGCAGAGCGAACGTAGATCTTCACTGTTTAGTGCATCAATCCGACGGTGGTACTCCGTCAGAGACACTACCTGGTAGTATAAAGACAGGAACAGGTGGAACATAAAACTCTACCGGCGGCCAGGGGAAAAGGAAAGGGTGAGTTCTGGAAGGCAGTGTGTGCACTAGGTAGTGAACTTAACACCGCTCTTTATATGAAAAAAGTTAGATGTAAAAAAATGCAAAGACAAGTCCTAACAAAGGCTTGACGTCACTGTTAACAAGAAGAGAAAAAGGTGGGGCACTTAACAGTCCTCCATCGGTTTGCATGTTTGTGTAATATGTTTAATAACTCCTCCATTGGTTGCTCAGCTAGACTAAAGTTATATTTCCAAAGGATGGAAATATGATCACCCCCCCCCACACACACACACACAACGCACTCCAAGTCCATGGACATTAACCAATGTCAGGAATAATAATCAACAACTGCAGCCCAGACAGACCAACACAGTGACCTCCAGCATGGCTGCATGCCAACAAAGTTACACCCACCTCCACAAACTCACTGAGAGCTGCTGAGGAAACGTTGGCGTGTGAACAGTCCACAGGAAAGATATTTAAAGCCCGGTGTGCAAGATAAACACAGCCACAAATACCACACAGTCATGTTATCTGGTCTATATTTCAACTAATGTCATACTGTCTGGGAACTGACGTTGAACGATGCCTTTCATTCTTGAACGTGTTTTACAACCGAGACAATCTTGCTCTCAACTTGTTATTTGTGGTAACTAACTGCCTCTTTAAAGCACTCAATGAAGCAGAATAGGTACACTACTGCCCGAGTAAAAACAACACTTTAGTGCACGAGTCCCAAGATGCAAGAGACAGACTTTTGAATGCGTCTCAAACCCTTTTATCTGAGCAGATCCAGGTCAACAAAAGGTCAGCATTAAGAAGCACCCGGTGAAGTAAACACGGGGTCACACTGCACACTTGAATTAAATCTCTAAAACAAACCGTGAATATGCTAACTAGTAAACAAAGAAATCAAGGTTAAGTAAACTGATGAATAAACAAGAGGCTTCCTTCATCCCGTAAGCGCCAAACAACTGAAAACTTCCAGTCAGCAAACATCGTATCATCACTTTCCTTCCTCGCGGTTAGATAGCGACCACTTTGTTTAACGTCCATCACTCTCACATCGGCTAATGGGCTAGCGGCTAGTTAGCTTCGTTAGCGCGCATTATTATTATCAAGAACAGGCAACGTTCATCCATCGGAAAGACGGAGCAATGCACAGAGAACATACACAGGTGTACTTTGGGCTCAGCCGGTTCTCTTGGTCTTTCACCCTCCTAGAAAACATGTCTTATTCTCTGGGCGAGGTTGAAGCCGGGCAGTCACATCACGGATTCTTTAAGTTCCCCCCGTGCAGCCCCGAGACAAGAACACGGAGTTGGTATGAAAGCCTGCTCGACTAAAATAGAAACATTTCTTTTTTTTTTCTAAATGGGGTTTCTATGCCGTGTGATGTGTGTGACATCTCTAAAGCCCAATAACAACACGGGACGGGCGAGACATCGGATCCTGATTGGTTAAAGGGGGAAAGGACCGGCACCATAACAGAAAGGATTTAAAGAGACAGTAACACCACAAGCCCATGAGGTATAGAGTTTCATAGACGATATCTCTGGTTACAAAAAAACAAAAAGTTGAAATTCAATCGAATTCTTCGACAAAAATATATTAGTTAGAGACAAAACTCTGTTCAAAAAACATCTTAAGCTTAATGCAAAACCGGTGTCAACTGGACAAACAAAAGCAGCAAGTTGCTTAACTTGAGTTTACTTATTCAAATGCAATGGATCATCAAAATCAGTTCATTCCGTTATCTACATCATTCATTTATACTAACATTGTAATCCTGGCCACGGCTTCCACCGTATCAAATTCTATACGAATGCATCTCTTTCATTGTCCACAGGCTTGTAAACAATCTGACTTTACTAAAACCATCCCTGTGGTGCAGTGATGTGCCGTCACAGTGCTGGAAATATAGATGGACATCCCTCGTTTGTGCTCCCTAGTTTTACTGCCACATTCTTTGTGCAATGAAGGCACTTCGACGAGAAAAGAAAACCCAGATCAGTCACAGTGCCGCATGAGTTCGGGTTGATTTCATAGCTGTAACCCCAAAATGATTTAGTTGCTCAACGATTACATTCCCTTCAGCAACTCATCATTTTGTTAGCCTTTTGCTCAACAAAATACGTTGCCAAATGCTGAACAATACTAGTGACAGTCACACAACATGTGTACAATACTCTAACTGAGAAGAGTGAACAATTACACAAACATGCAAAACACTTTGGTTGGAAGTTCAGAGAAGCGCATTTCCAAGCAAAGCAAGTGTTCACACAACTTACACAACTTGCACGTGATAAAAAAGTTCACACAAAAAGTTACAATCAAATCAAGAAAGATGCAGTGGTACAAAGAAGTTCAGTATACAGAAGCAGAATATGAAACCAAGGTTTTTAAAACAATTCTGATGGATCGTAATGAAAGCAAATCAACACATTATATTGAACACGTACAATTAATACAAATAAATAAACACTACAATACACCACATAAAGTTCAGATTTCACAGGTTATGGATTAAACCATAGTAACTATACTTAATCCATGCATGTGAAGCTTGACACACAGCAACAGGTGTGGGGGACACGTTTAGCATGTGGACCTTACCTCCCACTCCTTGACGTTGAGGTCGGTGATCGGCTCGTCGTCAGCCGTTTCTGACGCCTCGTTCTTCTTGACAACCATGAAGCCGGGCTCCTGTCCCATCCCCCTGACCCCCTCACCGTACATGTCGGGGCTCCACTGCATGAAGAACACGTACAGGTGGTCTGACCTGGGGGAAGAAACACAACCATCAGCACATCAACTCCCAACGGTTCGGAGAATTAATGAGTATTTTGTACATTAAAACGTGATCAAACAGCCGTAATAACCGTTAAGGAAGCATTTCAATATCAAGAGAAGACATTTCACTCGTTTGCCTGTTTTCCAGTGATTTACTCACTGCAGTAGATCACTGGAGATCCTGACCAACTCAACACTTTACTCAGCACTTTACTTTACTTACTCAGCACTTTACTTTACTTACTCAGCACTTTACTTACTTTACTTTACTCAGCACTTTACTTACTTCACTTTACTCAGCACTTTACTTTGTTTTTCCCCTTGTAGTATTTAGTTTTTTTGTATTTTAGGATTAGTATTTAGTATTTAGTATTAGTATTTTTGTATTTAGTAACTTAGTATTAGTATTTTGTATTTTAATAGCAGTATTAGTATTTTGTATTTTAGTAGTAGTATTTTGTATTTTAGTATTAGTATTTTGTATTTTAGTATTAGTATTTTGTATTTAGTGTTTTTGTGTTTTTATTTTTATCTTTTATTTATGCTCTGCTGTGATCCTGAAATGTCCCCACTGTGGGACTAATAAATAAATATCTTACCTTATCTTTACTTATCAAGTATTTTGCGGCAAAAGACATCACTTTGCGCTGAAGTGTTGGAACACTTTGATAACAAATATTCTTATAATAACTACTTGTTCCAGTCTAGAATGATTGTGTTGTTCCCTTTTGGGCTGCCCAACGTGCTGTAAATACAAAACTCTCATATGCTGAAGTTGTTGCTCAATGGTTTCTTATTTACACATCAAACAGATCAACAATGGTATTCATGTAGAGTCCCATATTCACTTTCCCTTTAGCTCCATTTTGTCATCTGTCTCTTTAGCTGCTTAATGCTCCTCACCTCCTGGCCCTCGCTTTGCATCTGCCTTTATACAAGAACCAAGCAAATAGTTCAGGATATGATAAGATATCACAGCATAACTCAAGCAAAAGTTGAAAACAAATACAGTTTGTGTAACATACTGCGTTGGACATGACCGAGCTGTGCAGACTCCGTAGGCTGAGCTTTATTCAGTGTTGTGCTTGTGTACGGCTCATTCAATGCCTCCTTTTCTTCCCACAGCATTGCCAAGACACTTAAAGACGCATCATGCGGGTTGCCTCCCATCTAGGTCAAGCTCCAGAGAGTCTGAAGGAAAGGACTACGAGCCGCTGTGTCGTCAGTCCCGACAGCTTACGATCACCTCTCCCACACACACCTCAGTCCAGTGCCAATACGTTAAAAATAACGAGCAATCACATAACACAAGCTTTGAATCTGCAATGCCCCCGGGCTGCCATCTCCAGGAGCAGCACACTTGTTTTCCAGGTGGGAAATGCTGTAGCTAAGCAACCTGCAGATGACGACAACAGCCCTGTAACGAACAAGACTCTGGAAGTTCCTAATTAATAATGAAGGCGCGTGTGTGTGAGCGTGTGTGTGTGTGTGTGTGTGTGAGTGTGGAGGAGGAGGGGCGGGGCGTTCTGTGTCATTACTGCACTCTCGACACACACAACCAAGAAGCATTTATTGTACCGTGACTAACTAAAAAAGACACGCCTGTTTGTTTGAGTCCAATGTGGTTAGCAGCCTGAGAGAACGCCACGTGTGCAGTAACAGTACAGAAGGACCAATGTACTGAAAACTTGAGGCTGGACAAGTGACGGACCACATCCACCTCCAGATCCTCATCCCCATTTTTGCTCCTTTGATTTCTTCTCTTAAAATAAAAGATAGAAAATCTAACGAATGTTGTCCTGGAGCCAGATTTGGCCGCCTCTGATTTATTAAATTAACTATATAAACAGATTATGCAACTTTTTCATTTCCAGCAAGAAGAGCTCTAATTTTATTATGACTGCTGCTTGCTTTGGCAGCTGTTGGAGTCGCAGCGCTCAAACTTGGAAAATACACACAAACATGTCATATCTATTTTCAGTTGATATACAACATTACATTACATTACAGGTCAGAAAAAGTTCACAAGCTATTTTTGTGAGCGGAAGTCTTTCTCAGGATACACAGCTTGGAAAAACACAAGCTTTATTGTTGGATGGATTTTGAGGGTGTGTGTGTCCCAGCCCAGGAATAAAGTGCATGAATAATAAATCGTTCTGCTGTCTGGGGCCGCAGTGGGACTCACACCCGACAAAGAGTGCCTATTCGAAACAAATCAAATAGGCACTCTTTGTCGGGTGTGAGTGCAAGTAATGTGCCTTGGTAACTCAGCCCAATATTTTTGGACTACAGCACAAGGTCAAATCGACGGAAGCGCTGAGCTGTCGCAGAATAAAAAAAGTAGACCCCGTTTTCTCGTAATTACGAGATCCTTTTTTTAAATTCAGTGACAGCTCAGCGCTTCTGTACAAATCCCTGCAGCTTTCTGCATTAAAAACAAAGTATGCACTGGTTTCATTAATGTTATTTAGGCTACCACAGAAAGGATTTGCTTAAATTCAAGAGGTGTGTCGGAGCCTCTGACCTCTCCTGCGGCACAGCGAACCAGTACTCGTGCTTCTTGCCCTGCTGGGCGTACTGCTGCATGGAGGCGCTGGCATTGGAAATGAACGTCTTCTTCATGGGCTTCCCCACCCGCAGACACAGGAACTTGTGAGAGGGGTGCTTCCGCCTTTCTGCAGACGCTGGAGCTGGAAGAGAAAACCATCAAATGGTCACAAAAGGATAGACACAGGTTATTTTGTGGCTGAATAGCCACAGAAAATGGGGTAAAATATGTAAATTAGGCTCTTTTTTTACACTTCCTGTATGTTGTGTGTATTGATCATAACAAGTCCATTTGTAAGCTTTATAGATGTTGCCAGGCAGACTTGGCCAGGTCATCTGTGCCCAGTCAGTATGCTAAGTTAACTAAATCTTTGGCAGCTTTGTTTGCATTTTAGACACAAGATGGTATCAATCTGAACAACTAGCATTCACAGGAAAGCAATGCAGCTTTATTCACAAGTATCAAACAAGCTGCTTTTTAAACTATTACACATTTTGTTTCAAATGTCTAAATAGATATTGTTGATTTACTGTGTTCTGGCTTATGTATGTGACCTAGTTTTCCTCCCTCTATTTCCTGGCTACCTCAACTGGCATTAGTCATTTTGTGACATAAACAAATCATAATTGATAGTGGCAACGAGTCCTCTGCCTGCGGTACATTATCAATGGGCTATTATAAGGTTGCAGCCCCCAGGGACTGAATGACATCACCAGTGACATTACACAGCCACATATTGTCAACTCCTGGATGGGCAGCGCAATAAAACTCGCAATAACGGTAGACAAGATAATCGGCTTCGACATGCTCAGAGGGACAAATTCAATTGTCAGAATGCATTATTTCTGTCGTAATACAGCTTGTTTTTGAGGTGGCTAATGTTACTTCTGTGGGCTGAGCAAATGTGCACAGAATAATGGTCCCCCTCTCTCTCTCTCTCTATCTATCTCTCACTCCATTTCTCTCCATCGCTCTCTCTCTCCCACTTGTGAATAGAAGGAAGAAAGAGACAAAGAAAATTAAGAAAGAGATATATATATATATATATATATATATATATATATATATATATATATATATCTTGGAGCATTTCATTTCTTTAATTTTCTATTGCATATGAATATGTTGTTTACGTTTTTTCTTATGGTTTTGTATATGTCACTAGAAAATGACCAAACATTTGGCATGACCACCAATATCTATCTACCCATAGTGGCAGGTTAAAAGTTAAAACATCTTAAAGCCACTGGTGGGATCATTTCATCTTTAAACATAGCAATGTGAACCGAGTTTATTGCACGTTTTGGGAGGAGGTAGTATTCGTCTAAATCCACATGAAACCAGAGGATGATGTCACGTGTTATTAACACCTCTCAGAAGGTGTTTTGATGTTGGGTTTCATCGCCACCGTGTTCCGCCTTTGGGCATTACTTGTGTCTGTGGCGTTGTGGTGTTTGATAGGCTTTAGCTTATCGCCCAGAGGAGTGGCCCAGACCACCAGAGCCCCGGATCAAAGAGCTGCGTAAAGCCCGCCTAGCTCCACTGGGCTGATAACAACAGAGGCAGCCATTCCCCTTCGTCTTTACATACCAATTACTAGCACCAATGCAGAGTGGGAAAAGAAAGGTTATCAGGAACCAACATGAGAGACGGGATTTTGAAGCCGCCGGAGGAGAGGAACTAGCTTTGATAGTCTTCAGAGGAATACGGACGTCGAGGTTGCAGGTAACAGACAACACAAGTTAATCACACAAGCTTTGAGGAATACGTGTTCTAACTGTTTTTCTATGTGTTACGAGGTAAAAGGTGTTTACCCTCTGCAGAGTCCTGCGTGCCATCCTTTGGCATCTGCTCTACCGTCTCCTTTTCCTCCTTGCCCTGTTGCATAGTGTTCGTTTTGGGGATGTCCGTCCCCTCGTTGGCTTCCCGCCGTGGACTGGCCGAGGCGGAGATGGTGTCTGCGGCACAAGGGGGGGCGGAGCTCTGGGAGCCCGGACGAGAGGTGCTGCTGCTGGAGGGGGCCTGGCTAGTGCTGGTGGTGGTGCTGGTGGTGGTGGTGGTGGGTGGCTTCTCTTCACTGTGCTGCTTGGATCTCATGGGGGACTGGCCTCCGCTCTCCGTGGCAGGGCCAGGTGGATCGTCCTCCGCTCCCGCCACAGCGCTCTCCTTCGGCGGACTGGCCTTGCCTGAGGCTTGGGACGCAGGACTGCTGGCCTCCACCTGGGTGAGCGTCTGCACGGACTGCACGGACTCCGCGGACGCGCCCGGCGACTTGTCCAGGCGGAGATCCTCGCTAGACGCTTGCTCCTCCTCGCGGATGGGGGACAGCTCCGTCTCGGCGAAGACGTCTTCGGAGAGGGAGGCCTCGACGCCGCGCGGGGCCGCGCCGCCGTCGGCCCCCGGCTCCTTCAGGCGCTGCTCTGGCTCCTTCTGGGAGGGATGCCTCTCGGTGGGAAGTGGCTCCAGGTCACTTGGAACAAAAAGTAGAAATAAGACGTATGCAAAGACCAGAGGAATATTTGGACATTTTCCACATGTAGGGATATCCATTTAGCGGTTCGTATTAGTCAGCCTATAAATGCCCTGTGAGGAGCCATCTAACACATGAGAGAACTTTAAACAGAATAGGATGCGTCTGGACTGATGTGAGTGTTCTTCAGGCATGGATGCACTAAAGACCTGAGAATGAGATACATTATTCAGTTGCATTATGGGCATTTTTTGGAGCATGACCTCACTGGGGGTCTCTGCATACGCCCTTGTGTGAGTCCCCCTTCTTCTTTAGAAGCGCAACTCTAAAATCACTTAAGTGCACTTCTAACCAATCAGAATAACAATTGACATGCTAATTCCTCTTCCATTCTGTTATTCAACTAATGGTCAAACACAATGTAAAAGATTAAACCAAACAGGACCTGGATGCTGATTGCTTCCAACACACACACACACACACACACACACACACACACACACACACACACACACACACACACACACACACACACACACACACACACACACACACACACACACACACACACACACACACACACACACACACACACACACACACACACACACACACACACACACACACACACACACACACACACACACACACACAAATCATCTGCAACACAATAAAAGCTCCACGGGCAACAAAAACACAGAACCGCTCAGACCCCCCAAAACTAATTCCACAGGGTTTCAAAATATTAGATCCCATTTGCCCTAACATAAATCGGTCTTCAACAATAACAATAAAACAATTGAAATAAAGCAAAACAAAAAAACTAAACCAGAACTCATGGGAGGAAACAACTGGATCCTCTGAAGGTTCCTCGTGCATAAAGGAAGTAAACTATCCCAACGTGAGAGGGGTGAAGGTACACTTCATTCACCCTGGTGGTGATTGCCATTTCCGGTATATTTTTGGACGTTGAGGGGAGATGGATGAAACTGAAAACTTAAAATTGGTTGCTGATGCAATTTGACAGCAGGGAAGCACATCGATATTAGCGAGGTTGTTGCGTTTCTAGGAGGGTGAGAGAGGGCGAAAGGCATTTGGAATTAAACTGTGGGGAAAGATGTAAAGTATTTAAATCAGAATTAGAAGTCATGATTAAGTATACTTGAAATAACCTCACGTGTTAGACTTTACCAGACTTTAACAACAACAACAACAAGCGTATGTGTCAACATGTCCTCCTTACTCGGGCACAGCCTCTCTGATCTTGGGCTCGGTGATCTCCTTGCAGATGGCAGCAGACTGCACCTCCTCCAGGGGACACATGATGCCGTACTCCTCGCACCCATGGGCTTGGACCAGTGGGTCCATCCGGTGAGGGTCAAACATGATGTTGTTGGGCGTCACCAGCAACACCCCGCTCACCGCACCCTGAATCCCCACGGGAGAAGAAACAAATGCTTAGTTTAAACACACATACAAAAGGACCGGCTTGGCCACTGAAGGGTCATTTTTAAATCCTTCTCCAAACCTACAAAGCCTTGATAAGTGATGCTCCATCATATCTTAAGGAGGTTGTAGTACCGTATCGCCCCACTGTGGTTCCTAGAGTCTTAAAAAGTAGGAAATCAGGTTCACCTGGTCCAGCCCCTAGAGATGCTGCTATAGGCTTATAGGCTGCTGGGGGATGTTTAGGATACACTGAGCACCTATTCTTCTCTCTCTCTCATTATGGATGTATTTCCATCTCTGCTTTGTGACTACACGTCTCATAGGGTCCATTGGACCTGGCTGGGTCTGTTGCCATGGTCCTGCTGATGCCCCGCCCACTTCTCCTCTCTACCTCCATCTGATGGATTGTGGAGGTCTGGATCGTGGTCCATGCCTACTACCAACTATTCATATGCTCTGTCATACTCATGATATAATGATTCCTTCTGGTCACATGACATCTATTGCATCTGTCCTTCCTGGAGAGGGGTCCTCCTTTGTTGCTCTCCTTAAGGTTTCTCGATGTGAGGTCCTGGGACAGGGATGTCATCCGTGTACGGATTGTAAAGCCCTCTGAGGTATATTTGTAATTTGTGATGTTGGGTTGTATAAAATAAACTGTATTTAATTGAATTGAATCATCAAAAGCTTCACTGTCACATAAGCAACTGGAAGCCGAATCAATTTGAGACCGTTGATGTCCTGAATCAAGTAAAAGTTATTGACTGCGAGCACCGGGACCACTTCAGTGCTTTCATGTGGTACCTGGGAGGGAATCGGTAGTGGTTCAATCCCATGGATCTGTGTGTGTGTGTGTGTGTGTGTGTGTGTGTGTCACTATGTTTTCTTAGTTTTGTATATTTCACGATTTAAAGCGACACTATGTAACAATTCTACCTTAAAACAACAGCTTGAAAAAAATGGTGGCGCTACAATGACTTTTAATGTGGCGGTTTACGCCTCCATCACAGCCATCGGGGGTCTGTGCGTAGAAAACCCGACTATGTAACATTTTGGAGCCGCCCGGTACTTCAACCTGCTTTCTGTCAGTGATGACCAACGTCACATGGTCCAGTCCACCTCACAGGGGACTTTTTATTTATTTATAGAGACAGAGAGACATGCTGCTGTGGAGACGATCAATAACAGACGTTTAGTTTAATAAAAGAACAAAGACGTCTTTAAGAAAGGGATCTGACATTACTGCTGCTGTCATCTGGAGGAGAGAAAGTTACAGGGGGCGAAGGAGAGTTTTTTTGGCTCAGAGCCAGAGGTTCAGACACCTGATCTATCGTAACTGGGTATTTACGACACTGAAGTAAACGTTAAATACCTGAAGGGGGCGCTACAAGGGGAACACTACATAATGGGCCTTTAACTCTTATCAGATGCTCCTCTTCATGTTGTCTAAAGGGTTATTCAGAGCCCACATCGTTACTGTGCTCTCATTTCATCCTCGTTTTCTTAAAATCAATTTGACAACGACTAACAAGCTGGAATGCTCATGTTTATAAAGATACCAGTGAAAGATTTGAGCGCGTTGACTTTCCCTCTAACTGCCGTGTTTACGTCGGCCTCGGTGGGTGATTTCATGTTTTGCTGAGAGAACCATGGGAGGGCTGGGAATTAGCAACTGAAACGCCAACTGATTAGCATGTTTCTCAAAATCTGAAATTGGTTGTCACGGACGGCATTGTCTGCTAGAGTGGAGCACTTGGTATGTTCTGTTGTTGCCGCTTTATTCTTGTATTAATGTGGAAATCTGAATCTCAGAAGGGCAGGGTTCTTACACATGTTGACCAATGACTTTTCCATGACTTTAAACCACATTTCCATGACCAAACTTTAATCTCGTTACAAACATGAAAACTGTAGAACATGTTGCATATTGAGAGCTATCGCTGGCTTATATTTTGAGCTTCTTTCTTTAAAGAATATAATAATGAATTCAAACTCGGTGACTTTAACAGATTTCCATGACTTTTACAAAACTTTTATGATTTAAGTTTTGTCCATGACTTTTCCAGGCCTGGAAATGACCATTTTAAAATTCCATGACTTTTCCAGGTTTTCCATGACCATACGAACCCTGGAAGGAGCACTTTGATTGTATGGATGGTTTACAACACTGAACAACAAACAAAGAAAAATAAAAAAACAACTTTAATGTGGACTTTTAATTTCAGTCCGATACTTTCAAATCAACAGCCACACCTTTTGAAATATGTGTCGAGTACCTGCAGATGGAGGGCTGCAGAGCATAATCATATATTCAGTTTGATACCAATACAACCACTTCAAATCTCTCCATTTGTTTGTTTTGCTGACGGAATTCAACTTTCATTTTTAGCAGTTTGCAGCAAACCTCACGGGCCTCACCATGCCACCAGTGATGTACTTGCAGTTGATCTTGAGGAACTTCTCTGTGAGGGCCTCCTCCTCCTCCGAGGTGGACGACACCACTCTGGAATGGCGCAAGGCCGAGAACACCGGGGGGTGAACACCTTCTGGTCGGTGGGGGCCATCAGAGTCCTGGAGATGGGACGAGAGGAGAGAGCAGATACGAGTTATTAGTTAGTACGTACTTTTATAATCATCTATTCTTGAGCCTGGACTAGTTTGTCCTTCGTCACCCTAAACAGAGGAGGGAGCATTTTAGGGAGTTAATGGAGACATGCTAATACAGACCGTCTATTTCTACTTGAATTGAGCGTTTCAATATTTTAGAGCACAGTATTTATGAATAGCATTCAGACAGTACATGTGAAAATCTAACTTTTTACATTATGGGACCTTTTATATGTAAGGAAAACTGACGAAAAGCCCAAAATGTAAAAAAAAGCTTTGTTTCTCACACACACACACACACACACACACACACACACACACACACACACACTTCTAAACAACATTCAACTACACACACACACTTCTAAACAGCATTCAACTACACACACACACATACTTCTAAACAGCATTCAACTACACACACACACTTCTAAACAGCATTCAACTACACACACACTTCTAAACAGCATTCAACTACACACACACTTCTAAACAGCATTCAACTACACACACACTTCTAAACAGCATTCAACTACACACACTTCTAAACAGCATTCAACCACACACACACACACTTCTAAACAGCATTCAACCACACACACACACACACACACTTCTAAACAGCATTCACACACACACACACACACACACACACACACACACACACACACACACACACACACACACACACTCTACATGACGAGATGATAAGCACTGTCGAACAGTTCGGTTCACTTGGTAATACTTGGTGCAACTAATTTGCGTCTCATTTCATCAAACTAATGCGTTTGAGTCTCTAAATATATTATCTAAAAAAAACATATTTCCTGCACAGCGGGACAATCGGGTTAGAAGAAACCCAAATGACGAGCCGGGTGAATGTGCCTCCTGTGAGACTGAACCTCACACGGGCAATTAGGTGAGAAACATTCATACAAGACCAACGATCTAATTATTGTGCTTTTGGCACAATCTCGTTAGTGATATTTTGACTCGACGTGCCCTCGAGTCGAGAGTGGGTTTGGAAACTGATGAATGAGGGGCCAGCCTGTGAAGCACATTCATAAATGTAGAAAAGAAAGTGCAAATAGCCCTGAATCCCTGTATTCAAACGGCTCCTCATTAATATTTACATTGCTTATTCAGTGTAATTAACAAACGCCAGAAATGGTTCAACGTGAATGGTTTTCTTTTTTAACATTTGCCTTTGTGATTGTTTGATTGACCTTCTAAAAAGAACGACAAAAAACAACTAACAATCACCTCTGGAGTCGGCTGGGGGCGGGGCTTAATACCGATACGTGCTTACAGTACACATTACATCACATTTAGCCGACTCTTTTAAACAAAGCGATTTACACAGACACTATATATCAGCTAGAAAGAGAGAAGAAGAAGAATAGAAATATACTTTATTAATCCCCAAGGGGAAATTTGTTGACATAGTAGCACCAATAAACTAAACACAATAAAATATAGACATAAGAAAGAAAGTGACTGTGCATAAAGTATAGTATGCAAAGTGAAATATAAAATACAAAATAAAATAAAATATATATGTATATATAAAACATATATGTAAAATAAAATAAAATAAATATAAAATATATATATAGCTACGGGGAGCAGTTTGGCGTTAAGTGTCTTGCTCAAGGACACATCAACTATCCCGGACTCGAACTGCCGATGCTCTGATTGAAGGACAGACACACATACAGGTTCACGCCCCTTCATTACAAAGTCCTCCTCCTTTATCGTTTAGTGGCTAGATTGAGCATGAAGTGCTGTACAATATATAGAATCTTTAATCGAGATCAATTATGATAACCAGCAGAACGGTGAAACTAGGGTGTTAATGTTAATTACACTTATAATTAAAGTGGGAATCATTTATAGACGTGACGATGATGAAAGATATAACACTAGTTCCCTTCAGAATGTTCTTTTGTGTGTGTCCGTAATCTGCCAGATGCTCCACAGCCAAGAGGCAAATGCAAGTGATGTCTCAACCATGTTGTTGTATTATATGTTGACACAGACGCACACGCACAGTTTGTTGCTGCTTCTTCAGCTATCCAGCCGTAACTCTGCTGCCACAGATGGTGTGTCTGTGTGTCTGTGTGTCTGCTGGGCTGTAAACGAGAGGTGCGGTGGGTTTGGTGTTTCCACCAGTGGCCTGTTGCCATGCAATGTCTGAGCCTGGGGCAGAGACCGCCTCAAGTCTGTCTGAATAACCATCCACGGGGACAACTGCGTCAGACGGGGAGACATTTGGTAGAACAGGGCTGACGGAACAACGCTGGACCATCTGATTCACCCAATGACTGATGGAGGAGTCAGACTGGATGTAGAGATGACAGGAAGAGGAGAAAGACAAAGAAACCAAACCAAAAAGCATCTGAGAACATTCACCACTTGACGGATTCTATTGCTTTTTAGTCATCTAATTTTTCTTTTTCTTTGTATGAATGAAGTCGAATTGCATAACATATATCTGATCCTTCGACTAGACTGTGCATCTGACTGCACTATTCTTCACTTTGTTGTACTATTTTTAACTGTTTGTTTCACGATATGTTTTGTATGTTTTTGTATGTATTGTATTTTGTCCTTTCTGTGGACCCCAGGAAGATTAGCGGTCGCTAAGGCGTCAGCTAATGGGGATCCAATAAATAAACTAAACTGCAGCTAATTTACTGTGGATAAAAAAAAATTAAATAAAAAAAAAGAAGACAAGAAAAGCTAAAGGCAATGAAAGAGATTGGAGGGAGGACAAAGAACAAACAGGGAAAGAAGAGACGGAGAGGAATGTGTGGGAGTCATCAATGAGGGGGATTTCGGTCGGGTTTTGGCGGAGAGCTTCAAGAAGAAGACGGCCGGAGCCCATAACAACTGTCTGCCGTCCTCCTGACACCCACCCCCACACCTCACGTCTCCCAGCAGTCAAACAAACAGCCGGCAGCCCAGACACTGGCTGAGGGGGCCGATGCTGCCAAAAACAAGCCTCTGTGGACAAGGAGGCGAAAGGGACCTCCAACAAAATGTGAACAGAGATAAAGGGAGAGGGAATCAGAGGTGAGAATAATAATAACATTTCAAGAACATGCTCAAAACAATAAGAAAAAAAGGAGCAGGATGCCTGATCTGTGCGAGCGTCTCGTGTTGATGGCTTTCAGTCCTCCACTTAAACAGAGCACACCTCACCTACACAACTGCACTTAAATCGCTCCATTTCCCCAATGACTCATTCAAGCTGGCCTGTGTTACATATTAAAAGAGCCATTTCCACTTTAAAACAACCACAAGAAACACGGGCATGCAGCGCACACCTGGGATTAATATGAGCAACGGGTATCCTAACATGTCCTCCCTCATGGAAACGCACAGTAACAGTGTCGCCCATTCCCTCTTATTGTATTGTGCATGTGACAAAGGGAAGGGGGGACCGTGTCCAGGGTCGACCTTTGATCCCCGGCTCCCCTAATCCAGGTCTACGTGTCCTTGGACAAGACTCTTGACCCCAAATTTCTCCCTTAACTGTGCCTACGGTGTATGAATGTCAGCTAGTCCGGATGTGCAGGTGGCTCCTCCCATCAGTGTATGAATGGGAGAATCAGGGTTCTTACACATTTTGCCCGATGGATTTCCAGGACTTTTCCATGACTTTAAACCACATTTCCATGACCAAACTGAAATTTCGGTTTATACATGAAAAAGTAAGAACATTTAATATTTAAACAATGTGAATTTCAAAGCATACAGTAGGCCTATACATTTATGAAACAAATGACTAAGAGACAATATTGTATTTAAAGAATAAACATTTGCTTCCCGAGCTATGGCCATCAAACTTTCCGGTTAAGGTGCGTTCACTTGCAACGCGGGAAAAAAAGAAAATTGCCCCGCCAGTATGAGAGCGTACGCCGGCTGATATTTTGAGTCGTTCTTTCTAAAATATATTCATTAATTTCAAACTTGGCCTAAATGAACAAGTGAATATAACAAATTTCCATGACTTTTCCAAAACTTGTGATTTAAGTTTTTTTCATGACTTTTCCAGGCCTGGAAATGACCATTTTAAAATTCCATGACTTTTCCAGGTTTTCCATGACCGTACGAACCCTGGTGAATGATGTCATGTCGTGTTAAAGTGCTTTGAGTGGTCGGAAGGTTAGAAGAGTGCTCTACAGGTCCGTTTGCCATTTACAAATGATGTAACAGCCATCACATGCCGCACACAGTGAAGACGGACTCACAAGGTGATTAAAGGAGGTTTTCTTTTGGCATAGCGCCCACTGTGACACAAATAAGAAAAGATAATGCTGCATGTGTACATTACGGTGTTATTATGCAGAGTGGGACGATAACCGCCTAAATTCAGAGGGAAATACAGTGAAACGAGTGAGTTGCTCTGTTGTGTTGCATATTCTCAAACTCTGACAACCTTTAATGATCTTTTAATATGATATCATAGTTTAAATAAATGACATGGCTCAGTGAGCAGTTTAATGCATGAGAGCCGGTGTGACGATCAGCGCCATATAGATTCTATAGTTTCCATCCTTGATTTTCTGAGGAACATGCACAGCATGCGACCTCAATGAATCATCACCTGATCAGAAAGCTCCAATCATATCTCACACTGACCAACCTGCCAAGTGCTCTCCCCTGTGCCCCCCCACCGTACCACCTGTTCCTCTGTTGTCACTGGGAGCACGTTAGCATGCCAACGGTAGCATTTAGCTTAAAGCAATGCTGCGCTATAGGCTCCAGTGCAGGATTTATACATTTATACATGAGCCTTTTACAAAACCCAAACACACAGGAACACGGTCCACTGACGGGAGGATCAGACTAGTATTACAATAGTGTGAGGGTAATCATTATTTAAAAAACTTCAAAGAGTGAACACTGACTTCTGTGTGACTCGGACAGTTTGACTATTTAGTTTAGTTTATTTTATTAAGGATCCCCATTAGACTACACCACAGTGGAGACTATTCTTCCTGGGGTCCAGGAAAAAAAAAACATTACAATACAAATACATAAAATACAGTACAGCATGATACATTTTCACAAAAACACTTAGACTTAGAAAACATTTACATTAAATGTAAAACAATATACCTAAATACCTAAAATAATAACCTAATCTAATATAATTTCCTTTCTGATGATTGCTGCCTTAAGTTTCCTTTTGAAATCACATTTATTTCTTGTTAGAGTCGCATATGAGGGGAGCACATTCCAGTATGCAATGGCTCTGTACATTACTGATTTCTTAAGCGCATTAGTTACAGCGGTACACAAACAGCTTGCAGATCAATAAAGTTATTTATGCTGTGGCAGGCAGTCAGCCCAGCCACTTTCGTCCTCCTCTAATACATGAGTGTTTGTCCTTCGTCACCTACTGTTTTCTCAACTTGTGCTGGAGTTTGGTACTATAATCAGGGTTCTTACACATTTTGACCAATGGATTTCCAGGACTTTTCCATGACTTTTCCATGACTTTAAATCAAATTTCCACAACCAAACTGAAATCTCGGTATAAACATGAACAATTTAGAAAATGTTGTGCGTTTTTGAGCGTCTTTCTTTAAAAAATATATTAATTATTTCAAACTCGGCGTAAATGAACATGTGAATATAACAACATTTCCATGACTTTTCCAAAACTTTTAGGATTTGAGTTTTTTCCATGACTTTTCCAGGCCTGGAAATGACCATTTAAAAAATTCCATGACTTTTCCAGGTTTTCCATGACCGTAAGAACCCTGTATAATGCTAAACGAACCCAACTTAAGGTAAGGAAAACGTAAGGTCCTTACCTTATGTTTTCCTTTCCTTACCTACTAAAGCCAGGTACGTTGAGGTAAGGAAAGTAGAGGTACGGTAAAGCACTGCAAGTAGAGGTAAGGCAGGGTTCTTACACATGTTGACCAATGGAATTCCAGGACTTTTCCAAGACTTTTCCATGACTTTAAACCAAATTCCCATGACCAAACTGAAATCTCGGTGTGTACATGAAAACTTTTTGAAAATGTAGTATTCAAACAATGAGAATTACAAAGCATACAATAAACCTTAAATGAGACAATAGTTTGATTAAAAGAATAAACATTACTATACATGTTTATTCTTAGAAACACTTATATAAATGTTATTCTTTTAATCAAACTATTATACTTTATGTGCAAAAGTTTGGACTTGGCCTATGCCAGCTTATAATTGGAGTCTTCCTTTCAAAAACATGTGAATTATTTTAAACTCAATGTAAATGAACATGTGATTATAACACATTTCCATGACTTTTCCAAAACTTTTATAATGTTAGTTTTTTCCATGACTTTTCCAGGCCTGGAAATTACCATTTTAAAATTCCATGACTTTTCCAGGTTTTCCATGACTGTACGAACCCTATAAGGTGAGGTAAAAACAAGGTATGGAAAGTACAGGTACGGTAACCCAAGGTAACATGACATCAGGGAACAGTCTACAGAAGTAGAAGAAAGAAAAGTTTGAAGGACAACACCACCTTTTTGACCTTGTTTGAGGTGAGCCACATCTCATTAATGTCCTAAAGTCACAGAGAGAACATTCCAGTAAGTCTTGGAAACAGGATTTTCAATGCATGTCTGCGTGACATCAAAATGGAGAGAAAGAGCGTTGTGCAGCACTTAAATCTAAAGATGAAAGAGCTGGGCACAGCAGAGGTGGAGCAGTGTTCGATGACAGCTGGAGTTACAGAAATCAATATCCTTTTAGTCTGCAACCAATATTTCTCTTGCTTAAAAGAATCTAGAGAAAGGCTGTTGCTCCCGTAAAATGTGGCCTCCCTCCTACTGTGTTGACGGAGGACAAAATGAGGTAATGCATCAATAAAAGACATTCTGCAGTCGTCCATATCCATTGGAAAGACACCACTCCCAAACAAAATGTCTCTTTAACGGCACATTAGCTACTTTCTCTCTCTCTCGATGTATTGATAAAGATTTCGGAAGGGAAGTCTACAGGTGCCACCCGGCTTTGACCTTGTCAGTGACACATGGTGCAATAAAAAAAAAAAAAAATCAATCCATAGCTCCACCATGTGGGCATGGCCGTGGTTTGCAAGGGGGAGCACACCATGGTTGGAGGTCTATGCGGTTGTTCATACCCTGATGAACCAATTTACTGAAAACAAAAACACGACATCAAATAAGACAACGTCATTTATAAGTTAAACAGGAGATTCACCAACACATAGCAGGTGATGAACACTGGGTGATGACAACCTGTTCACTTGGTGAGATCATCATGAGTGTAGTCATGTTGCGCTATATATAAAGGGTTCTTACATGTTTTGACGGATGGATTTCCATGACTTTAAACCAAATCTCGGTAAAAACATGAAAAATGTAGAACATTGTGTGTATTGAGAGTGTATGCCGGCCGATATTTTGAGCTTTTTTCTTTAAAAAACATATTAATTACTTCAAACTCGCTGTAAATGAACATGTGATTATAACACATTTCCATGACTTTTCCAAAACTTTTATGATTTAACTTTTTTCCATGACTTTTCCAGGCCTGGAAATGAACATTTTAAAATGCCATGAATTTTCCAGGTTTTCCATGACCGTACAAACCCTGTATATATAGGCAGGGTTCTTACACATGTGGACAAATGGATTTCCATGACTTTTCCATGACTTTTCACCAAATTTCCATGACCAAACTGAAAATCTCGGTATAAACATGAACATTTTAGAAAATGTGGCGTATTGAGAGCGTGTGCCAGCATATACTTTGAGCGTTTTTCTTTAAAAAACATTAATTATTTCAAACTCGGCGTGAATGAACACGTGATTATAAGAAATTTCCATGACTTTTCCAAAACTTTTATGATTTAACTTTTTTCCATGACTTTTCCAGGCCTGGAAATGACCATTTTAAAATTCCATGACTTTTCCAGGTTTTCCATGACCGTACGAACCCTGTATATATAGGTAATCTAAACCGGTTGGACTTCCTCCATTACTAATTATAGGTCACACGCCAATAGAAGGAAGGAAGGATGGAGGGAGGTGGGCAAATAAAGGGGGCCAAAAGCGGAAGAGACAGGGAAGGTCACAGTAGTCGCTGTGACCACGGCGGTGAGTAAGTGTGAGTGTGAGTGTGTGTGTATCAGTACGAGCACCAGAAAGGTCTGGGTAGGACAAAGAGGACGCGCCTGCCCACACAGATGACCGGAGAGCACGTGCGCCAGCGAGCTGGTAGCTGCCAAATAATCAAACAACAAGACCGGCAGCCGGAAAGTCGACCAGCTCCCCATGCATGCATGGCCGTCTGGATGACTGTGCACGGGCACGTGCACAGTCATCCAGACGGCCAGCCAACCATCCATGCCTGCAAGATGTGTTACTTTTTGCTGCCAGGGCCAGCAGGCAGAACGAGAGCAGGAGGACACTTCAGAGCTGCCTTATCTGGCCTTTAGCTCTCGTTCGCCACGCTGACTGAAGCACGGCCAGTCCGGAGGAGCAAGTGCATTAAAGTGAATGATGTCTTATTTTGGAGATGACTTTATATTTGACACCCCATGTCCAAAAAAATAAACATTTGTCCCCGCCGGTACATTCTCATGAGATGCTCCGCAGCATTTAGTCCACCTTAATATGTTGTAACTGTTGAACACTAAGCTTCTTCTTCGAGGCGTCTGCACAGTCTGATGGATAGAATTCAGCTGGGGCCCTTTAAAAGTTTGCCGATGTCAATTTTGAAGGAAAAACTAACACACTTCCTTTAATAAACAAAGATTTGAATGCGAAAAAACTAAAATGTATTCTTCAATGGTCAATGCTGCCACATCGTACATGGTCTAATATGACCAGTAGCATATATTGTGGCTAGTGTTAGCAAACGTAGGCCAGATATTGTTGTCGAATTGACATATCGGAGCCAGTTTCCTGACATTTTAAGACCTCTCTACGTCCATGCCAGCCTGCATGATAACCGTTTAATTTGTGTACTTCTCTTCAGCATGTTCACTCGGCGTTTCTGAGAGTTCTTCATGTTCTTTATTCTCGTGCACCGACTATTTCTATGGAGAACTCGAGGCATGCAGAGCGAGCATTCGCAGGACTTCAATGAATGGAATAATTACTCTGCAACGAAAAAAATGGATTTTTAAACAATCTGTTAGAACATCTAATGGGACTTTGAGACACCTGGCACTAGATCTGACTCTTTTTATTGAAAAGTAAAAAGAGACGCGACTGAAAGTAGTCCCTCTCTTCAGAACACCCGTCCTCAGGGTTATACTAGCTGCTATTACTCCCCACCTCCCAGAAGCATTTATTTAGATTGTACCCTCATTGAGACGCACGTGCCGAGCACCGAAATTGGCTTGTAATTAAAAGATGCCGGGGATTCTGGACACACGCACAAGCACACGCATAATTGCTGCCTGGCTGCTCGTCTGGGAGAGCGAGCTGCTCTGTCCATTAGTTGCTCTAAATATCGGACACGGCATCACTTTTAAAGGCTTAATTTCACAGCAGTCACAGCCCGAGTTCTCTGATCCTCACCCGTCAAGAGAGCCTCTCTCGTTCTGGTAGGCATGACCCAAATAGATAAGCAGAAAGTGAACGGGGGCCCTTTCTTTTGGCAACCAGGGCTTGTGTGTGTGTGTGTGTGTGTGTGTGTGTGTGTGTGTGTGTGTGTAGGGGGTAGCCACAGTGACAACGCCGGAGCGGAATCCATTTTCCTCACAGAAGCGGCAAACCAAGACGTCCGTTCCCATGGAGACCAGCAAACAGTCATATTTCTTAAGGGACCACTGGGCGTCCTGCGGTGCTCAGTGATTGGCTCATTCAAATGCTGCAGACACAGTCAAGGGAGATGGCGGCTCGCACTGCCGGTCTTAAGAGCTGCGAGGGGCGGGATGCGTCTGACAGACTGACATGAAGCCACAAACAACACGACTCCGACCTGCAGCCAAGAGTCCACAACCACATCACGGTCTTTGTGGAACATACATACATACATACATACATACATACATACATATACATATATATGTATATACATATATATATATGAATGTATATATATATATATATACATATACATATGTATATACATATATATAAATATATATATATGTATATACATATATATATATATATATATATATATATATACACATATACATGTATATACATATACATATATATGTATAGACGTACATATACATATGTATACACACACATATATATATATATATATATATATATATATGTATAGACGTACATATACATATGTATACACACACACACACATATATATATATATATATATATATATATATATATATATATATATATATATACACACTGTATATGCATGCGCAACCGGGCGATACAACTTAATAATCAAAAACTACACAAGTCTACGCAACGATCAAATATCATGGCATCGTATCCCCTCATTTACACTACCAAGGAAAAACAACCACCACAACAACAACAACACATGTCACTCACATATGTATAAGTGCATACTAAAACGAGACACCTGTGTAAAAGAAATTCTCTGCACTTTATTATTGTCCTGATGATGACAATGGCAGGAGAGCTAGTTAGGGTTAGGTGTTAGCACAGGGTTGGCTGTACAGCCCTGCGGGGCAAAAATAACTAATTGTGGCCTATGATTGATGTTTAAGAATTTATTTGTTGTGGTTAAACTTGGGGGGATTTCATTTCTCTAAAGTTTTAATATTTTAGCATTGGATTATTGGTAGTTTCAAGATGCATTGTCATCTTGACCTCTACTCTGCCTTTTACATCAAGGAACACAGCGGATATAAATCCTGGACTTTATTGTGTCGTTGACACCTTTGCGGTTGTGCGTGATTTAATGTCATTCTCCTCATATTGCCAACTGAACGACAGTAAACCGGCCTGTTTTTACAGTTCGGAAAACACAATGGTGAAGGCACACGTGCTCTCTGGGTTAGTGCATGAGAAAACATCGTTCCCCAGTCTAACAGAAAGTGCCTCCACCACAGTGCAGAAAAGAAAAACAGCCTCAACCGCAAAGAAAAACAGTCTGTCCTTGATTTTGATCATGTAAAACAGGCACGCATCACCTCCTATCCTGAGACGAGGACAATTGTATTGTCTGCTTCTCGTCTTTTATGCCATGGAACAGCATGACACATCGTCTTAGATGTTCACCTTCAGGCTAACAATGAACGGACCGTTAAAATGTGAAGGATAAGTCAATGTGTGGTTGTGACTGAGGCACAGTCAAATTGTGTGTAAATTATATACAGTCTTAGGCACTGCTCTGTTAGATTTCCTTATTTATCTCGGGGAACTATCTCTGAAAATGACTTGCCTAAAATTAGACTGAATGAGGCTTTATAACAAAGCACCTCCTGCAAGAAACTAGTGCAATAACATACCCACACTTTGCATTTTGCACATTTTATTTAATTTTTACACTGCTGAATATTTGCACATATGTTGTGTGTATATATAAATATTTGCATATATGTTGTGTATATATACATATATATTTTATTTTGAATTTTATATTTTCACTTGTATAGTTTATGCACAGTCACTTTTTCTTTCTTTCTTTCTTATATGTATATTTTATTCTTGTGTTTAGTTTATTGGTGCTACTGTGTCCACAAATTTTCCTTTGGGGATTAATAAAGTATAATTCTATTCTATTCTTCTTCTCTAGACCTATGATGTCTGTAGCAGAAATGAGGCTACTAAAAAAAACCATCTATTCTAAATACGTTTTATGTCAACATTTTACATCTGCTATATTGGAGAATGTCATACAGTTCTAGATTCTACCCATAAATTGCATGACAGTGGTTTATTTAACATCCTTTTTATGAGTGTGTGCGATCGGAGGTGTGGTCAACATACCGTCACTTTCTCTAAATCAGCTTCTGAGGAGGTGGGAGACAGGGGGCTGATGGGACTGAGGGAGGGGGAGCTTCCAACACTGGAGATGTACTCGGGATCAGGAACGTACAGAACCTGCAAACACAATCCATTTCCGTATTTACACAGGCTCTGCCTTTGTGCACACACACATTGCACAAAGCACACATGCACAGGGAGATTGAACCGAATGTCAAAGCAAGACAAATAACATCAATGAATAGCTTCATGCGACTGACTGGGATAAACAGAGACGGGGAAAGTAGAATTATCAGTGATGGAACACATTATGCCTACATTTAATTTATTTCTATACGGGATAGAACGAAAATCATATATTTATTAATTAATGCAATTACATTAATTGTCTAATAATTGTAATAACTATTACTATATGAATCATTTAGTTCAGAAAGTCAATTGTGTCAGCTCCATCTCTATATTGATGGAACGTGTGAATCTGTGTTGCAATAAACAACCACACATATGCCCTGTTGCCATCTACAGTGTTGCATAATGTAGTGACAGTGAAAGCTAAGGAAAAGCGGTTTAAGAAATAGTTTGACCTTTTAGAAAATGTACTTATTGCTCTCCTACTGAGTTGGATAAGAAGATCAAAACCACTCGCAGCTTTTCGTTTTGTATGAAGCTACAGCCAGGCGACAGTTAGCTTAGCTTAAAGACTGTAAACGGTGTGACACACAGAGCAGACTGGCTCGGTCCACAAATACAAACAAACAAACTTCATCGCAGTACTTTTTAAACTCACTGACATTTTAATCTGAAGGTAAAACCATTGACGCCACAGTATGAAACCAAAGGCTGACATGCTAAACAAAATGCCTGTAGCTAGCTAGTGAAATATGCTAGCTTAAAATACAGAAGAAACTGGCATATAAAAACAAAAATATTAGGACAAATTGTATTCTGCACACATGAATTGTACCATTATTCCTATCGATGCCTCACTTTAGTCTTCTTCAAGGTTCAGTTTTCCAGTTCGTCAGCTACTACAAACTTAGTTATGGGTTCTTTACCCTGTTGGTAGTACGACTACGTAGCAGCTATACACATGTGTTCTGTTTGTTAGCAGAAGGAAATGAAAAGGAGATAACAAGTCACTAAAGAGCCATGCATTCTTGTTCCCTTCTTAGCCATTTGTGTCTATACATTGTGCTTGACGGAGCCATGCTAGCCGTTTACAGCCATAATGCCAATTCACACTAACCTTGACTTCATATTCTGGGTGAATGCAAAAGAGTGGCATTGATCTTCAGATAGGACTCAAAGCAAGAGAGCAAGTCAAGAGTATTTCCCAACATAACATACGTTACTTAAGAGCGGGTTGCGACTTGTTAATTCCCGTTTAGTATTAATTTCAACCAGTATTAGACCTTTAAATTTGATACTGCATAAGTAAAGCATTTTTATTTTATTTTACACTGCAGTCATTAGTATTATATTTGTGTATGCATATATGTTGTGTGTATATATATATATATATATATATATATATATATATATATTTTTCTTTTTGTATTTTACTTTGTATACTTTGCACGTCATTGTATTATATTTGTTTGTATTATATTTTACTTTATTTTACACTGCAGTCATTAGTCATTAGTATTATATTTGTGTATGCATATATGTATATATATATATATATATATATATATATATATATATATATATAATTTTGTATTTTACTTTGTATAATTTGCACGTCATTGTATTATATTTGTTTGGGTGTGTGTATATATATATATATACATATATGTTTCATTTTACATACATATATGCTTCATTTTGTATTTTACTTGTATTCTCTATATCTTTCATCCCTGTTTTTATATTTTATTTTATATTTTATTCTCGTATGTTTAGTTTATTGGTGCTACTGTGACGAAAGAGGTTTAGATTTAAAAAATGTGCCATTTACGTTGTGGTTTATCTTTCAGTCAGTTTAGCATTGTTTACCGAGAGCTAAGATGAGGGATGCCTACGGGATTGGCATGTGCAGTTTGTCCCCATTCGTCTGGATTTGAATTTGACACCAAAATATAATTCTGTCCCTCCAACAGATTTAAAATGTGGGTCTGATGCAGAAGCAATAAAAGATCTAGGATGAAAAGCCTGGGAGGCTGGTAGTGTTTTTAGCGGGCTAAAGATGGGATGTTTTGCGTCACGTTCGTCAGACCTAAAGCATCTTTCGGACATTTCAAGCAGCACATATATTATTATATATTTTTAGAAACTAAATTGGTCCTAATGGGACAAATTACACTGTTATTAGCAGACAAATAAGTGAGCACGCAGATAGTAGGGATGAGAACAGTGAGTCAGCGAGTTCCTCTGCGAGTAGAGGGATGAACACATGCAGCATGTGACGTTCTCAAAATAAATTCTGGGTTCAATTTCCCCACCCGGATTCTCACAGGCATTGTGGGAAACGCACAACGGACTGTTTTTGTGATGGTGAGATCGAGAACGGCTCGATAGAAGGTGTGGATGTGAGGTTGCTGGAGGACAGCGATAAGGAGACGCAGCTCAATGTATCAATGAAGGCGTGCACGGCGGTTCACACCTGGCCAGGAACCACCGCTCTGGAGAACAGCTTGTTCAGCTGAACCAGTTCGTTGGGTGTGGTGTCAAACCGGAGCGCAATGCTGTTCAGCGTGTCCCGCGTTTCCACCTGGACCACAAAACAAGAGGACATGAAATAAAAAACTAAAACTTTCGAGACGGTTCAGGGCATTTTCATGAAGCTGGAGAGGGAGAAGGAGAGAGAGAGAGAGAGAGATGAACAAAACAAAGCTGTGCAATTATTATTAATTGAATCTTTGATTTTTGCACGTTAGATTTTTGGGATGTTATGCAAATCAACGCCGTCAGCGGTTGACGACCAGGAATAGATTCCCAAGTGAAGCAACGATGCTGGCAGAAATATGAATCGACATGAATGTCAGAGGCAGTTTTGTGTTATATTGTGAACCACACAAGAAGCAGTAGACACCTTTTCACTCCAGTTTAATGTAAAAGGTAAATATACCTGGAATTGTAAAGCGCTTTTCTAGTCTTCCACTTAAAGCGCTTTACACGACTCGCCATCATTCACGCACCCACACCCATTCATACCCTGACTGCAGTGGATAAGGTGCCACCTGAGCATCAGGAGTAACTAACATTGATACATTCATGGGTTAGAACTCTCATTGAAGGACGACCTCGCTCCACACTGAACCAGTGCTAATTAGACTTGTGTGCATCAGATCTCATGCCAACTATATGACCTTCATTTAACCAGGTAAAATACATTTAGTCCCCACAGTTTGGGCTCTAAATATGTCTGGCCCTATGCAGTCTACTTAGTGGTGGTATTGAATAGTTGTACACTGATCATATACATATATATATATATATATATATATATATATATATATATATATATATATATATATATGATCTGTGTATGATTAGGACAGGATAATGGTACTGTGTTTTAGTGCAACAGTCATCGAATGCCTCAGTGGTCCTCAGCGTGTGTGTGCAACTTTTCCGTGTATGTGTGTGTGCGTATGTGTGTGTGTGTGTGTGTGTGTGTGTGTGTGCCGCACAAAACCAACATGGAAAAACAGCGTCTCCAGATTCTTCACAAGACAGATCGTTTCCAGGCAGATACTCTTGCACCAGAGATAGTAAGGAGAACCAAGAGAAGACCAGCTGGAACATTAGGAGCACAGGCTCAATGTGCACGAGGTAGTCACACATGACGCGATCATGGTCACATTGATGCATGACAACCGCGAGGAAAGAAACAACATGCAGCAACTGAGAAGCCAGCCAGTGTAACAACTCCATAAACTGAGACACATGGAGTGTCATGGGCTAATATTTGGTTTGAAACAGAGCTCTGAGAAATTCATACTTCAAATATTTGAAATATTGATTTAGCAGGAACAAAAGAGGCTGTAGGGCATCTTCCCCGCAATCTGTGGCTCCTAGAGGAGCAAATCAAGCACTCAGCAGCAGAAATATTCAAAGTGTGTTGGCTCGAGCATCCTCTCTCTAAAAGCCCCGAGGCCGGGGAGAGGAACCTTGGAGCTATGGACTGTGGTGGAATGAAGCCAGGGCCGAGTGTTGGGTGGTATTTGTCTTTTAAACAAACGCTTAGTTCTGACACAACTCAGATTTTACTTTGTAAAGTCAATATTTATAGCATTTCCTCTCAGTCATAGGGAAAACACCGTTGATTGAGTAAGACAAGTCGGTGACAAGAAGCAGGAACAACAAGTTGTTTAAGCCAATTAAAAACTACATTTGGCAAGTACATTTGTGACCTACTTTCCACACTGGAGAAGTAAAACGAAATAAACAAAAATCCCTGCGGGACAATAAATTAATATGAACCTTCATCTTGTTTGAATGAAACGAGGAAATCATTTAGAAAAGATATCGTGATACACAATTACTTCCTCTAACTTGATAATACATACTGACACAACCTTCGTAGAAGATCTGAACTGAGAATAATTCAGCTAACAGGAATAATCTTTGTGTAGATAAATCAAACTATTTTCAAAAGGCCTTTACACGTTCTTTTAGTTCCAGGTCATTATAGTTTTGGTTGATTCAAATGGTTGTTTTTGAAAAAAACTCAATATTCTTTCAGAGCTTTCACAAAAACACAAAATTAAGTTATGTGGAACGGACAGCTTTCAACCTTGAGACCGTACTCCTTCTGTTCTTTCGTTTCAAAATAAAAGCCCAAGATGAGTGCAATGGGTAACCGTTCACCAGAGGGAAATCAAATTCACTCAGAGCATTTTGCTAGAAGGAAACTTATTCAGTAGCTTACAGTATATATATAAAAATATATATATATGTGTGTATATATATAAAGTATACACAATATATATAGAGTATATATAGATCTAAGTCATTGATCTGATTTAGCTGGCCAAATCAAGCAAATGCAGGGTAATGAAATAATTAAATGACAACATACCATGGCGCATTTCACCATAGTGTCTAGAATCCCCCCCCCAAAGAAAGACACACGTAGGATGTGTTGACAGGTACGTGTGCCACGTTAAGTGGCTGCTCATCACCGCGTCATGAACAGCTGCTCCTCCTAACCCGTCATCTCATTAGCTCCGTAAAGCGAGGCGGACCGTTCGCCTAGACAACAGCAGCATGTCAGCTCGATGAATATCCCGTCCTCAAAGTCACACAGATCACATCCAGAACGGCAATGACAATTTAAAACATGCCTTAGAAAAGACAAAATAACTACTTCAAGGTATAGCAGTAAAAACACGTGAAAACTTAAATCTCGGCATGAACATGAACAATTTAGAAAATGTTGTGCGTTTTTGAGCGTCTTTCTTTAAAAAACATTAATTATTTCAAACTTGGCGTACATGAACATGTAAATATAACACATTTCCATGACTTTTCCTAAACTTTTAGGATTTGAGTTTTTTCCATGACTTGGCCTGGAAATGACCATTTTAAAATTCCACGACTTTTCCAGGTTTTCCATGACCGTAACAACCCTGTAATAACTAATCTATATATGGAATTATAGTTAACAACCCAAGTGTCTTTGTGTCACAGGAACACTAAAATGACACGTGGCTCAACCGAGAAAAGAACCGCAGCCGCTGATCTCTCAGGGGAGCGATCTCTAACTCGATTAGGCAGCAGAGGACGGGGGACATGTTTGTGACCTGTTATTGGCACACGGACAGGAGAGTGAAGGGACGAGCGAGCGCAATCACGATCAGGATCATAGCTACTAATGACAGGTGCACCCGATCGTCTTATCCTGCGGATCAATACTGCCCATTATTCATCTTAAACTGGGGATGAATAATTAAATTCTTCCTCTCCAGAGGGCGACATCCGTCCTTCTCAGCAGAAGGGCAAAGGAAGACGGCCATCTTGAGAGTGACCGACGTGTAGCTAGTGGTCACCTTGTTAAACGGGACGTGCAAACTCCGAAGGGGAGCCGGCTGGACGGTGGTAGACTCACAGAGCCATTAAAGATTCCTCTGGCATCTCGGCAGGAACGTGAAGTGTGGAACATGAGCGCAAATCCATGAGCGCTAACCGCGGAAATAAGATGCACTCTCATTCCTTCTCGGTGAGAGGAAAGGAGTTTAGAAAAGGTACCCATCCCATTCACAAGTGTGGACCGGCACCGAGACCACCTCCGGTTTCACACTGAGGAGAAATATACTGGAGGAGAGTGAAAAGGGAAACTCTATTCAACACAATGAATCAAACTGGGGCTAAACAGAGCACTGCTTAATCACCCATAATGCCAAATCAAAGCATTTTATAATGAAGGATAAAGCTCAGGTACGGCATGACGGTTGCCATGGGGACCTTGTTGTTACCAAGCTAATGGCATGTGTATTGTGTGCACCGACATCCTCGCTGATGGCTTGCAGACCTACATTTAGCCCCTCTAAGTGATTCTGTCCCTTTCAAGGGGACAGGACAAGTTTGCAGTCTCCGTCTGAAGCTCTGATGGATCTCTCATTGTGCCAGGCACGGATCCCCTGCTCAGGCTTTGATAGCCGTTACACTGACTGACCAACACAAAACACAGCAACCCAATGAAAAAAGTCACTTTGTCTCAGGCACACTTTGCTTTTTTCAATGCAACCTTTGTGATTGGATGTGCCATATCAGCTGTGTCCTCGTGTGTGTGTCGACACTGATGGTCGGATGTTTATCGTGTGCTGGTGAAAAAAAGACATTTCACTTTCTAGTAATTTATCCCCCCAAAAAATATATCAGGAAATGTTCGATTTTCATTAGTAACTTAACAGCGGGTCCAGTTTTCCTCTTTAACAAGATGCCAACTCAATGCGAGCCAGGCGACATGTTTGGTTGGTCGGACCCCTATAAAACATAATCTAACCACGGAGCTTACATCACTCCAGTCAATACATTAAAATACAAAACAATACAGGGCGCAGGGAGGTTGCACGATTGACACTTGCTCAAACCCGGACTGGAGACATCACATGGCTTGTTAGAATAAGGTGTTGAAATATAAAAAAATTGTCGACTACAACCAGCAATACATTCTCAACTAGAACGGGAACTCGGTAGAGCGCATACCTTCGCATATTACAAGATTGGGCATTGAATTATGAACAATTTGGCATTTAGTTGCATGCCAATTGGATACAAATTGACCATGCTATGGTAAAAAGAAGATTTTGACCTTTTCATGACCTTGGCCTTGACCTTTGACCCGATCGATCCCAAAATCTAATCAAATGGTCCCCGGATAATAACCAATCATCCCACCAAATTTCATGCGATTCGGTTTAATACTTTTTTACTTATGCGAATAACTGGTTTTGCAAAGACGGCAGAAGTGTTGGATAAATTCAAAGAATTTGACCTGATGATGTCGCTAAGATGAGATGTTACCAGTCTTCAGGGTTCATTCTTTGGGGGCCATGAATGCCACAGAGTAAGTGACAAGATTTACCTGCAGGTGGCGCTAGAGTAAAGGTTGATCCTCTGGGCGCGGTGAATATCCATGTTCAGAAGCGAAATGTCACCTATCTGATAGTGAACACACATTGGGGGGGGAAGGGGCTGGCAAATGACAACCGTTTAATGGACCTGTGCTTCTAGTCTGCTGACTAATCAAAGCACTTGAACACAACATAATATTAGTCACCCCATTCATGCACTGATGGCAGTGGCTAAGGGGCCACCTGACATTCATACACACATCCATCCATACACCGTAGGCACAGCCGTGTCAGACATCTGGAGTTCTCCAAGGACACGTCGACATGGCTAGCGGAGCTGCTGATCGAACCGCCGATCTGATTGGAGGACGACCCCGATCAATACTGAGCCAGTCATCCCAAACAGTTTAGCTCCGACCCACGAGGGCACACGCAGCGGATGAGTCTGTCGGACCGGTCATGCTGCCAGCCAGCTGACAGCCTCCTCCTGTCTACCACAGCCTACAGACGGGATCCAGACAACCTCTCTCACAATTATGCAAAATGTAACGAGAGCTCTGCTGTGCTAGTTCTGCTGTAGACAGAAACGGTGTGTAGGCAGAGAGGGTCAGGCCAACAAATAAGCATGACTCAACATTAAGACACAACTCCAGTTGTCTTTGTAGTTTTTACTTTGTACTTTCTAGTTGCTGCTGGTAAGAAAAAACAACCAGACTCGATCATTCGGGGGGAGGTGTGTCTGTATTTGAGATGTTGTACTTACATGGTCATTGTCTCGGGAGGTCTTAAAGGAACCCCTAAGGTCATCTTACGTATCAACCTTGCTGCTAACAAAAACTCAGAACTTGTGAACATCATTACTCAACAAATGGCCTGCTGCACACATCTATAACAGTTAAGAGACCAAACTGCTGGTTCAACCATATGTGTGGGAATACTTTCCCTATGGGACTTTTGATTATATTGTTTTCCTTACTTGCCTTTAGCAATTTCACAGTGTCAAAACATCAAAGACACTTGACTTGTGCAATGTTTTCTTAACTGATAAAAAGGATGGTCAAAGCTGGGAAATAGAAGACGAGAGTGTGACGGCCAGCACCTCACGAGATATAGGTGTGCATCCGTTTCTAAAGCTTCGAAACTAATGCTAATGAACCGGAATCTGTCCTTAGAGCCTACCTAGCTTTTGCAAGTCAAGACACCCTGTGGATCCAAAAGAGCATCCCAACGGGAGCATCTAGGTCCATGGGGTGATGCAGCTGGTGTGTCCGGAGTGTGGCCCGCACTCTCTCCGTTCTTCATTTACTACTGTCTATATATATATATATATATATATATATATATATATATATATATATATATATATATATATATATATATATATATATATATATATATATTTATTTATTTAATTAATTAAATGTATTTTATTTATTTATTTTACATTACTGTATTTACATATGTGTGTGTATATATATATATATATATATATATATATATATATATATATATATTTATATTTTATATTTCACTTTGTATACTTTATGCACATTCACTTTCTTTCTTTCTTATATTTTTATTGTGTTTAGTTTATTGGTGCTACTGTGTCAACAAATTTCCCCTTGGGGATTAATAAAGTATATTTCTATTCTATTCTATTCTATTAGAATACTATTGGTTTGACTTTGACCAGCTGAGAGCACGGCTCAGCCCTGAACTGCTCTTTGCCTCCACCATCCATCTATGTTGTTCCCATGGACTTCAAACACCTTATTTCAAATTATTTGGACGCAGGTGAGCCAATGGCTGGACTTCGCTAAATGGACCGGTGTTATCGGCGTCTAGGCAGATGGGTCGCAGCTGCTCAGGCTATTACTCCAAACAAGACAAAAAGGGACAGTTAAAGCATCCTGTGTGTGAGGTGGAGGTGTGGAGGTGTGAGGAGGAGGGAGATCGCATCGATAAGGCGGCGAAAAAGGAAACCATCCTTTTTTTATTGGTGGGCGTCGGGCAATAGATTAAAAACGTACCTTCTGGCGAGCGAAATAAGTACACAGGGGATGAATTTAAGATAAAGCTACTTCTCAATCACAGGGACAGTAGCGTGGTCGTATCGCCTGAGACACAATCACCGGCAGTGCTCCATCCATCCATGCGACTTTAACACGGCTGGCAAAGTGTGGGATTGATAGGAATCTAAACACTACATTTGTCCTTATATTCTTAAACGCCTCAGTGTTTCTTCACCGACTTCTTGTTGCACTTATCAGGGCCTTGATATGCTTTGCTTCTGATAAATATCCTGTTGTCGCGGTTTAGGTTTTTTCAAGCCCCAGAGAGATAGACAAGAGCCATGTCAATCAGCGAGTCTTGGATGACTGGCAGGTTGGGAGCGGGCTGTGGATGCGGAGGTGGCGTCTTTGTTCCCGAGGTGTTGAAGATGGGGAGGAAACACTACATCAGCCGGAGCTTTGGGGGGAAGAGAGTGTCTCCGTTTCTCTTTTTTTTCTTCCAGCACACAGTCAGAGCCACGGCGGTCCCACTCCTCACTGTTGCCACGGCGAGAGAGGCGAGGAGAAGCAGTCTGACTGCAGCTGGATTTGAGGGTCATTTCAAGAACACGACCAGGCAGAGCAGAGTCGGGCTCCATTTTCAGCTCATGTCAGGGAACCAGAGCCCCCTCTCTCTCTCTCTCTCTCTCACACCAATCACCCCCCCCCCTCTCCCTTTCTCCTACACAACAGCTAAATCAATAGAAATTACAGCGCAGTTGGAAGGTCATTCGCAGAGCGAACTGTGGTGGAATGCTCGCCGATACCCGGCAGAAAACCGGGGTGCTAAAAACAAATACACAGCCTGCCAGTCTGTCTGTCCTGCTCTGAAATGCACAAAGCTGCAATAATTCCTCTCTCCTTTCTATACATCAACATGCAAAATGGAGCCGAGCGTTGTGTTGCTGCACAAGGACTCTAACAGAGGATGCATTGTTTCCATAAGCTTGCCATCAGCTACCCTGCACACACACACACACACACACACACACACACACACACGCGCACACACACAGATACACCATGCACACACACCGCCTTTATGTAAACACTGAGAACGCGGTACACGTGTTAGACTGGCAAAATCCACAAAATGCATCTCCCCCTTGCTGATGAGCGACCAAGTACGCGGTGCCTTCACAACAAGCAAACACACCAGCTACCGCCAGAATATTACTGGAGCTAAAGAAAGCAGCAGTAGCAGCACACACACACACACACACACACACACACACACACACACACACACACACAGAGACAGAAGCAGCACGGGAGCAGAAAAGCGTCAAAAATACATAAGGACATCAACACACAGAGTTTTTGCTTTGCACGCTACTCACAGAGAATTCAATGGTCCCTTTGGGTCGCTGGAACGACATGCGCCTCCCATCCTTCTTCTCCGGAGTCTTCTTCTGGCCGGTATCTGAAAGCAAGCGAGGCAAGGTGCGCATTACATTCATGTTCCTCTCTCCCCAGCTCGTCACAAGCTGTCGTTTCCCAGCCCGTGGGTAGACGGCTCATTCGTCAGCAGTGAGCGAGCCAGCCAGCCAGCCAGCGATGTGAGCTGTGAGCGCTGGAACACTCAACCTCTCTCTCTCTCTCTCTCTCCTTCCCTCTCTCTCCCTCCCTCCCTCTCGCTCTGTTTCTACCCTCGCTCTACCTCTCACTGTTCTCCCCTCTCTCTCTCTCTCTTCCCCTTCTTCTTCCACCTCCTCAGCCACTGCACAGCGCAGTGACGGCCGCTGAGAGCGGTTCGCCTCGCCTTCTTCCCCGTGTCGCCTCTCGCGGCAGAGAGAGAGAGAACAGGCTGACCTCCATCGGGGCGCCGCCGCTCCGAATGAGAGGCCGAGAGGAGGATGGATCCGGTCGGGGGGGCGTGGTGGTGGGGGGGGTTGCAAAAGCTGAAGTTTGGCGCTGAAGCAGGGAGGGAATTGGAGCGTGTAGCATTTGGGAAGTGGCCGCTGAGGTAGAGGGAGGAGGTTTTGAGTGTTAGTCGTAGCTCCAGCTGTTAAAGCATTTAGAATATTAGGATTAATCAGAAAGACTTGGGTGGGTGGTTTGAAGAATCAAGGGAGAAGATAGACACCAAGACTCAGAGAGTATATATATATATTTTATTTTACATTGCTGTATTTACATACATGTTGTATATATACATATATATTTTATATTTCACTTTGCATACTATACTTTATGCACAGTCACTTTCTTTCTTATATCTATATCTATATTTTATTGTGTTTAGTTTATCGGTGCTACTATGTCAACACATTTCTCCTTGGGGATTAATAAAGTATATTTCTATTCTATTCTATTCTTTCTAAAATAGATAAGAAATGGTAGAGATGGCTGGCTTTGGGGGAACGGGATTAATTTAAAAGGGTGATTTAGACAATGGACAAATGCACATGATGAAGTTTCAGGGTGCTGGGCGAGAAACAGATACAGGCGAGAGGATGAATGTAACATTGAACAAGCAGAGGAAAGAGAGACAAAAGATAGGAGGGGAGATGAAAGAAACTGGAAGGGGACTCTTGGGAATAGAGACCATCTAGAAAAGGGACTGACTTTGGTCTTCAGGGCCAAGAACAAGGAACATGAACAAATGGGCTGGAGGGAAAAAAATGCACAACACTGTGGATTAACGATGTTGATGTGAGCCAAGAAATAATCTAATTGGAGACGGGGTCGCCGAGCTTGGGCGAAGGGATTTATCGGGACGCGAGTTGACCCCGTAACCCTCACAATGCGTCCCGTGATCATCTGCATTACAAACTAGAACGGGCACTCGGTAGAGCGCATACCTTCGCATATCACAAGATTGAGCATTGAATTATGAACATGTTGGTATTAGTTGCATGCCAATTGGATATAAATTGCCCGCGCTATGGTAAAAAGAAGATTTTGACCTTTTCATGACCTTGACCTTTGACCCGATCGATCCCAAAATCGAATCAAATGGTCCCCAGATAATAACCAATCATCCCACCACATCTCGAGCGATACCGTTTAATGCATTTTGACTTATGCGAATAACACGCACGCATTACCAATTTCAATGCGAAGGTAATGAGTCCTTTGTGTGTGTTTCTCATTGGGCACCTTCCAGAGCTCAAAGCACAAGTCATTCACCAGTGCTGCCTGGAGGAACGTTAGTGAGGAGGGAAAATCAGGTGTAAATGTCAGTGGAGTAAAGATGAAGCGGTTCCGTTCATGAAATATATACTGAGCAAATATCTGGATTTACTATTGAAGTTGTCACGTTAAGAGTACAACGTTGTGCCGCTGACATCAAAGGAGCCTCTGCTGCCTGTGCGGTGATGAGCAGTTAGCCTCACTGAGTCAACTCAAAACAAAGACGACTCTGCATCAGTTGTGGGCGACTTTTAATCCGGACCTTGTTGGACGTAGAGATTGAGGCAGGTAGCAGTTTGTAAAAAATTCCAACGCGATTACCTTCTAGGTTAGAAAATATCCGTCGCTTTTATTTTTGGTGCAGGAGGTGAACATGTTCTAATTTGGTCTATATAGTAGTCTTTGAAGCACAATAAAACAATAAACCTTTCAAATAGTTTCTCTAACTTTACATTGTTTTGACATTGTTTTGACATTGTTATATTGTCACCCAATAGCAATAATGAAATGCTAAAAAACAATGAAGAGCTAATCATGCTGCCGTCGGTGTTCCTTCAGGTCGGAGAACTGTGTATGGAACCCGTCTCACTGGGCTCCGACATTTTTGGGAGGTGTCGGGACCAGGTCTAATTGGCGGCTGATTGCTAATCAGCCCAAATGGGGCTGATCTGTCTGTGTGTGTGTGTGTGTGTGTGTGTGTGCATCTGTCCCCATAAAGGAGCAGAGGCACAGTCTACAGTCTCGATAAAATACATTAACAGATATCCTTGGTGTATTCTTATGCTTTGGTGTTTGGGGGGGGGGACCTACCTACCTGTGACAGCCACAAACCTGTTACAGGTGCATTTTACCTTTGAATATGACCAAATATAATTTCCGGATTATTTGCACTTCATTCAATATTGAGGCCCTCTTAATCACTATACTTGATTTTGTCAACACTTCCCAGTGCGTCTTTTAACCTGTAGCGCGATGAAACCTGTGGTTTAGGATACGGGACGAGAAAAAAAATGCAGCGGCTGCACAAACTGTGGGCGAGTGCCAAATAAATTATTTAGCATCCAAATGAAAAGCTTGGCAGAATGATTACTTTCAGTGGGACAACAGAAATTGGAGCCGTGGGTTGTGTGGATGATTGCGTTTTAGTTGCTATTTAGAGGCGGCGTGTCATCACTGAGGTTCCATGCTTCCTGGGATAAAAAAATAACAATCCACTGTATGTCCGTTTGATTGTGTGTCAGGCCAAAGGCAACATGACAGTTTGTAAACAGCCGAGGTGTTGATCGCTTTCTTTGCTGCAGAAATTGCAAAGGCGACAAAGGTTTGTGCTTGGCTCTAAACCCAGGGTTCTTACACATTTTGACTGATGGACTTCCATGACTTTTCCATGACTTTTCCATGACTTTTTACCAAATGTCCATGACCAAACTGAAATCTCGGTATAAACATGAACAATTTAGAAAATGTTGCGTATTGATTGCGTACGCCGGCTTATATTTTGAGCGTATTTCTTTAAAAATCACATTCATTATTTCAAACTCGACGTAAATGAACACGTGATAATAAATTTCCATGACTTTTCCAAAACTTTTATGATTTAGGTTTTTTTTCATGACTTTTCCAGGCCTGGAAATGACCATTTTAAAATTCCATGACTTTTCCAGGTTTTCCATGACCGTACGAACCCTGTAAATCGATGCAGGCTGAGCACAATTAGGCTGAACAGAAGATCAGGCAGAGAAATACTACTGATGGAGAGGAGCAGGGTGGAGCGACGGTGAACTACGGAGAGCAAGACTGACCAGTGACCAGAGAAAGATGGAGGATATCGGATATCCATTAGCAGCTGCAGAGTGGGCCAGTGATTGGTCTAAAATTAAACCTCCGGAATGGATGCTGGCGCAAGAAGCGGCCATTGTATTCAACGTGCTCAGTATGGCAGAATGGAGATGCTTCACAGGAAAGGCGTGAAGAAATAGGCCTGTGGCCAATGCCAATCTCGATAAAGTTAATTAAGTTATCCGGCACGGTGGAAAAACAGTGGGGTGCCAAGTTTGTCGGCCATCTAATTTGACTAAAACAAAAAAAAACTAAAACAGTTGCTATTTTGTGCGCCACTTTCCCGTTGTCGTTTCCCATGGAGGACCTTTTACTTGCTAATGCTGAATTACACTTGCACTGTGAGGAGAAGCTATGGACTCACTCGGATGCTGAAGGAGCGGCGGTGGGTCAGGAAAAACAACGGCTGCCTCTCCCCGATCGGAGATGAAAACAGTCATGAGAAGTCAGGCCTGTCCAAGAAACTTAACTTAAAGAATCAGGTCAAAGGCCCGCCACACACTGAAAACTGGGGCGCAGGACAAGGGTCAGAATTAAACATTACATTACATTACATTACATGTCATTTAGCAGACGCATGTATCCAAAGCGACTTACAATAAGTGCATTCAACCTAGAGTACAAACTAAGAACAACAAAAATACAGAAAGTAACATTTCCTCAACATAGTCAAATTACAAAAGTACCATAATAAGAGCTATTTAAGAGCCACTGAAGTGCAAATCTGTGTTTTAATCCAGATGTAGTCGGAAAAGGTGCGTTTTCAGTTTCCGGCGGAAGCTGTAGAGACTTTCTGCTGTCCTGATGTCAGTGGGGAGCTCGTTCCACCAATCAGGAGCCAGGACAGCAAACAGTCTGGATTTCGAGTGATTAACACACAACAGTTAACTCTCTGCGGCGGTCTGAGACATGAAAACTGTGATAAACCGCTAAACCGATAAAGAGTAGATCTCTGAAATAAAGCTCCTTTTTGAGGACGGTTGAAGTAATTAAAATTGGTTATTAAAAAGCCTTTCAAAAGTCATGGATCTATTATATTGTGGCCCCCTTCTTAAGATTCCTCCCTCTATCTTTACACTCACATTCAACAACATACCAATAAAATAATGCCTTAATCAACAAGTATTATAAGGCCCTTGTACACTTAAGATGACTTGAAAAGGACATCGCTATTAATAGCTTTGAAGAGAACAAAACTACTCTCTCATAGCCGCCAATAATGGATGTCCTTGGTGATTGAATATTAAAGACACAATGAAACATGTCTGCATTGAGATGCTGTGTGAACCTTTGGAAGTGTGTACTCTGCTGCCAAGGAACACACTGAATCTCAATGATTGTTGACAAGCGCTAAATGCAAATGCTGCTGTCCTGGAATCTAAAGATGTGAGATGTGCTGTGTTCTGTACCCGTGCAATCTGTTGGGTATTAATCACGGCTGATATATATATATATATATATATATATATATATATATATATATATATATATATATATATATATATAAAATAAATGAATAAATAAATATATATAAATGAATAAATGAATGAATAAATAAATAAATAAATAAATACATAAATATATATATACACACACACACACACTTGTGTATATAAATAAATAAATATATATATATATATATATATATATATATATATATATATATATATATATATATACATACATACATACACACACTTGCATACCTTGGCTCTGTACACAGCCGTGACAAAGCGAGAAGTAGGAGAGTCAACAACCAACGTTCCCTCAGCTGCCTTGTTTCCCATGCCTGGTACATAGCGCTTCCCAGAAGTATTTTTTTTTTTAAAGAAGAAAGTGATTGCACCACAGCCATGCTGAACAGGAGCCTGTAGGACTAGTTAAGAGAGCTGGAGTGAGTAAAGAGTCCGTGGCACGGCACTTTGAATAGTTAGTGTTGTTTAAAACTTTATCAGGGAATTGTTGTTCAATGGGCATTTTGCGTCATATTGTTGATATAAAAGATCAATTAAGATATCGGGAAGTCGCTGGACAGAAAATTACCAACAAACGTTTTGGGATTCGCGTTAAGATAATATATGTAAAGTATTTGCATTTTCTAATCACCCGTTTCATTCTATGACTTATCTTTAAAATGTGATAAATGATATATTTTAGAAGAGCGGGATTGAAAATGATGGATCTAATGTTCCTTTTCATGTTTATAGCTAGCAGCTCCATGAGGCTACACAGCAGTTATTTGAGCTAAATGCTATCATCTGCACATTAACATGGTCCATTGCAATAACATAGTAGTGTTCACCATGCTAGTACGCTAACATATGCTAACTGCAATGGCTGAAGCCAAGTGTCAGACAAATTAAACACGTTGAGGTGGTGATTGCACCAGAAAAAGAGTTGAGGGATCTAAATGTACCGAATGTCATGACATTCCAAAGTGGTGACCAGCTCTTTGAACGTACAACTTTATGCAGGTATCGGGTACTTTGGCTTTTACAATCCCTCGAACTCTAATTGTGTAGATTGTGAAAATAAATTCTGGAAATTAACATTTATTGAGCTTAAATAAAATGATCAAATAACAGCCCTCTGGCAACATTTCTGATGTATGTATTGGAAACAATTAAAATAAGAATATTTTCAAAACAGAACTGGCTTGCCAGCTGTAGTTGTATCTGATATCCAATATGAAAGTCAGGTAAGGAGAGAACGAGGCGTTTTTTTCTGGCTTGAGACACAACGTTGTGTATGAAAACTGGGGCGGAGGACAAGGGTCAGAATTAAACATTACATTACATTACATGTCATTTAGCAGACGCTTTTATCCAAAGCGACTTACAATAAGTGCATTAAACCTAGAGTACAAACTAAGAACAACAAGAATACAGAAAGTAACATTTCCTCAACATAGTCAAAATACAAAAGTACCATAATAACAGCCATTCAAGTGCTACTATCATCATCAGTTCAAAGTCAGCGCTCACTGCACCTGGTTGGGTAATGGTTGGGTCAACCTGGTTACAAACTACAATTACAGCCTCCACCAACTAGTTAACATCAAAGTCTTTCCAAAATGTCATCACTGGCGGAACAATTCTTGAAACCATGAAGTCGCAGCGACCTTTCAACACCAAGTTCTAAAATCAGTCAAACCCTGAGTGCAAGAGGATATGCAGAAATATTGTGAATGCCTCTAATGTATGAGGACACACCTGAGAGGACGGATGGAAGTCCGGAGACTGATCAGTGTATGCAGTGGAATGCTTACTCCAATAGAACAGGAGTGAAAAGTGCTGACTGTCGCACCGTTACAAACTTAAAGCCAAGCTGGCGGTGCGGTTATCTCAACACCAAGTCGTTAGGTGGACATGACAACTTTATTACAGCGAGCCTCTCTCATGCGCAAAAAGGAAGTCATTTATTATGCATCACAGGCGAACAGTAACTTATCATATACCGTCGATGACCAAGAATAGATTTGTTTTAAATAAATAGAATTACTGCTTAAGGAGTGGGGGCCACCAGCAGCAATTACAATTATAGATCCTGGTATTACTTCTCTTACTGTAAGTGTCAGGTATATACAGGGTTCTTACACATTTTGACCAATGGATTTCCAGGACTTTTCCATGACTTTAAACCAAATTTCCATGACCAAACTGAAATCTCGGTATAAACATGAAAACTGTAGAACATTTTAAGAGTATCGGCTTTAAAAAAATATGTTAATTATTTCAAACTCTGCGTAAATCAACATGTGAATATAACAAATTTCCATGACTTTTCCCAAACTTTTATGATTTAAGTTTTTTTCCATGACTTTTCCAGGCCTGGAAATGACCATTTTAAAATTCCATGACTTTTCCAGGTTTTCCATGACCGTACGAACCCTGTATATAAAGACAATGCATCACACCAACAACAGCACAACGGAAGTCACTGAATAGAGGAAACTCCACGTGTAACTCCATTGTTAATGAATACAGACCCTCCACGGACCAGCTCAGGCATTACTCAGCTTCTATGGTCAAATTAGCTGAACTACAGTTTTGTGTGTGTCCACTCTACAACAGGAGGCGCTGGATCATTAACACTCTCCGCGTGTCAGTTAATCGCACACCCATCATGTTGTTGCTAATGCGACTTCAATTCTTTACACCGCCAGCCGATTCCACTCTGAAGCCAGACGGCCGGCCCGGGCAGCGGCACGTCGACGCTAATGCACGCTCATCTTAATTAATATTCTGCCAACACAGTGTACATGGCTGTTTCCATAGTGACGAACCTGGTGCAGAGTTAAAGGGAGACGGGGCGGTAAAGCTTGAGCGGGACGCTAATCCAAATCAGATTGTTCTGACGGAACAAGGAGAAGCACTTGGCAGGTGAGAAGCCGAGCTGCCTCGCTGACGCCCAAATAGATGGGTTTTTTGCAGCATGCATGCCTTCATTTTGAAAATACTGTTGCTAGGCAATCACCAGATGAGTGCTAATGTAAGCCGAACAAAAAAACATGAACTGTACGCTACCTAATAGTTCACAGAAGCAACGGCTGAAAGAAATGAAAATGAGCAAAAAGGATCGCACCAAGTTGGCAATTGTTAAACGCTCATGTGAGCGTGCTAACACGCTCATCGTATCACGTGATATGTAGCAGGTGCAATGTTTACCGTGAACGCCGTCTTAGTTTAGAGCAAAAGTGTCAAACACAAGGCCCGCGGGCCGAATGCGGCCAACCACATCATTTTGTGCGGCCCCCCATTTTGTGGTTGCGGCCAACCACATCATTTTGTGCGGCTTGAAAGACACATGATCGCCTTATATATCCTGTGCTTTTATTTTGAAGGTTTCAAATAAAATGGATTTGTGTTGTAATATTAGAGAAATGTTTTTGTGTACAATATTTCTACTCTTGAATAAACAATAATCAAATGCAAATAGTTATTTAACATTATGTTCGGGAGTAGTTCATACAGCGCTTCAGTTACGCCGGCCCTTTAAGAGGCGGCCGTGAATCCGTGACACTGATGTGGCCCTCGGTGAAGATGAGTTTGACGCCCCTGGTTTAGAGAGCTAGTGGCCTGACTGAATGCCTATACCATGTTTTATGGCAATTCATCCATTATTAGACCAAATATATATATTTTTAAGTCAACCTCATGCTGGTGCTAGAGGAGAATTCAAAAGAACACTTGAATCAGGAAAGTGTTCACTGTGGGAAAATGAATTATTGTACATAATTATAAAAAACAACGTTTGCACATGCAATAAAAACATGAACCCAAATGAGGCATTACTTTGCCATCGGGGCTGAAATGCCAGCATCACGTTGCCAATTGCACTGATTTTTGAATTTTCATAATTGGTTCTCACTTATCAAAGACAAGACTACTCCTATATTAAAAAGGACTAAAATAGATTACGGGATTATTGAAAGAATTGTTAATTGCTGCTGTACGCAGTGTATATTCACATATGTTCACACATGGATGGAAGAATATCCTGCATGCCAGTTCCTCACCAGCATATGGTGAAATCCGAAAACAGGAGGTCTTGCTTAAGCTCCAGACCTCCCATCATCCCGTTCTCTGCCGTCACATGCATCTACTAATCACACTGGGATTCCTCCAACCTTTGGCGTTAGGGTTATTGCCCTTCGAGCAATATTTCTTTGCAAGTCAAACTAGTGGTGTGTGTGTGTGTGTGTGTGTGTGTGTGTGTGTGTGTTGGAGGGGGCTAAAGGGTGCATGATGGATGGTATGGCTGAAACGTAGATCTGCATTGGCTGGATCGATGGCGATGATACATTACATAATGTAAACTCACTCTAGCTTCTGCAACAACTCTGTAATCCGTCTTGACCAACGCTGAGGACTCAGTTGCTGTGTGATGATGCGCAAAAGGGCATGAACGACCAGTGTCCATTAATTACTATTATTATATAATCGCGCTTATTATTTAAATAATCTTCAGATTGCCTCAAGAGAAGTTTCAGGGCAGAAAGCCGATGAAAGGAAAATAGAGCCGAGCATGAGCACACGCGTGTCGTACGACCTTTGTTGAGGCATCTTCAGCTCGGGCACTTTGCATCTTGGGGCAGCAACACTGAGCGCTCAGGTTACAGCTCAAATCAATTTGAGGAGAAGTGATGAGGTCAGCTCTAAGAAACACAAACTCTGCATTATCAGATCTCTTTATCGAGCTAAAAGCAAGAGGTTCTCGTTCAGGAGTCACGATTTGAAATACAAGTAGAGTAACACAAGGGGACTAGTCTTTAATATATGCTTTGTAAATAATAAGTGACATTAACATCAGAGAATAACTAACTAGATGCAACAGCGGCTACTTGGGTCACATTCTGGGATGAGGGGTTGTGTGGCTGTTATAATATATATTATCTTGCCAGAAACTAGTGCAATAACATACACACACACACACTTTGCATTTTGCACACTGTCTATATTTTATTTTTCACTGCTATATTTGCACATATGTTGTGTGTGTAATTATATATATATATATATATATATATATATATATATATATATATATATATATATATATATATATATATATATATATATATATATTTTTTTAATTTTGTATTTTATATTCCACTTTGTATAGTTTATGCACAGTCACTGTTTCTTTCTTTCTTATATTTATATTTTATTCTTGTGTGTTTAGTTTATTGGTGCTACTGTGTCCACAAATTTCCCCATGGGGATTAATAAAGTATATTTCTATTCTATTTCTAATTAGATCCAAACTGATTTAATGTAGGATTTGAATGTGACGTTTCCATTGGTGGGAGAGAGTTGAACCAACGTCTCAACACGGCTGAAAACAAACCGGTTAGAGGAGTGACCCTGAAGCCGAGGAGCTGTCTGTCACTGGCTTGTCTTGATTCATGGTTACATTACATGTATTACATCTTGTTCGTCTCGTGACCGTTCTAAGGAGGTTCTCACTGCTTGGTACTTAAGGTAAGCTACGTCACTTCTTTAGTTGGTCCCTTTCGTTGCTTGGAGCATCCAATTATAAGGCGGGTGGATTCACATTGGAGATAGTTGAGGGCTCAGTGCGTTATTTGAGACCATGTTGCTTTAAACGTAGTTCAGACCCACTTGTTACTCAATATGAACCCATACTTCAAATCGACATACTAGAAACGTGCCCAAGCAAACTGGTATAGATTTATTTCCCCTTCAGCCTTTCCATCGAGGAGAAACACAATCCTCACCGATGATGACATTAAGCTGGTGCATCGTGACGTCAGGATCAAAGAAATAAGAATCAACCTCGTATCAAATTTGTACGTATTCAGGACTTCCTTAAACAAGGGGTTACTAAATAAGCACTGTTTAAAGTACGAGTTGCCAACGTGGCAATTATATTAAGACTCAAACAGTCATTAATCCAAACTATGAATATTTACCAAGCTTCCAATAATAAATAACCAAAGCAGCACCACAGCAGTACAAAAGATCTTTTACACCATCAATTAGTGGAATACTTGACCTAAATATCTTAATGTCAGTGGCTGTAGTGACGTTGAGGCCTTACTGTTGTGGCCAGAGGAGAACCAGACAACTCAGCTGACGGGGACAATAGAGAATGGCTCTAGTTGTTCTTACAACAATCATCTCGACTCGCTCAGTTCTGCCTTGTTATTGCATGATGACAGCACTGTGCTGTGATGTTGTTCCCCTTCTTCCTTCTCCTCGTCAAAAAAAACCCCAACTATGTTGCTTGCAGGCAAATCTTCTTTTTTAAATATTCTATGAACGCACCACCTTTCTAGTTTGCCTCATAAGAGACGCATCGCCCCGTCATCCTTCGCTCCTTGGAGAAAGGCTCAGACCGATGTGTGAGGACGGAGCATCCCTTGAAAAGTCAGAGGGGCCGTGAAATATGCCTAATATGAACTATTGATAAACTCGGACAAATTATTTGAATATATTTTAACTGTAAATCTGTCCTTCTGGTCACATGACATCTATTGTTCTGTCCATCCTGGAGAGGATCCTCCTCTGTTCTCTCTTGAAGGTTTCTTCCCCTTTTCACCCCTGAAGGGTTATTTGGGAGTTTTTCCTGGTCCGTTGTGAGGTTTTGGGACAGGGATGTCTATGTGTACAGATTGTAAAGCACTCCGAGACAAATTTGTAATTTATGAAACTACAAATAAACTGAATTAAATGTAGTGACATACGGGTGCAACTGCTCAAGGACTTTGGAGAAATTTTCAAATCAATTCAGTTTATTTTGGTATAGCCCATTCTCACAAATTACAAAATTGCCTCAGAGTCTTTTCAATCTGTACACATAGACATCCCTGTCCCAAATTGAGGTGATTAAAATCACCTATGACGGCGCTGAGAGCATCAGCTTGGTAATTGGTGTCAGCCTTGGGGTGAACCTGAACAGTGACAGATAGGTGATCACATTAGGGGGCGGGGGGGCGCAGAGAGGAGTTCAATGTCGGGAGGACAAATGTGCTCTTGCACTGTTGCATCGCCTGCCTTTAATACACGGCCACGCAGTCTGTTTATGCAATGTTGCGGCCACTTCCCTGGAGCAGAGTGTGATTTTTTATGAAGTAGGGTTATATGGGATACTTATACAAAGTCAGTATATTACCTCCAAACTGGGGGCGAGCCGACCGCCTTCTACTGCGGCTAATACACCGACGATGGAGAAGTACCTCATACAACCCCTCTTCAAATCATCCCAACTATCCCTTTAAGCTCACGTTGGATCAGAAGTGCTTTTAAATATGACGTGTAAATGTGTATATTCCTTAAAACACATGTTTCTACAGTGGGGCGTCTGAGAGGTCCACGTTGTTCCAAAGACGGAAGCTTCTCGCAATGTTTGTCTTTTCTTGTTCATTTCAGAAAAAGAATTCTCTGTAGATCTATAAAAACGTCCGAAATAATCATAAAAATAATTGTTTTAGGGGTGATTTGGGCCCACACACACATAAGTAACCACTGATGGTGGACATTGCTATCTCACAAGCCAAACAGGTTTGAAATCACTGTCCTAAACTGTCCTTAGTATTTTAGTATTAGTATTTATTTGTATTTTAGTAATTAGTTAGTATTTTAGGAGTAGTAGTAGTATTTAGTATTGTGTTTTTTTTTCTTCTATCTTTTATTTTTAGTAATGCTCTAATGTACATCCACTGCTGTGATCCTGAAATGTCCCCACTGTGGGACTAATAAATGAATATCTTATCTTATAGGCAACTGAGAAATCTGGTCTGTAATGTTTCGCAGTGACTTTGCACATTTTAGTTCAATATAGATTAAGTTGGTGGAAAAAAAGGATAAATTGATATTAAGGTGCACTCGGATAACTCTTCCTTCTCCATTTATACGATTTATTTTTCAACCAAATATCACATATATAACTGTTCATCCCGACCTTTTCTTTGAAGCTTCTTCACAGACGAGAAGCGTCCACACTGATGCATCTGTCCTACAGGCGAAGAGTCACAAGTTACTGACGACCCGCTGAGTCCGGATCATCTGCGGCGGCACGCTGTGCGGTCACATGCGTTTCAGAGGCTGCAGGGCTGGCACTTGTGTGTCTACAGATGATACCTTAAATCCGGTGTGTATTGGCACTTTTTAATCCCTCCATTATGTCAACACTTTTGTCCTCCTCGCCAGGTAAGCCTGCAGGAGTCTTACGAGGCTGTCCATCTCGGTCTGCCAGCTAAACCAACGAAAGTACCGCCACAGAACAACCACCAACGGTACGATCCTTCATGTTCATCAAGCTGTGTGTGTGACCCGTCCATCTCTACATCCGTCTCCCTCGCAGACTTTGAAACCATTTCTACAAATTGTAAATCCGTTTGCTTGAGATAATTACCCTGAGGTTATGATTCCACAACTGATCAATGAAATAAAAAGCCATGTACAGTAACACTTTTATGAATCTGTATGAGCCACACGCACACGGTGCTGTCCTTGAACACCATTTTGAACTCAGGCGTTTACTCTCGGGAGTCGACGACAATGTCCAGGGCCCTTTTATCCGCGCTCAACTTCTACCTCCAAGCCCCCGCCCCTCGTCTTCTACAACCTGACTCCATGTCTAGCTGGTCTCATTTCGTCCCTCCTGAGCAGGGGCAGTGGTCCACTCTGAGAGAGAGAGAGAGAGAGGGGGGGGGGGGACTACTGCTAATGAACCCAAATGCCATCCGTGACATTTTAAGAGCAGCAGAGCATGCATCTGATTAATCTCTGTCGTAATTAGATGGAACAATTAACCTGGCCGCCATCGAGCTCCGGAGGCTGACGACCCTTGGACATTTAGACCGGAGGAGAACCTCACGGGTTCCTTTCACCAGAGCAAACCAATTGACGGTTACTAATTGTGCAGAAGCCCTTGTCTGATATTTCCACGGACAGCGTGGCCGAGAGCTCAGATCTATTTTTTTGCTTTTCATTTCAGTAGCGCTTGATTTTAAGTCAGAGAAGACACTGATGGCTTTCATATAAAATTGTGTGTGAGAGGAAAAGCGGAAAGGGGGGTGGGGGGGCAGTTGATCTCCATTAACATGGAGATACTCCCCGATGTGAAAGGCCTTGAGGATACGCGTGTTCGCTCACTGCCTGGATGGTTTCAGCACGTGCTGCCTGCTGATCTGAAATATTTGGAGCGCCTCACTTGTTTCCGGGCGTCGTGTCCTCACAACAACAAACTGGACAAACAACACACGGAGGACGGAAGGATGATTTGCAGAGTTTACACCAGTTCATTAACGGGGGATCGGCCCTCAGTCACATAAAGTCTTCCCTAAAGGGTCAAACAAAGTGTTGCGTAACACACGTGTCCTCCATGCTTAGCCTGGTGCATATTGAGGTTCTGACACATTCATCTTAAATACTGTGTACAACGGGTTCTGGTGATTCCTCCCAGTTTGAGTTCATCAATAAAGGATTGTATCCAGCTCTATACTGTTGTTATTTACCTCCTTTCAGTTTGGTCACTTCACCTCACAGGCCCCTGTGACACTACGTGCCAATCCAGCCTGCAGGGCTGCTGCTTCCTGCTCTTGACACACAGCAGCAGCAAGGTCCTTCAAACTGTATAATCAGTCTGGCGAAGGCAATGGGATTTAGAAAAGTAGGTCAAATATATCAACCAGTGGTGCAAAACAATAATATGTGTATATATATTGAGGCTATAAGTATATATATAAGACTATATCTGGATTAAAACACAGATTTGCACTTCAGTGGCTCTTAAATAGCTATTATTATGGTACTTTTGTAGTTTGACTATGTTGAGGAAATGTTACTTTCTGTATTGTTGTTGTTCTTAGTTTGTACTCTAGGTTGAAATGCACTTATTGTAAGTCGCTTTGGATAAAAGCGTCTGCTAAATGACATGTAATGTAATATATTGAGAGTGCAGAAAGAAGATGCACCGACAAACGAAAAGTTGAAATTAGATTTTGAATAAGCAATACTATTTCTGAATAGAAGGACATTTAATATGCATATCTACGTGCTAACATGTGTTCTGTCGGTTCGGAAAGATGCCGAGGAACGAGGAAACGCTCGCAGGCTCGAGGAGTGAAGGGAGCTCGGCGCAGCCCCGGAGGAGACACACCGCGTCTCTGCTACAGAGTTGGCGGTGTTTTGACTCCACTAACCTGGGTGGAGGTCGCAGGTGTCGCGGTCGGCTGTCGCTCCGGCGCGGGGCTGCGGGGGCATTTCTGCGGCCACCGGTGCAGGCCACAGCCGCTGGGAGAGCGCGTCCCTGACTCTGACAGCTCCGCTGCCCGTAAGAGAATATATGAACTCCATAAAGCTCACAAAGTTACCGATCACCACCTCGACCGCCGAGCGACGGAGAACAGCAGCGGGGAAACGAGTCGGAAAGCCGGCTGTCCTCGTCGTGAAGAGGACCCCGGACACTGACACGCATTCCGAAACAGGAACTCTCGGAAACACCAACAAGAGAAACTTTGTGAAGCCCCTGGTGGACAGAGCGGTCACGTGGTGCAAGAGCTTTCAAGCTTATAACTCTAAACAGGGTTCTTACACATGTTGACCGAGGGATTTCCAGGACTTTAAACCAAATTTCCATGCCAAAACTGAAATCTCGGTATAAACATGAACAATTTAGAAAATGTGGCGTATCGAGAGCATTTACCGACTTACAATTTGAGCGTCTTTCTTTAAAAAACATATTAATTATTTCAAACTTGCCGTAAATGAACATGTGATTATAACAAATTTCTATGACTTTTTCAAAACTTTTATGATTTAAGTTTTTTTCATGACTTTTCCAGGCCTGGAAATTACTATTTTAAAATTCCATGACTTCTCCAGGTTTTCCATGACCGTACGAACCCCGTCTATATGACTATTAATCATTATTCAAATTGTACATTCTGTCCTGGCTATTTCTTTTGGCTTACACATAATTTAAAAAACAATGAGTTGTAGATTTAATGCTGATTGGATGCAATTATAAAATGGTATTACAAATCAAATCATGGCCATGGAAAATAATCTTTGAGGAGAAAAAACAAATATTTCCAAATAAGTAGTTAATTAAGTAGGGCAACCCAGCTCAGCCCGCAGTGATTCCCACACTGTTCAGAGGAGGGCGATGGCCCAAGAGAAAAACTGCAGAACTACATTCGAGACACACAGCCCACCATGGAAAAGGTGGAATAATTGGGCAGTGGGATGCATTATTCATCTTGGGGCAGAGCATCGACAGGACAGGATTCAGGATTCAGGGAACACTCCAGATGACGTGTGTGTGTGTGTGTGTGTGTGTGTGTGTGTGTGTGTGTGTGTGTGTGTGTGTGTGTTAGAGGTCATACATTCATCAGAAAAAGGCAAAGAGGGGAGCACACTCCCACAGAAGCAGTTCCTGAGTCTGTGGCAGGTGTCCTGCGGTGGCAGCAGCTGCTCGGGTACATGGCACCAGTCAGGGCCACATTCAGTACTGAATGTGCCCCATCTGCTGGTTACATCGGGTAGTGCATGCCTGCTTGAGTAAAGCGTGAACGTGTCGGGGAAGATGCAGCAGCAATAACAAATCAAACATGAATCATATATTCACATGGCAAACAAATGTAATGTGTTTATTGAGCTTATTTCGTAAACAAATATGCATGAAGTATGGATGGCTGCTACTGTTGAGCTCACACAAGGATATAACTTGAATCTGTTACTGGTAAATGAGTAGGGTGATTTCATTTTCATTATTCATTAATCTGTTTGTATATTTAAGTCCCCCCCCCCTCCCCTAAATAAGGTGAAAAACAGACGACCGTCATGAAACAAGCAAATCCTCACATTTGAGAGAAGCTGGAGTAAGTGGATGTTTAGAAACATCTGTAATCAATTATTTTAATGATTGATTAACAAAGTTATTGTCCTTCACCATTTCAGTTATGTTGGAAATCTGGTTGAATACCCTTTGGCCGCTTCTTGACATGTGGAATGTTGAAGATGAGTTGTGTGATGGTAAGGCATCAAGTCCAAACCTATGTGCACCTGACCCGACACGTGTGTGTGTGTGTGTGTGTGTGTGTGTGTGTGTGTGTGTGTGTGTGTGTGTGCCCCCCCTCATAGCTGATGAGAGCGCTCATCAAATCATCTAATGGGAGCCTGACCAGCGCTCCATCCGCTCAGGTCTCGACCTGGTGGGCGGACGGTTGGACTCTAGCAGCGCAGTCCGAAACCACAACGCTGAACAGAGTTATGAAGACCGTTTCTCCCCTCTGTCTCTCTCAGAGAAGTCCTCCACTCTCTAATTAAGCTTTAGTGTGACCAGAGAGGGGAACTTTAAGAATCCCCCCTGCACTCATCCAACAACATGAGCCTCATTGCATGGAAATTCTGCAACACCTTTTTTCTAATTAAGGTGGCATGCTTGATGCATCGTCTATTATCCGTCTTTTATAGACACTTGGAAGCCAATTAGTTAACTTGGATCCATTATGGTGATATGTTACCATTTCTTTTTGTGCAAATTACACCGCTTGTTTGTCGCCGATAGCCATTATATATACCTTTTTAAAGTATAATATGTGGTTATGTTTACAGCGTGTACACCATTTGTAATAACGCCTTGCTTATCATTCATTTCCTGATATGATGGGATCAGCACTTGCGAGTGCAGTAACACACCAGTGAGGGAACCATTCGGTTTAATGACTTTAAAGTGGCAGGGCCGGGTTATACAACAACCCATATAACAACCTCCTGGTGTCAGCAGCTGCCAGCGAGAAGCCCTGGGAGTGTCTTGTGAGTGAGGCTTTGTCATCATTTGAGGGGTGGCAGGCAGAGGGGGGATTGAAAGGGATACCGGGGAGCGAGGGGTTGATCTCAGCGGTTCCCCATTGGGAGCGAGGTAGGCTGCAGCCTACTCCTGAGAAAGGGGACGCTTTCATTCGCTGCCGGAGAGCTGCTGCTTCCCCAACGGATGGAGGAACGACACAAGCCGGGTTACATAAGCAGAGCTGCAGCACCAGCAGCGTGTGTGCACTGGAATGGCTGTATTAACACGCACACACACACACCGCACGCACACACGCCTCCTGCCAAACACAAACAAGCCTTTTCAGTGAGCCGTAATTGGCTCTCAGAGATGCACGATGCGAAAGACGCGAGGCTAAGAGAGCCTCAGAAGAGACGGATCTCACCTCCGGAGTGGGATACGGCACACAGGGCACGCTTTGTCTCATTTGACGAACAATAAAAAGACAGCTCGCTTCACCGGAGGGAGGCATCCAGACGTCGGCGACATCACATGCGTCTAACAGCCCCTTGTTAGAAACATCCCACACCTCTTTGAGGCTCATCAAGTTAAGCGTTGCGTCCCAGAATCTGTCCACGCTACGACAAACAAACACACTTTTTCACTCCGACCAGCAGGTGCTCAAATATTCAGAATTGGAACGTGAATCAAATGGTTTGCGGCGTCACGTTAAAGCAACACTATGTAACAATTGTACCTTAAAATAACAGCTTGAAAAAAGTTGTGGCGCTACAATGACTTTTAACATGGAGATTTGCGCCTCCGCCACTGCCATCGGGGGACTGTGGGCTAAAAACCCGAGTATGTAACATTTTTGAGCTTTCTGCTTTCTGTCAGTGATGACCAACGTCACATAGTCCAGTCCACCTCACAGGGGACTTTTTATTGTCTCCGCTACGCGACGCGTAGAGACAGAGAGTCATGCTGCTGTGGAGACGATCAATAACAGACCTTTAGTTTAATAAAAGAACAAAGACGTCTTTAAGAAAGGGACCTGACATTACTGCTGCTGTCATCTGGAGGATGGAGAAAGTTACAGGGGGCGAAGGAGATTTTTTTATTTTTTTACTCAAACTCAAAAGAGCCATATGCGTCACCAGAAGAGCCATATATGGCTCAGAGCCAGAGGTTCACGACACCTGATCTATCGTAACTGGGTATTTACCACACTGAAGTAAACGTTAAATACCTGAAGGGGGCGCTACAAGGGAAACACTACATAATGGGGCTTTAAGGCGTTTAATCGTTCAATGTTTTACTTACAGAAGTCTGACTGCCGTCACTCGCACGTCGATGGTCAGGAGCGCTGCACGTAGCCGAGCCTTCTACACATCTTGCATCTCATGTGAGCTACGGTCGAAAGGGCGCAACAATAATGGAGTTGGGATGTCAAGATTGCAACGAGGTCTGAAGTCGGATTTCCTCAAGCTGGAGGAAGCCCGCCAACCAGACCTCAAAATCCAAAATGGCAGATCTGGCCATCAGTGATAAAAGAGAAAAAAAACAGTAGTAATATGTTGTTTATAAGCATTATATGAGTCATACAGATAGTACTGTGCTATGTCTATCAGCGTAATGCATTGTTATCATCGGTATTGCCAACGCCACAACTTTTTTCTGCCTTGTTTAATTGGAATGTGGTCAACTTGGATGCAACACTATCCCCATCCCCAAATGAAAATTTCAAAAAAGGTAATTTAAGCGCAGCATAACATCATCTGCTAAAAGAGATGATAAACCGCATCTTAAAATATAAAAGCTTAAAGACTGGAACCACGCTCACAACTCAAGGGCCTGATGTTTAAATGGGACGAGTGTGGGACAATGAAGTGAACCATCATGAGACATTCACAGATGTTCAGTTACCCAGAATACCACTGAGCCTGTAGACAATGGAGGAGGGAGTAAAGGTTGCCCATCCAGTCCAATGCAGCCTCCCATCCTCAGCTACAACTTCAAAGAGGCGCTACAGGCTCATGGCGCATGTCAAATGACCCACATCTACCGTAATATTATCGTTGGAGAAAAACATAATCCCATCAGAGACACTGTCCTAATTCTAGAAGATAAACCGCTCGTCACATTCAATTGGGCTCTTTTATGCATCAGGGTGTTCTCCCTCTAACTCAGGAAAGCCCAGCCGAGAGTTTTTCTTCGCTCCGTCAGGTTTGTGATCTAAGGAGCAACATAAATCATCCAAAACGAGGCTGCTACCAAATGAGCTTGTTTCACGAAAGAAAGTCTCCTATCCAAGTGTCAGGACAGAAAACAGAAAACATGGTGGCTGAGGGGTTGTTGTGTCGCCCAGCCTGACAATTCAGGTCATCTGTCCTCCGTGGGTGTCAGCGCTGTCCGAGGTCGACCCCCCCGAGGGCCGGGCGGCCTCGACGAATGACGGCCGCCGGGTTAGGAGGAAGAACACACCCGAGGGCTCTCTCTCTCTCTCTCCCCCCCTCTCTCTCTCTCCCCTTCCATCCGTTCACCGTCCTCCTCTCCCTTTACGAACGCATCTCATGTGTACTCCCAAGCGAGTGTGCACGTCAATGCAGAAGGTCTAAAGAGGGAAAGGCGGGAGGTAAACATGCATCAGGCGTGCACGGGTGAAGGCTGCATACGGGGCAATTTATTAAAATAATAAAGCCCAGCCTTGCGCTGAAGGTTGAGCCCATGATAAAACAGGGATGGAGAAAGAGAAGCGACATATTCTGTACGCGCCGTCGTGTCAGTGTCCATTTTATTATCCGTGCTGACCTCATAAAAAAAAAGAAGAAATTAAAAAAGAAACGCCAAGGGATGTCTTTTAAACTCGTGACCAATCATGCTTTAGACAGAGGTTTGGACCGCCCCAGCTTATTTGAATATACGGACACATAAATGTCATACATAAATAAATGAAGAAATAAGTGTGGACACATAAATGGAGAAATAAATAAATGAAGAAATACAGAAATGTAGAAATATTTTTATTTAATGATGTCCTGTTGATTTATAACTTATATTCATTTATTCCTGTATTTATTTATTTATTTATCTCTACATTTATTTAAGCATTTATTTATACATTTATTTATACATTTATTTAAGCATTTATTTATTTAATCCTATATTTATTCATGCATTTATTTATTTATTTATACTTAAGTGATTTTGAGTCCTCCATAGTAAATCGCTCAGCAATAATAGAAGGACAAAAGCACAGAGATTGTTCTGAATTTTGGTCTGAAATGGACATCCTGAAGACGGTGAGAGGTTCTGCACACTATCTGTCTCTCTCCCTGGACACTCTATATTCATCACCTGACATCGCCTGCTCCACAAGTATCCCCCCCCCCCCCCCCCCCCCCCCCCGGAGACGCAGTAGATGAATAATTTGTTGGTTGAACTACGAGCCGGGTAGTGCATCAATCGAGGTGTGAGGCACTAAATGAGCGCAAAAGAGTAACGTGGAGGAATTAGGAACCAACTGTGCAAGGATGGGCTCGTCAATGGCTCTGGTGATGACACGCGTCAAATATGGTGCCATAGAGTTTACATTGTCGTCATCTCTGTGGCTAAAACATTTAGATCTTTCATCACGTTTCCGTCGTTTTGCTGAAAATGGCCAAAACGCATGAATCGATGGACTTATGTGGTTCTTAGAAAGAGCTCAATGTCTCATTTTTTCCAATTCTACAGAATAAGCGTCATTACAGTCTTTTATTACACAAGGCATTGTTGGGATGATGTGTGAGGTTTTCTTTAACGTCTTTAATACAATTGTACCTGCCCGATAAATTCATCTATATATCGATTTGTGTGTGTCTGTGTGTGTTTTACCTTGAGAATGCAGCAAAATGGGACTAAAAACTGCATTTGAGTTTATAGGAGGAAGGGAGAAACGGCCGTCCTGGCCTTCTACCGCTAAGCTACGCTAACCATGTTACAACCAGCTCCATGGTGAATGCAGAGGACGAGAACACAGTGAATGTGTGTGTGCGTCGAGAGACGCCGCCTGTCAATCACGCCGACGTGGCAGATTACCGCCAGCAGCCCGAGGCGTCACATAGAAAACAAAGAAAAAGTCATTCTTGATTTAATGGTGTCTAGAAAAGAAAAAAAGAGAATAAAAAGGACTAAGTGCTTGAGAGTGGAAGGCATAAATGCTTTCTAGATGACACCAAAAAAAAAACACACTTTTTCTAATCTAAACACTGGAATGAACCGAATAGAATTTCCCCATGAGAAGAACCCATCTTCATGTTCAGTCTGTCCTCCGCATATGTCGTGCAGCCAGAGTGGGGGAAAGAAATGAAGATAAGGAAAGGCGTTCAGACGGGATGCGAAGCAGCTTCTGCCACCGGGCTACTTGTGACGGTTCCCCCGGCGCCCCGCCATCCGGAGGATGTCCGGCGCAGTGACCCGGGTGGAGGAGACGGCGTACTGCACGGTGCCGGCTCCATCCCGGCCCCCGGCTATTCTTCCTCTTGGATACACCAGCGCTGAGCAAACACGGCCCCTGGAGCATGTACAATGCAAATAGTCCTACACATACTAATGAGAGCTGGGGGGGTGGGGGGGCTTTTTGAAGCTCAACTCTAACATGTTGTGTTTCGGCATCCTAGCCACTGATTCAAGGACAAAGGATGCTGCAGAGTTCAACGCGAAAGCACTCAGAGGTTTCTCTACCTCAGTAATGCCATGTACTACATTATGAAGACACTTGGAATAATGACTGACGGACTCTTTTTTGTTGAAATATTACATTACCTCTCTACCTTTTAACATCAAATGTCCACGTAACATGTTGCTATTCTTGAAAAAGCACGGTGAACAAAATCACCTTTTTGGTTGAGTCGAGTTGATTGTGTTTGATAATAACCGCGGTTCAAACAAGTTCCTCCACCGTGTTTACATGCATTCGAATAACTGGCTTAGTCGGACTGAAATCGAATTATCCATTTCACATAAACACCTTTGTTCGACTATGTGCGGTCCCACTACGATCCGATGAACACCCCTGGATAACTCGATCCGATCCGGTTGATAATCCGACTATCGCGGCATGTAACGGTGAATTGGATTAGGAACCGGACTTTGCGTCTTTGCGCATGTGCACGCAAGCGGAAATGGCTGTATCACCACGAGTTGTAGTGAAAACAGCGCCATCTATGGTATCGGAGGTGACATGCTTTTGGCCAATGATCCGAATTACTCACTGCCATGTATACTGGGATAATAGCAGATCCCCCAAAAGATAGCATAGTCCGACTAAAGCAAGATTCAAATTATACCATCATGTAAACGCACAGAATGCTTTTACAGGGTTCTTACACATTTTAACCAGTGGATTTCCATGACTTTTCCATGACATTCAAACATATTTCCATGACCAAACTGAAATCTTGATATAAACAAGAACAATTTAGAACATGTGTATTGAGAGTGTACGCCGGCTTAGATTTTGGGCATCTTTCTTTAAAAAAAACATATGAATTATTTCAAACTCGGCGTAAACAACATTTCCATGACTTTTCCAAAACTTTTATGATTTAAGTTTTTTCCATGACTTTTCCAGGCCTGGAAATGATCATTTTAAAATTCCATGACTTTTCCAGGTTTTCCATGACTGTATGAACCCTGCTTTTACTGTGAAGCAGCGATGTTAGGTTTCCTTTTGAGATGCTCTGATGTTGAACACCGGATTAAACGCCATCTGTGACCATGTTGTGCGCAAGTAGGGCTGTGCGAAGATTCAATGTGGTTATTTATCGCCTTCTAATGGAATCACATGGTGACATTGAATCTATTTTGGGGTTATATATTTGTCCATACTGCTCAGCCATGTGTGTCTATCTTAGTGATTTGAATGGCAGACTCCTCCACCAACGAAGACTTAGGATGGAGCGAGGTTTGTTTTCATTACCAACGTCACATTGACCCAACTTGTGACATTTCTGTTGAGGCTTTTCAAATCTACACCCCTGAAACTAATCAGTCCCCGCTGACACGCAGTGCTTCAGCAAAATGCAATTAACAGCAACAATATCACCCATAGGTCCTGGAGGCATCGGCTCATTTACTACTGCCTCCCTGACATTACAATAAAACACAACACATGTACTTTACACGGGCCAAATGGAGCCGTTTGTGAATGCACAAGCAAAAAAGGGAATCAAATATCTACACTTTTGTGAAGCGGCAGATTCGATTTTCCCTCTGCTGGAAAATCATGAATCAATAGCAAAAGACCGGCGCTGGGGTTGGTGGAAAACTGCTGACTTTTCATTTGGGCTTTGTAATCATTCTCGAGCCAGAAGAGGAGCGGAGCCCTTTTCCAGGCGAGGAAACGGTGGGATTACTCTGTGGCATTTATAAAGTGAGCCACGACAGACTTCTGGTCGACGTAATTACACAGCCAGGACAATAAATCAGAGCCACAGATATTTTAGCGTAGCAGCAGCGAGCCTCTTTTCTTACGTTGCTTTCCTGCACGACAGAAGAAAAAAGTAATGTTTCTATTGCGGTATTAAGTAAAAAAGAAGAAAGAAAGAGAAAGCTCAGTGGAAACACATCTCAGTCTGTGTGTTTAGATGGACACCGTGTTGACTCTTACGCATGAGAGCACAAACAGCGTTTAGTACCCTCGAAGTCCATCTCATGTTTCTTGAAGGACGCAAGAGCAGCTTAAAAAGTGATTGAAGGACCGCGGTGTCCACGTCGTCTCTGGGGGACGTTTAGTTATGAAAATATGCAAGACATATATAGAAAAGACATTGGTGACCGAGTTAACATTACACCGATCTTCATGCCATTGAAGAAGTGCTCCTCTTGTACTCTTTTTACTGGCTATACTAGCCCATTGCACAGACTGTCATATTTATATCATTTTGCACTATCCTCGTGGACATCAACATCAACACTGACACAATCAATGCACACTTATATCTGTAAAAATCTGTATACTTCCTACTCCCTGTGAACATGTCCCCCCTATGTGTATTGTTGTTATACTGTGATTCTACTGTAAGTTGTGTATGTATGTTTGTGAGTTAAGTTAAGTGTATAAACTACTGGTTGACCTACATTTGCACCCTCTGGATTAATTAAGTATCCATCTATCTATCTACCCATCTATCTATCTACCCATCTACCTATCTACCCATCTACCTATCTATCTATCTATCTTGTCCCAGGCGCGTGTCTTGCATGCCGTGCTGTGATTTGCTGAAGGCCACCTATTGTTAATAAGCGGGAGCTGCAACTCGGTCTATTGTGACATTGAGTTACAATGTAAACCTCCATTTCTGGAAGTTGTGGCCTGAGAGGATGTTCACTCTGAATCAGTCATGAATCCGCCTCCGGATGCAACCAGGTTAGCGTGAAATGGGCGAGCCGCTGGAATGAGGGCGGCGTGGATCAATCACACGGCTCTCTGGGGATTGGTCACATGGCCAACAACAACAGGTGAGACATAACAATAACAACTTTAGAGGCGTGCTGCTGTTGATCTTTAAAATCTCCCGCTGCGATAAGAAAACTAAAACGGAAAAGGTTCTGGACATTAATTCAGCGGTCCAGATAAAGACGTGCAGGGAGCTCGGAGAATAATCAGGATGAATCTCCTATTGCGATAAGAAAACCAAAACGGAAACGTTCTGGAAATTAATCCAGCGGTCCGGACAAGGACGTGCAGGGCGCTCGGAGAATAATGAGCGCCGAGTTGAAAGACGCAGCATCTTGAATAAGAGAGGCGAGATTATTTGGCCTGTAACCAAGTTGGTGTCAAAGCGGCTGGGGGGACGGCGCATGCATTAACCTTTGTGGAGACGGTGCCATGAGCTCTCGCGGGTCTCTGGGGAGCATGTAGGTGTGTTCTGTAACACCTACAACCTCCTGTACGTCTGCCCATCCTTCCTCTGAAGTTTCTTCTTCCTCATTAAAATAGATTTTGGGGGGAGTTTTTTCTTTATCTGATGTGAGGGACCAAGGACAAAGTTTCTGGTGTAGCTTGTTACGCCCTCTGAGGCACAATGTTCTATATTGCGCTGTACAGATGAAATAGAAAAGCTTTGAATGCCGACACAGCTGCGAAGCATGTTAGTCTTTGCTTTATAACCCGTTTTTATTTATTTCCCTATATATGCGCTCCATTGGAGGAAAGTTTAATATGATTACATCACCCATTTGTCTTTCCTGCCACTTTTTCGATAAAAAAAAGAACCTTTTACTTTTTCCAAAGCAACGAACAATGTAGAAAACAATCGCCTCAGCTCTTTGTGCCACAAACTGCTGATCTTCTTTTTTCTTAATTAAATGTGTTGCTTTTTACTCTTGCTTGCCTCTCTAAAACATCTCTACTGCAACCATGCGGCTGCTAGGAAGAGTACGACCTGATCTCTCAGAGACACATGCGATGCCAGGAGGAGCCAGAGACCTGGAGACAGAAGGAACGAGTGTGTGGGAGGAAGACTGTCCGTTGGATGTGTGACGGGGCTAAGCTGCCTTCTGGTGCTACGTGACCAGCCTGTGCCGCCAAGGAAACGAGGCCCGAGCTTATCTGGGCACACACAAGCCGCTCTGCTGGCAAAACGCAGCCGTGTGACCAATAGCTCGCCCTTTCTCTTTCCCTTTTGCTGTGTTATTCTCCCTCATCCGCTCAGTCCATCCTTCCCTATTGCTCATTCATTCACTCGGGGGGGTGAGGGGGCTCATACTTAAGGTGGACTAGACCAGCCTCCTTGTTTCTGACGGTCTGCCTCCCATATGGACTAGAGTAACAGCTTGGGAGAGAGTCAAGAGGGTATTTCCATTTGTCTGGTTTAAATGCTCAGAAAAGTGTAAAGACTTTGGTAAGTTTCTACCAAAACAATGACGGACCGACTTTATAAAGTTCTAAAGACCCGCTAGAATGGTGGACTCCAGACGGCAATTCTTCCATCCGCAAGAAGCAACTACAACGGGCATTCGGTAGAGCGCATACCTTCACATATCAACAGATTGGGCATTGAATTATGAACATTTTGGCATTAGTTGCATGCCAATTGGAGAAAAATCGATGGTAAAAAGAAGATTTTGACCTTTTCATGACCTTGACCTTTGACCCGATCAATCCCAAAATCTAATCAAATGGTCGTCGGATAATAACCCATCATATCATCATCATATTATTATTATCATCATAATATCCCACCAAATTTCATGTGATTCGGTTAAATACTTTTTTACTTATGCGAATAACAAGTTCAAATACACAAGGATCAAAACATAACCTTCCACATTTTCAATGCGAAGGTAATAAATACTTTCAGTTTTTGGACATTCAAACGAATCGCCCCCGACAACAGAGGTCCTCGCGCCATGTGCTGTCCTCCTCATATTTTCACAATATTAAACGCCATGAACTCATGCCGTCTGGGAAACATTCACGGTGTTGTACCGTGTCAAGAATCAGCATTTACATTTTTTTTAATTCTTGACATGGTACAACACCATGGATTTAACAACCATGGCATCCTGTGTGTGAATACGCATTAGGCTTTGAGCGTAATGCCAACTTCAGCATGCTCATAGACATAACCGTCCTGACCACATGGAGAGAGATCAAAGCTTATTGACATTCATCGTAATGTTTGGACCAGCTGTCAAGGCCGACCCTCCCATGGCTGTTGAGATATTTCAGTTAGCGCCAAAGTGGTGCCCGACATTGGATGAACCTCAACTCAAGAGAGAACCTATTGATATGGACGAGAAGCCAGCGTTGGGGCTTATTGACCAGGTCTTTGGATCAGCGCGTCAGCGAAAAAAGAAAAGCCAAGGCTGCTTGGAAAAGCTATTTTTAGACATGTAAACACATGCGGGTCACATGCATGTAATGCTCGGAGCTTACAGCGGCATCTTTCCTGCTCTTTAGATCTGAGGTGAGACGGATGGTCAGCGGGAGGGAGGAAACACGCTGCTGTTTAGATCAGCAGGTCTTTTATCAGCTGGGCTCTTTTTTCATTTAACCGACTTGGAAACTGAAATGAATTCATGCAGGGTTCTTACACATGTTGACCGAGGGATTTTCATGACTTTTCCATGACTTTAAACCAAATTTCCATGACAAAACTGAAATCTCGGTATAAATTTAGAAAATGTGGCGTATCTACAGCGTTTACCGACTTACAATTTGAGCGTCTTTCTTTAAAAAAACATTAATTATTTCAAACTTGCCGTAAATGAACATGGGATTATAAAAGATTTCCATGACTTTTTCAAAACTTTTATGATTTAAGTTTTTTCCCATGACTTTTCCAGGCCTGGAAATGACCATTTTAAAACTCCATGACTTTTCCACGTTTTCCATGAACGTATGAACCCTGTTCATGTGACTAAGCCGAACATGAGTCAATGTTGAAGTGACGTTGTGACTCTGATCCACTGTACCAACAGCGACCGTCACATGGTCTTCTGGTCTTGACCAAACTGGGATTATCTGACATTTTAGCCCGTTAGCTAGAGTTGACATTAACATCATCCAGGGAATCCTGCGCCACCAAGGTCAAACAACTATTATCATTTCTGTACAGACATGTACATTCTATTCAATTCAATTTCACAAATTACAAATTTGTCTCGGAGTGCTTTACAATCTGTACACAGACATCCCTGTCCCAAAACCTCACATCGGACCAGGAAAAACTCCCAAATAACCCTTCAGGGGGGAAAAAGGGAAGAAACCTTTAGAAGAGCAAAAGAGGAGGATCCCTCTCCAGGATGGACAGGTGTAATATATGTCATGCGTACAGAAGGACAGATTTAAAGTTAAAATACATTCAATGAATTTGACAGAGTTTATGAACAGTTCATACTAGGCATATTCAGGAGGTTGTGCCATTACCGTAGAGGAAGAAGAAAGCACCAGAACGATGTGTGGCAGTGGCATGTGTGTAATTGCCACCACTGACTACGATCTGGATCTGTAAACACCTGAGACAATTACATCAAACACAAAAGAAAAGAGCAACAGCGACGCTTTAACCGTCGACCTCGGCAGTGACGAGCTCCTCATCACCCTGAGACGGAATACAACGCGTATCCAAGGACAGGCCTCCAGCTCTGGCTCCTCAAAACAAAAAGTATCCAGAGCCATAAGGCAGTAGGGTGGTGACTCAACATGCAACCTGACACTTGGTACTATTTATTGAATAGCTGCTAATTCAATTCATGCCGCTGAGACATAAAACTGCATATCCAGCGAGACTTCCCTCCCCAGCACTGGGTCCTCGCCTCTTCGACCCTGTAGTGAGAATCCAATGAATAACTAACAGTGGAATAATCTGTCACATGGCAGCAGCGGCAGGTCGGACCCTCGCGGGCCGCCAGGGTCCACCAACACGCGTTGTCGCGCTGGTTTATTAACATCTCCTCTGCCAGCTGCTGGAGGTACAACGCTGCATCTGCAGAGTGGGTGGGGTGGGGGGTTGGGGATAATTCACCATGCACAAAACGCACTGGATATTTTCTATAAAAATCTGAATAAGTAACTTACAATATATATTTTTACCGTTGCATTGAAAATGCAGAAGGTAATGTTTTGATCGCCGTGTATTTGTATGCGTGCGTGTGTGTTATTCGCATAAGTAAAAAAGTATTAAACCGGATCGCATGAAATTTGGTGGGATGACTGGTTATTATCCGGGGACCATTTGGTTAGATTTTGGGATCAATCGGGTCAAAGGTCATGAAAAGGTTAACATCTTCTTTGAATCGCATGGAATTTAGTGGGATGATTGGTTAATATCCGGGGACCATTTGGTCAGATTTTGGGATCGTTCGGGTCAAAGGTCAAGGTCATGACAAGGCATCTTCTTTTTAACATAGCGTGGTCAATTTAAACCCAATTGGCACGCAACTAAATGCCAAAATGTTCATGATTCAATGCCCAATCTTGTGATATGTGAAGGTATGCGCTCTACCGAGTGCCCGTTCTAGTTTGATGTGCATTGATTTATGTTGAGCGCCGGTGTCTTTTTTCCACTGTCGATGTGCCGCTCTTCAAGTCCGTAGTAAATAGAGCAGAAGCCGTCTCAGCCGTGCCCGTCTACCCTCAGCTCTATATTTTGGACCGACACCATCATCAAAAGACATGAAAATCCCATTTAGCAGTAGGTCGGCCAGACGGACACTGAATGCTGCTGGTGCCGTCTGTTCTTTTATTCCCGTGCTCCAACGTCACGTCTGTATGATTGAGCCTGACTTCTATAAGTATGAAGCAGACGTCCTTTGTTTGCCGCTCACGATGAAAGAAGCTGTCAAACTAAAATACACAATACAGGAGCGGTGCCAGTCTATCATGCAATTGGAGGTGATATGTGGTCAAGATAGCGTTGTCATAGAAACATAGTTGAAGGGCACTACGTGGACACAGGGCCTCAGTCTGGATATGAACTTCCTTGATTGGGATACGATCAGCTAGACCTCATTCTACGGGAAGGTAAAGGGAGCACATGTCCCCCCCTCACGGGGTAGTTTGCAATAACTATCACTGTACATATTCACATTCATACTTACACTATGTTGATCTGCACTTCACACATTTCATTTACACTACACACATTTTGCATACTGTCTATATTTAATTAAATTTTACACTGCTGTATTGCACATATATATATATATATATATATATATATATATATATATATATATATATATATATATATATACATATATACACACACATACATATATATTTTATTTTGTATTTTATATTTCACTTTGTATACTTTATGCACAGTCACTGTTCCTTTCTTTCTTTCTTTCTTATATTTATATTTTATTCTCGTGTGTTTAGTTTATTGGTGCTACTGTGTCGACAAATTTCTTGGGGGATTAATAAAGTATATTTCTATATTTCTATTCTATTCTATTCTAATTCCTCACCCGAGTAGAGCAAAGGTAAGATAAGAGGAAAGCTGGGGCACTTCTAGATTATGCTGCTTTAAAAAGGAAAACACTTTCAAATAACATTTGTTGTATTGCAAAGAATGTTTAGATACATAATGAGTTCACTGAATTAGTGGAGCTTTGTTGGTGGTAATATTGTCCAATAAAACAAGTCTACTCACACTGCCTAACATGAGACCGTTACTGTGAGGATGTAAAAGTGTTTCTCCACTGACTGGCAGGTGGCATCCAGTCTCACTCGGTCACAAACGCTGCTTTGAAAAGGATGAACTGGAACAGCGGCCCAAGTCGGTCAACAGCATAACGCGAGGAAATGCCTCCCCTGCAGTCAAGGCTGGTCACATCCGAGGTGATACATCAGAGGACAACAGGGTAGAGTGTGAAGATGGAGAGAGTGGGAGACGAGGTGAAGAGAGAGGGAAGGAATGAGCGAGGGTGTGGAGGAATACAAGGAGGCTGCTCTTCTTTGAGAAGCCATTATCTGTAGCGTGACGCTGACAAGTCTCTCCCTTTGCACCGTACACGACATCGGCAGGAGGGACGCAGGCGTCTCTCAACTGCTTACCGAACAGTCACAAACCGTCTCACGTACAGAACCAGGATGAGAGTCGGCCTCGGGGGAAGGAACACAACGAGCCTTGAGCGGCGCGTATCCAGAACGTGTCGGGTCTCGTTGGGTCGTATTAAAATAACAGCGGTGAATGTGCTCGTCTGCCTCTAATGACAGGTCTGTCTGAAGTCTGGCAGCACGGCACAGCAAACCGCCTGCCACATTATTACTATCGCATTAGAATAAATTAGCATGATGAGCAGCCTGGCCCGGGTTTCACTGCTTCCTGGATCTTATCTCGATAGGGACCAGAGAGGCGGGACACGGTCACTAATGAATGTCACATTCTGTGAAACGGCAGCGAAAATGACTGACGGGGTATTTCTGTAGTAGGAGGGGGAGGGGGGGGAATGAAAGGGCCCCTTAAATTGTAAATTGGGATTTGATATGGCCCTTTAAAGGCCCATTATGTAGTTTTTCCCTTATAGCGCCCCCTTCAGGTATTTAACGTTTACTTCAGTGTGGTAAATACCCAGTTATGATAGATCAGGTGTCTGAACCTCTGGCTCTGAGCCATATATGGCTCTTCTGGTGACGCATATGGCTCTTTTGAGTTTGAGTAAAAAAATAAAAAAATCTCCTTCGCCCCCCTGTAACTTTCTCTCTCCTCCAGATGACAGCAGCAGTAATGTCAGGTCCCTTTCTTAAAGACGTCTTTGTTCTTTTATTAAACTAAAGGTCTGTTATTGGTCGTCTCCACAGCAGCATGTCTCTCTGTCTCTACGCGTCGCGTAGCGGAGACAATAAAAAGTCCCCTGTGAGGTGGACTGGACTATGTGACGTTGGTCATCACTGACAGAAAGCAGGTCGAAATGCGACCGGTCGCTACAACATGTTACATAGTCGGGTTTTTTCCCCACAGACCCCCGATGGCAGTGGCGCAAATCTCCATATTAAAAGTCATTGTAACGCCACCATTTGTTTCAAGCTGTTATTTTAAGAGGTAGGAATTGTTACATAGTGAGGCTTTAAATTGTAAGGTTGGATTTTATGTGGTTCGTTTAAGTTGGTGTAAAAACCCTCATCCCGGGTTTAGGTCTGGCTCCAATGGGACTTGTTCACGTTGGTTGCAAAACAAACGGGATTCTTTTTTTTCTGTCATTTCAAAAGTTAATCTCCCATTAAATCTATTTGCAAATTGGAAACCAAGGATGCAATCTGTATAGTGTGCACGACCATTTGATAACAGTGGTAACATGTATGCAGCATGTAAAGGGATGTCTCTCTGAATAATCAGAGCTGATGGCAGCTGGAACAGAAGTGTGCTGTTTTTATGGCATTCCTGGTTAAGAAGCGAGTTACGAAATGTCAATTTCTGTCCCGCGTATACCCGTCCATTATTTATGACATTTATAAAGTGCAACATGATTTGTTTTCAGTCACCAAAATATGACCCATGTGAGTCCATTTAGCGCTAATGATGCAGGATGACATCATCATCACTGTCTAGTGAATAATGAGTTCCAGATACTAGAAAGGTCTCACAATAGTTGTGTGAGCAGCACTCTGCTGTAGAGGATGGTGATGGCTTTGGGATTCTGGGTTATTAATCTAGTATATGCATACATTAATATATATATATATATATATATATATATATATATATATATATATATATATATATATATATAGGTATTCATCTAGCATGTTTTTCAGAATCTAGAAATGGACTGAGGGGAACATCTGTCCGGTGGTGTGAATGATGGCGCCATCTAAAGTTGCTGTGTTGTCCTTCTGATTTTAGAAGCTTTTGCTTTTGTCAACCTCTCACAAAACATCATTTTGTGTCTCTGCAGTACCACATTCTGCCTGAGATGTTACTGATTACAAATTAAAATGTTGAAATGAAACACCACTCATTAAAACACTATTTAATGTTAAGTCTAGTTCCAACATAAACCATAAAAAAAGAAAAACAGTAATTGTCATCTGTTATTCCACTACCCTTTTCTGATGTTGAAAGATGTGCCGTGGCAGTATACATATCTAAATATTAAATTCAAATTGATCTTGTGCAGCCAAATACCACACATTTGCTTCAGAGGGCTTAATATTTATTTAGATAGATAGTTTTAGCCAAGTTAATGTACCAAAGTCACATTTTCGGTATCTTGAATGTTTACACGTCGAGGCCTGTTTGCAGAGTCACTGAGCGTGGACATCTCAAACTAAATCAATCTAAATAGACTGATGCGCCCAGAGAATGAGACGCAACATCACACACACGTTGAACACATTGTGTGTTGCATTGCAGAGCCAACAGTTGGAGATGAGTGTCAAAAGAGGGATTGAAATGTTAGCACCCACTTTGGTGTCCATGGAACTATCGAGAACTCAGACTTTGAGCATCCCTTTTTTCACTTTCCATATAACTTTCTCTCTTTTTTACATTTTTCATCATGCAATTTCCATGGTGTCAAATAATCAACCTTGGTTTTCCTGATTTGGTGAAACGTTTTGGAAACGTTGGAAGGTTCATGTTGATGTGTGTCAATTAAGCTTCTAGCTAAATGGGGCTGACACCGATTTCTCCTCTTAAAGAGTTCACCAAAGTGTTTGCACAGTCCTAAAATTAAAGACCATCGGAGGTAAATAAAGTGCGTTTGGAGTACAGTGGGGAGAACTACATCGAGAACAAGCACCCAAGACGTCGCCGCGAATAAAAGAGAAATCAGTCAGGATACGGGTCTGGAAGATTACCTTCCAGAGCCGAGTCCAACCTCGACCCGAGCAGCTCGCTAACTGAATCACACCACGGAGCCAGCAGAGACGCCGCATTTCTTGAGTTTCGGAATTGGTTTAGCTCAAACTCATTTCATCATCTTCAGCTCCCTGAAGTGTGCTTACTCTCACAACCTGGCCTCCGACACAGAAACAGACCGACAGGAGCGGAATTAGAAGATGAGAAACGCCGAGCGGCAGCCGGCTGTGACGCGGCGAAGTTGGCTTGAGTGAGAAGTTCATGTCGACTGCTCAGAGAGAGTGACAATGACGTCACTATGATTAACACGCCCAACACATGCATTTCCCATTTTTATTGATTTAATAGTGGGAGTTATTATTTTATTTATTGGATCCCCATTAGCTGACGCCTTAGCGACCGCTAATCTTCCTGGGGTCCACAGAAAGGACAAAATACAATACATACAAAAACATGAAAAACATATCGTGAAACAAACAGTTAAAAATAGTACGACAAAGTGAAGAATAGTGCAGTCAGATGCACAGTACAGTCGAAGGATTAGATATATTTTATGCAATTCGACTTAATTCATACAAAGAAAAAGAAAAATTAGATGACTAAAAGCAATAGAATACATCAAGTGGTGAATGTTCTTAGATGCGCCTTTAATAGTTTTTTGAATGAAAAATGATTGCTTATGTAAATTAAACGAGGAGGCAGTGAGTTCCAAGCGGTAATAGCACGATAGATAACAGTACGTTTGAGGAGGTTAGTTCTTGGGGTTGGTGGTATCAATTGGCCTAAACTAGCGTTGTACCAGAAGGTTGTTGGTTTTAATCCCCCCCACCAGGTAGTGTATGAAGAAATGAATGTGCACGATGATGTGGTGGATCTCACAAACAGATGTCACTCACCTATGGTGTAGCCCCTCTTCAGCTCGCCACAGCGGGGGCTGCGGCGCTGGGCGTTGGCCGTGTTGTTGTCCTGCACCGCCAGGCCGGCCGCCGAGGCCTTGTTGAGGGGCGAGGCCGGCACTAGGGTCGGAGAGAAGCCCTCGCTGGCAATATCCACCGACTGAGACTTCTTCTTCAGTCTGCGGGGGCACACGAGCAAAAGCACAGCGGCATATTATTGTTGTGTTCATAAGAACGTAAACTACTGGGAGTACACGGTAGAGGTGTCGCGCTACGTTTGCCGCTCCGATCGAGGCGGATTTGCATCAGAGGTGGCCGATGCTAATGTGCCGAGTCATCGAAAAGTCATTGTGCAGGGCAAAGAGGTTGAGAATCAATCGGCTAATCACACCCTTGTTACGGGTGAATTCATTAGAATCGCTCAGTACTCAGCCTTCTTCAGAGTGAAGAGGGGATGAAGCAGGTCTGGGGGTACTGGAAGAGGACGAGTCCAGAGTTAAGACCTTGCTTGAGATAAAACCCAAGAACAAAAGGTTGGAGGAAATGATTATCACCCCGTCTCCCGTCTCCTCACATGGATTCTTTACAAGTGGTCCAGAACCAGGTTCTATTCAAAGGTCCAATATGAATTCTTGTAAACACTTTGAGATCTCCACATGGTAAGGCACCTTCATTGGAGGTCAACTGCGACCAGAGGTCACCAGTTGAGATTGTGCATCTGAAGTTATGGTTCCTAAACTTGCACTCCAAGAAATAGATGCAGCTCAACCAGAGATGTGGTACTTTTGTTAAATTACTGCCGCCTACATGATCCAGAAAGCAACTGGATGAAGTCTCGGGTGAGTTGCGCTAGCAGCGGATAATTTAGCCTTGAGCCGCTAGCATTAAGTAGAGAAGCGAAACAAGGGACATTACTTTAAGGCAATTAATACGATTGTGAAGTTAAAATTGGTGGAAAATAATAACTGGTAAATATAATCTTAAAAAGTGTCACTTCTTTCATATTATGTATTGTCGCATTAGGTATGTGTTCGCCATTCACTGTATTTACTTTACATTCTGTAAATACCTCCCTTTAAGGTGGTTATCACTGATAGTGGTGGAGTCCGCTGGATTTAAAATAGTAATATTAACAAAACACCATTTCTAAATACCATCGTCAGCTTCTAGACCGGCATTCAGACATCCGTGACACACTCTTGTGCAGGAAAAGGCTTTAGAAGAAGACGGCTTATACAAAGTGTAGCAAAAAGGTCAAACCAGGTCAAATGCAATCTGCCTACGACAACTCCTGAAAGCTTATTAAGAAAACGACGAGATCGGTTTGCTCGCGTTATAAATGAGTTCACTGGGCTTATCTGAATGGGTAACACTCAGCAGCAGGTCTATCCAATGGGAAGTACGCACACACATAAAAACTTTGAGTAAAACGATTTCTCCTGAAACACGGTCTATCTGAGAAAGACCAGAAACGGCAATAAAACATTCCCAGACTCGGCTCCCGCTCACACACTTTCAATCATTCCAGCAAAAACTACCGAAGCGAACCAAATCTCTTGCCATTTCACCAGAGTTCCTCGATGGACCAAAGCATCACACATGACATTGTGTCTAACTGGCTAATAAAAACCCATCCATGGAGATGCTGTCCATCACCGTGTGTGTACGTTTAGATTCGAACCAACCAAAATGGTGGAGGAGGTCTTTTTTCTTCTTTTTCTTTCCAAAACTCTCAAGCAGACTATCTTTAATCAAGTCTCTTCCTATCTCCACAGTAACAACCTTCTTGACCTCCTATCTCCACAGTAACAACCTTCTTGACCCGCACCAATCTGGATTCAAGGCCACTCAACAGAGACTGCCCTCCTTGCTGTCTCTGAGCAATTTCACACTGCTAAAGCAGCCGCCTCTCTCATCTTATCCTTCTAGACCTTTCTGCATCATTTGACACAGTGAGCCACCAGAACCGTATCTCCTCCCTTCAAGACCTGGGTATTTCAAGCACTGCACTCTCCCTTTTCTCATCCCACCTCAACGGCCACACTTACTGGGTAACTTGGATCTGTGTCTGAACTGTGCCCTCTCACTACTGGGGTCCCTCAGGGCTCCGTCCTGGATCCCCTCCTCTTCTCTCTGTACCCTAATTATCTCGGCTCTGTCATTCATTCGCATGGCTTTTCCTACCATAGCTATGTTGATGACACCCAACTGATCCTCTTGTTCCCCGATCTAAAACACAGGTAACATCACAAATCTCTGCCTGTCTGTCTGACCTCTCTCAGTGGATGTCTGTACTTTAAACATGATTTTATTCTCGTATTACTTTTATGTTTTAAAAATGCAGAAAGTTTAGAACTCTTGCTGAAACACATAGCAGTTTATTTAAGTTCACTTAAAATGAATTAATGTATCATTGACACTAAAGAAACGGGAAGAGTAAAAGCAACACAGAAAACCTGAGCGCTTTACTGCCTTATAATACACTCTATTCCCCTGGTACATGACTTGTGTGGTTCTCTGTATATAAAAAATACATTTCCACCATGTATTCGTGGTGCATACAAGTTCCCAAGGATGCAGGAAACTAAGTGTAATGGGCTCAACACATCCTTGGGGAGAACCGCTCAGACCCCCCCACCACGCAGTGAGAGAGAGTGAGAGAGACACACACACACACACACACAGACAAGAGAGAGTGTGTGTCAAGCTGTGTGACGTCTATCTTCACTCCCTTAGGAGTTGGTACTAATTACCGTCTCATCATAGAGCAGAAGCCACTCTTCACTGAGCTACAAGGCCAACACATCAAAACACAATGTGTGTGTGTGTGTGTGTGTGTGTCTCAGAGATAAAATGACAAGGAAGGAACTGAACCAATGTATTAAAAAGTCTCACAAAAGAACATGGAAACGGGAATGCGGTACGGTTATTTTTGCATTTCAATGAAACTACTTTATGGAGCTCTTCTCCACAGGTGGTGAACTTTACGGTGAACGATGTAGTTCAATGTAGAGTCACAGCTAAACTGAATCTGTCCCAAAAGACTCAAACGGTAGGGGAACCCTTATTTACAAATTTTTACCATTATAGAGGTTTACCTTGTATCACTAGTCACAGGCTGGAGTCAAGACTATATATATATATATATATATATATATATATATATATATTATTATTATTGTTATTCTAACCAGCTAAATATGAACCATGGTGTGATTTCTTGACTTCTGCTTCCTCCCCTTCTGCTCTTGAGAGGATGAGTCAGTTCATAACCGTATGAACTGACCGTCTCATCAGGCCCATGCCAACAGTCACAGCTCACCGAGGTAAACTGGCGCCGACATGTGACAAAGCGATCCGGGTCACCACGGTAACCTGATGTCAGCTCTTAAAGCAAAGGATGGCGTTCGTTACTTTCTTCCCCCACTGTCCCCAAAGCCTCTCTTTCCAGTTGTTTTGTTTCCAATAAAGCTTGTTGTATTGGTTCTTACTGCAGTGAATATACTGTGTAGGTCAGCATCTTTTATTTCTGCTCTTGAGCTCCGTCCCTGGCTCCTCACGCAGGCCACTCAGGTGCCGCGGGGCTGACCCGCCTCTCAGGCCCACCCACTGGGGCTCCAGGGCCCACCGCCAGTGTGAACGTTCAAACCAGTCAGCACAGCATGGCAAGTGTGTGAAACAGGCTAAACAGGCTGTGTGTGTGGTCCGACCGAGGATGGTCAGCAAAAGAGCAGGCACAGATGTACATTCTGGCTGGGGAACACAACATCTCTTTCTTTTACAGCATCCTACTAACTGTGCATGCTGCACAGCCAAGCACCGCTGTGACACAGCCAGTCTCAGCAAAAACAGCAGAAACAGATCTCTAACCTACGAGCAGGACCAGGTCTCTAACCTATGAGCAGGACCAGGTCTCTAACCGTAGAGCAGGACCAGGTCTCTAACCTTAGAGCAGGACCAGGTCTCTAACCTTAGAGCAGGACCAGGTATCTAACCTTAGAGCAGGACCAGGTATCTAACCTTAGAGCAGGACCAGGTATCTAACCTTAGAGCAGGACCAGGTATCTAACCTTAGAGCAGGACCAGGTATCTAACCTTAGAGCAGGACCAGGTCTGTAACCTTAGAGCAGGACCAGGTCTCTAACCGTAGAGCAGGACCAGGTCTGTAACCTTAGAGCAGGACCAGGTCTCTAACCGTAGAGCAGGACCAGGTCTCTAACCTTAGAGCAGGACCAGGTCTCTAACCTTAGAGCAGGACCAGGTCTCTAACCTACGAGCAGGACCAGGTCTCTAACCTTAGAGCAGGACCAGGTCTCTAACCTTAGAGCAGGACCAGGTCTCTAACCTTAGAGCAGGACCAGGTCTCTAACCTTAGAGCAGGACCAGGTCTGTAACCTTAGAGCAGGACCAGGTCTCTAACCTTAGAGCAGGACCAGGTCTCTAACCGTAGAGCAGGACCAGGTCTCTAACCTACGAGCAGGACCAGGTCTCTAACCTTAGAGCAGGACCAGGTCTCTAACCTTAGAGCAGGACCAGGTCTCTAACCTTAGAGCAGGACCAGGTCTCTAACCTTAGAGCAGGACCAGGTCTGTAACCTTAGAGCAGGACCAGGTCTCTAACCTTAGAGCAGGACCAGGTCTCTAACCTTAGAGCAGGACCAGGTCTCTAACCTACGAGCAGGACCAGGTATCTAACCTTAGAGCAGGACCAGGTCTCTAACCTTAGAGCAGGACCAGGTCTCTCTCAGGAGGTTTCCATTCATGGGTTTGCCTCTGAGGACGCCACTAGCTTGTTTTTTTAAATTGTATTTGGACAGGTAATGTTTTCTCAAGAGGGACCTTGTTGAGACACAACAGCAATGATACAGACAGGACATTCAATAACATTGTGTTGTTACTGTGTTTTAATGTGTGTATAATGATTCCTTCTGTACACATTACATCTATTACATCCGGCCATCCTGGAGAGGGATCCTCCTCTGTTCTCTCCTGAAGGTTTCTTCTCTTTTTTCCCCCTGAAGGGTTATTTGGGAGTTTTTCCTGGTCCGATGTGAGGTTTTGAGACAGGGATGTCTATGTGTACAGATTGTAAAGCACTCCGAGACAAATTAGTAATTTGTGAAAATGGGCTACACAAATAAACTGAATCAAATTGAATTAAAAGACGTAATTCAGAGCAAACCGCCATCGTCGAGTGTCGTTGTGTCATATGGTTGAAAAAACACAACAAAACTGGTTTGAAATTGCAGGAAGAATAACCAGCATTTTTTGGGAGGGGGAGGAAATAGGCTTCTTCCTGAACTGTGATTGCTCAATCTCCCCCCCCCCCCAGCATAGAAATCATGAGCACCAGAGAGGAATGAGAGGCGTACGTCAACAAAGCCGACAGACTTCACATCCTCGAGCGACCGCGTACGCAAAGCAGGGAGGGGACGGACGAAGGCAAACAGAGCAAACGGGGCCGCAGGCGTTTCAGTTGCTGCTGTGATTTGACCCGGGCCGGTCGGCAGCGACGTGCAGCCCTGCCACGCTCGCGTCACCGAGATTATCCGACTCTACTGCGATCCACGTGGTTTGGCAAGGGATGCATAAACAACAACAAATCCGGGGCTAAGTCAGAACACGCTTATCGCGTCCCACTCAGAGGGATTAGACCTAGGAATAAAAATAAACAACCAAAAAAGGAGCTGAGTTTGCATTGCCCTGCAGCTCCGACATACAACTTTCTTTTCCCCCCCAGGGAATTGGTGTTTACATATAGCAAAAGATAGGGTGGTGTGCTATATGGGGGTTGACTTCACACCGTGTTGTAGTGCTGTCAGCACTATAACCCGTCTGACAGTAATGATGCCCCGGAGTCCGCATACACTGAATGCTGCTTATGTAATTTGGAAAGAAAAAAGAGGGAAACAATCTCTTCACACTAATTTATTTGCGAAAGGAGAAGCGAGAAGAGGCAAGAATGTGCCCTGCAGGTAGAGGAACATAATGAGTCTTGTATCTTTATCCAAGATGATGTCGTCCTTGCCCCTTAGGCTAACGCAGTGGTTCCCAAACTTTTTCTGTCAAGACCCCCTTTGATGATATAGGAACATTGGACCCCCCCCCCCCCCGCAACCCGACCCCAAATGTATCTTGGTTTTTAATGAATTGCATTATTATGCATGAACTGTATAACATATTTTTATTTCTTTCTAAAATAAGTACATATCACTTCACAGTTTATTCTTCAGTTTGATTAACTGGGAAAAAAATAGCAATAATAAAATATATATAAAATAAAAAATATATAAAATAATTTGTAAATACAATTAACTTAATTTCAAACAAAGTGCAAACAACATATACTGTATTTCCTCACATTGAACAGCAGGTTTTCTCAAACAACAAAATAACAATTATGAACAAGGTGTGCAGGTCTACATGGACCATATTATTGTGTGATCATATTCCTATGTATACTCCTATTCATATATCAATCAGTGACTGTGTGGGCTTGCTTTGCTTTACAGATTTTGTCAAAGCGGGGTTGCTGGTTGGAGATAGCTACTCTCAGTTCATTTAGAACAAATGTAAATGTATTCTTTACCTGTTGAATGACTCATACCAGCACCTCCTGAGCACATCTGTGTAAACACAAAATTGTGTTTTTGAGTTCTACTGAATCAACAAATTGATTAGTCTGCAAAAAAGCAACACGCCTCTCATCTTTCCAAAAGTTCACATCTCCAACCCCTCTGAAGAGGTTGCCGATCAACCTGTGGAGGCTCCAGAAATCCAAGAAACAGGCGAGCCCCCCGTGGACACCATACACGTCATTTTGTTTGTATGAATGAAGCAAGCGACGTCAAAGTCATACATCCTACTTCTAAGTGCTTCATAGACCGACTGAGCCCACAGGTCAGCGTGGGACTTGCAGTGCGGCGTCACGGTCGGCCGGTCCCTCTCAACGGGCAGCACTTAGTGAGCAGCCGCTCCGACCAGCACCGCCGCACTTGATATTCCCAGCACAGCTCAGCTCAAAGGGGACGTCTGCTAGCATCCTGCAGCTCGGACTCCATCAACCCTCCTCCCTCACCAAGACCCAGCGCCTGGAGGAACGGTCTGACACGTCAAGTTGCTTCAAGATCATATTCTGGTGCAGTCCGCACACTTGATGGCAGTGAAGGGGTCCGCAGGCGATTCGGGGGGCCACAGCTGTAGCGGCCTACAGCCGTGTTTCGTCTGTAATAGTAGGTTTCCCCTCCTGGTTTATGTAGATTTGCATGGTCAGGATTAGGTTGGAGGTTAAGACGTAGTAGTCGGGGGTTATGGTAACTCATCGGGGGAGGGGGTGTTCAGAGTTAAAGCCTCGTGGTCTCTCGACCCTCCGGCTGTTTAATCACAGTTCTGACGCTGTCCCCGGGGGTCACATCTCAACTATTCCCCGTCGGTTGTGATTAACATTGAACCTTCAAGCAACGACATGCTGTGTGTGTGTGTGTGTGTGTGTGTGTGTGTGTGTGTGTGTGTGTGTGTGTGTGTGTGTGTGTGTGGTCTGCTCTTTAGACCCGTCTCAAAACTTTAAACTCTGGCAAATTATCCAGCTGTTCAAGTTACATAAGGTGAAAAAAAAAAAAAAATGTTGTTTGCACCAATCAAATCCTTTCACTGCGAAATTATTTTTTATAAAGCAGTTGAAATTATTCTGCATTACTGCTGACAGAACGCCATCTTTCCTCGTTTGTTTACCTTGCTTTTCTGCCAGCTCAGCGGTGAAAGACTCACATCACAACAGTGGGAGACTCCCAGATTATCATCTACTACTGTAAATGAACACAGCGCACGAGAGCACGCACTTTGTTTACCCCGTTCTTTGTGACTGATGGTTGGTGTGCTCCATCGCAGAGCGGGATGAACTCTGTCTCCTTTTAAAAAGTGTAAGGTATTCTGAAACGGGGCACTTCGCAGATGATGGAAAACAGGCTTCCGGACGCGCATGAATTAAGTTATCAACATTTAATGGCAGGAAGTGTAAAACAAACAATCAGAGCTCACGGCCGCGGTCTTCCTCGAGGCGGCTTCTTCCGCCGCGACCTTCCGACCTCGGCGTTCCCTGTACAAAGAGACTGATTTGTCTTCTTCGCGCGGTTTTCTCGCCCGGGGGTCAAAACGTCATTTCCGGTCAAGTATTTTCACAATAAAATTCCTGTCTATTATTTTCGGTATTAAAGTCCCCTTCACAATAAAAGTCCCTTATTATTTTAAGTCACGTCACGGATTTGAACCGGCTTCGTCGATCTATAATAATAACATTCAGTAGAGTACACATTGCTCCTATGCTTGATAACAATATCAATATTCTCCCTAATATTTTCTATTATAATATCTTTCTATATGTATCAATTTAAAACATAAGACCTCTGCAGATGTTATCAAAATAAACTATTACAACCTAACAAAAGCGATGCGTTTGGCTCTGCAGGTGGTCGTGTGAAGGATGACACGAGAGCCCTTGAGAGGGAAGTTGAAAACCTCGTGGTCACACTTCTGCACACCTGGTTCCGACGAGGCGTTGCACTGATCAGGGATTAGATAAACACTTCAGAAGGTCGATGCATCCTAAATGTCTCGAGCTACTTTTCCTTGAGGCTTTAATGAGGTGGAACAAGTGTTATTTTAGCTGCTGACAGACAGGCTAAAAAGTACCTTGTGTCTAGAACACACCTCTCACCCTTTGGTTGCATTTACATTTAGCAGGGTTCTTACTCATTTTGACCAATGGATTTCCATGACTTTTCAATGATTTGGCCCTGATTTTCCCTGACTTTAAACCAAATTTCCATGACCAAACTGAAATCTCGGTATAAACATGAACAATTTAGAAAATTTAGCGTATTGAGCCGTGTGCCGGCTTATATTTTGAGCGTCTTTCTTTAAAAAACAAATTATTTCAAACTCCATGAACATAAACTCAAATGAACATGTGATTATAGCAAATCTCCATGACTTTTCCAAAACTTTTTTTTTCCATGACTTTTCCAGGCCTGGAAATTACCATTTTAAAATTCCATGACTTTTCCAGGTTTTCCTGATTTAGCCTTCTTGAGTTCGCCCAAGATGCATGATGGTGACTTAATTGAAATTGGGTCAAAGTAATCCTATGTGAATGTAATCCATTTAGCTGAAAATATATGAAATGAAGCCCCTCTGATTTGTATTACGATTAAATGCGTTCTCCAATAAACCTGCACCCGATTCGCCGCGCTGGACAAACGGTGCCGTGTTCCTGCTCTCCGGTTACTGTGGACATCTGAATGGTTCCGTGTGATCAAACAATAGCAGAGAGATGATCTTGTGAAGAGACGACACGTCCGTGAAAGGCGACAGACACACGGCTCGCTCCACTTCTGAGGAGCCTGTTGATGGGGACTAATGACGGCCATACCATCTGGTGTCAACATGATACAATACTATCAAAGTGGTGTTTTCTTCCCAGGCCACTTGAAAACACACCATGGCCACCACACAACCATCAGCCGTCTTCGACAAACCAATTGTTGTCCTGCACAATCCCACTAAGCCTCTGAAATCTCCCCCTCTGCTCTCTTGAGGAGACAGGAGTGGGCTTTTCTTCTTCTTTTTGCCCCCCTGTCATTAGTTTCCCTTTGATTGACATGCTAAAGAGACAATACAAACATGTTTGATGATGCTTCTAGCCTTCTCTCAATAAGCTTCCTCCTCCTTTTAAAACTAACATCAATTTGAAATAAAGCTATTTAAAAAACACACCATTAGGGAACGAAAGGAGAATGCAGCGAAAAGGGTCGGTACGTACCCAGCTGGTCTCTGATTGGGGTCCATGGCGCTGAGGAGATCCCTCAAACTGCTTAACTTAAGCAGAGGAAGAGGCCTGTCATGTGACCGTGTCCTCATTAATATAAACCAGACCAGGAGGAGGAGGAGGAGGAAGAAGAGAGGCGTGAGCTGGCCAAGCCGATTTGAGCTTGTTTACCGATACCTGAGCTGAAAGGGTGTGGGGAAGGAAGTGTGTGTGTGTGTGTGTGTGTGTGTCTGTGTGTCTGTGTGACTAGATTGAGATGGACAGGGCTCGGGAGGAAACAGCCAGGGAAGCTGTCAGCAGGACGGAGACGGGCAGAGGGAACAGATCCGAGCTCCAGGCTAAAAGCAGGAAGGTTTCCTGTTGGCGGAGATGGGATTAGCGAAAGCTAAAAGTATATGGAGCTCATTTAACGCGGTGCGGTTGTGAAATAAAAGTCTCCCGTATCAAACCGCAGCATCGGTGTGCAGCCTCATCACCTTTGAAACACGCGGGGCGACAAGTGTCAACCGTCCAGACGTTTCCCATCTCCATCTGCACATGAGCGATGGACAGCGGGCTGCTCATGCAATTCAGTTTCAATTCAGTTTATTTGTATAGCCCAATTTCACAAATTACAAATGTGTCTCGGAGTGCTTTACAATCTCTACACACAGACATCCCTGCCCCAAAACCTCACATCAGATCAGGAAAAACTCCCAAATAACCCTTCAGGGGGAAAAAGGGAAGAAACCTTCAGGAGAGAACAGAGGAGGATCCCTCTCCAGGATGGACAGGTGTAATAGACGTCATGTGGTCATGTTGCCCCCTTACCCTCCAACGTGAAGCCTACTCCACTGAGCACACAATAACAACTAATGGCAGATTTGTATTAGTCGTTTTCCCTCACTGTCAACTCGTTTCAAAACTTCTGAATTTTAGCCCTAAATTGATATCGAAAGCTTTTTGAACCAGAGCACCTGCAGATTAATTCCTCACCGGATATGATCCACAAAAAATGAGGGAAGACACATACATCCCTGTTTTATGTTACATCTTCAGTACCGACTTGACTTAGAAGATGGGACTGACAACTGAGTGGGACAGAGCTCTCTTCTGTTTTGGAGGAGAGAAGGAGGCACTCCATCGTGACGTGTGTGGTGAAAAAGATGAAGTACAGAACTGTTTGTGTTTATTTTCAGGGTTCTTACACATTTTGACCAATGGATTTCCATGACTTTTCCATGACTTTAAACCAAATGTCCATGACCAAACTGAAATCTCAGTATAAACATGAACAATTTAGAACATGTTATGTATTGAGAGCGTACGCCGGCTTATATTTTGAGCGTTTTTCTTTAAAAAACATTAATTATTTCAAGCTCTGCGTAAATGAACATGTGATTATAACACATTTCCATGACTTTTCCCAAACTTCTATGATTTAAGTTTTTTTCCATGACTTTTCCAGGCCTGGAAATGACCATTTTAAAATTGCATGACTTTTCCAGGTTTTCCATGACCGTACGAACCCTGTATTTTATTATAGGGAACAAACCCCACCTCCTAGGTTTGATTTGGAGGTTTTTCTGTAGGATCAGGAACTTATTGCTATAGATGGTAGTTAAAGAATCCCGGTTCTCTCTATAGAAATGTAACCTGACCGGTGATCCTAAATCAGTGCACAAGCATCCATCATCGTCATGGAAACTCGACAGCACCCCGGGCCAGACAGATGGAGAGTTGCTGTCGGAGGACTCACTCAGGGAATCATAATTAGGATGATATTTTTCACATTTTGCCAATTAAGCATTGTGTCCCTCTCATTCTAATCTCACAGACGTCTGTAGCTGCTGAGTTGACACTTTCTGATCGCTGAGGTTCACGACCTTTGGTAACTTATGGCCCACTTCTGAATGCTAAACATTGCTGGAGGACCTCCATCTAAAAACAACGAGACTAAAGACTAAACTGGGTTGTAAATGTATGTTAAGCCTCCGTCTACTGCAGTGAGCTGAATAATTACTCTGCTTACACTCAACCGTGTTGCATCCAAATGTAAAATATTCAGGGTTATTTCCTCACAACACGCTTGGGAGTTTTTACTAGGACAGGGTACGTCACTTTGTAAAAACTCAGCTTTTTATTACTCTTGTTATATATTTTATATTAACAGATAAAGCAAAAAGAACATTTGTTTGACCAAAGAGGACATCCAGTGTAAACATTCAAATAAATCCTCTGTTGGCAAATAGGAACGCAACAAGCTTTATCTTCATCTCTCTGTGATGTATTGAGCTGTGACAGGGGAGCAGTGGAGACGGGGCTGGGGGAGCATTACATAAATAGTTTTATTCTGTTATAGAATTAATTATCAGACCAGACATTAATCTCGTCCGATTTATATTTAGAAAGGGCTTACATCATGATGGAAAACCAGGTTAATACTTTACAGCCTACAAGGGAAAAAGACAATTGTTTACGTAAGCAGCGACAGACAAAAAGTCAACATTTACCAGTAAACAAGGATTATCTGGTTTCTTACTGCTGTCAATAAAGAGCAGCAGGGATGAACACCACAGACGTTTGCGTCACATCGGTCTCCTCGACAAAAAGCCAACGGGGACGTTTCACTGGATGTGGGTCAAATAAAAACACCAGCGATAGTTACACAACTCCATCACAAGTAATAATAAATAATAATAATAATAACCATTTATTTTATATAGCGCTTTTCAAGTCACTCAAAGTGGCTTCCGGACACAGTCATTCCGGTGGTGGTAAGCTACATCAGTAGCCACAGCTGCCCTGGGGCAGACTGACGGAAGCGTGGCTGCCAATCAGCGCCTACGGCCCCTCCGACCACCACCAACATTCATTCACATCCATACGAACCGGGGTGAGGCTGCGTGCATGTCTTTATGATGGTGGGGGAAACCGGAGGACCCGGAGGAAACCCACGCAGGCACGAGGAGAACGTGCAAACTTCACACAGAAAGGACCTGGGACGACTGGGATTCGAACCCAGGACCTTCTTGCTGTGAGGCGACAGTGCTAACCACTGAGCCACCGTGCTGAAGTGAAACACAATGAGGCGGTGAAGGCTGGCGAGTCGGTGTGACGTCAGGTTGTCTCATCTCACCACTTCTTAGCAACCGTAAAAGCTTTAAAAAGGGGACATATTATGAAAATTCCACTTTTTTAGTGCTTCTATCCGTTAATTTGGGTATCTGGCATGTCTCCCAACACAAAAACGCTGGAAAAAAACAACTCACGCGGCTTGTTGTGTTTTTTTCTATGTCAGAAACGATATGCTTGAGTGCGTCGAATGGGATTTTGAAGCACGCCGATGTAGGGAGTCTGGCTCCGCCCCCCACCACCACATAAACACCAGGGGTTTTCCTGCATAGAGAAGATTTGGGCGTGCGCCTAAGCCGTTTTCCCGAACGCCTATGACAAATCCGGAGCGCTTAAGGCCAAAAAAAGCCTGCGCTAAGAAAAAAAGAAAAGGTGCGCGAATGGACAGAGCTGAAAAAAAAAAATTGCGAGCGGCAAAGCGATGCGCGTGCGCTGGCATTGAGCACACACTCACTGGCGCCCCCGCCCCTGGGCCTGGATCATTAGCATTTAAAGGAACAGGCACTCAAAACAGGTATATCTGTTTTTGCAGGGTAAAAAGGCTGTTGAAATTATTCTTGTGGTATTTTGACCAAAATATGTTACAAACATTACATTTAAGGAAAAATGGGCACAATATGTCCCCTTTAAACAAAACATTCCCAATAGGAGGTATTCACTGACACGATATTACATTACATGTCGGTTGTGTTAAACCTCTTGAGGTTCTGGTCAACACACACCTTATTTCAGGCCTTTGACAAATAACACCCAGTCAAAATAACCTGTTGAGTTTGAGTTTCTAGGATTAATTCTTTCAGCCCTCTATTGTTGACTCAAAGCAGGCCATCATAACAGGTGTGTCACAGTTTACAGTAGCTCTGAGTTACTGTCTCCTCTCCAAGACACGTTCTACCCTTTAAACCTCGTCCAGATGACCATACTGTGGTCCTTTTGCTTTGGGAGTGTCAGCTTGTTACTTCATGCAACTTTAACAAGTTCATATGTGTGAATGGTGTGGTTGAAGGATGCAGTTTTCCAAACTGCAAGAAATAGCAGTATCACCAGCATTGGTGTGTTTCATCAACACGTCAGTCATGTCATTTAGCTTAGAGTACAAAACAAAAACACAAGAGATGGTAAAGTGTGGTATTACTCAAAAAAGAATGCCGCATTTCAACTAAGAGTTATAAAAGAGAGAACAAATGATGCAACGTCTCTATGGACCTCGGCTGTTGGACAGCTTGGAATGAAGACGCTCAGTCACAACACAGCTCTGTCCATCATGGGAGACAACAGTGCACCTGTCTCCAGGCTAACCTGGGGGAGAAACCCTTGAATTGTTTCAACATTTCTATCTGACAGCAGAGAGATAGTGGTGGAAATCCTGTTTGGGTTCTCTCTCACTGCCGCATGCCTTCCTGTCTTCCATTGGGAGATGTCAAACATTCGGTAGAGTTCATCGGTATCAGTACTGACTGACAACATTGGAGTCCTTTTGACTTCACGTCTCATGGGGTCATCGGACCCTACGAGACGGCATAGATCCTATCTGCCTGATGGATCATCGATGGTCTGGGTCGTGAATTCCTGCTACCAGCTGCGCCGCTGCCCTGTTGGGACTCCGCCCACTGTTGAGACTCCGCCCACTCCTCTTCTCTGCCTACATCTGCCTAATGGATGGTGGAAGTCTCCAAACTCTCCATCGTGGAATATTCCTACTATGAACTATTCATAAACTCTGTCATATTCATTGAATGTATTTTAACTGTAAATCTGTCCTTCTGGTCACATGACGTCTATTACACCTGTCCATCCTGGAGAGGGATCCTCCTCTGTTCTCTCCTGAAGGTTTCTTCTCTTTTTTCCCCCCTGAAGGGTTATTTGGGAGTTTTTCCTGGTCCGATGTGAGGTTTTGGGACAGGGATGTCTATGTGTACAGATTGTAAAGCACTCTGAGACTAATTTGTAATTTGTGAAATTGGGTTATAAACTAAACTAAATCGAAAAAAAGAAAGAAAATTGGGATATAAATCTGTGAACACTCAAATAATCTTGTTTTTTAATAATCAAAAACAGACTTCAATGACTTTTAATATGTCTGACCAGCAACAGAGTCAACAATAAAATATATTCTATCCCTGAGCTTGTTCTCCTGATGCATCGTATTCTGCTACACTAAATGACCCTTCATGATAATTGAGGCTATGTGTCCTTGAGGCTCTCAGCCTTGGAGTGGATATTATGCAACTAGGATGACTTCACTGCAATATATAAATACATTTCAAATGTCAAACACATCAAGGACCACAAGGCCACATGTAGAATATCCGTTTTGTTGCATCTTTTGCGGAGGCAGGCACAATATGCTGAAACATCTTTTACCGGCTAAATTAACTTCCGACATTACTCAACCCCTAAGAAGACAGCCGGGAATTCTGCTGCCTCTTAATGAAAAGATGTTGATTGCAATTATACACAATATGGAAGTCATCACACGTGTGTCTGCGTTTCCTTTAATGCTTTCTAATCTTTTTATTTCCTGTTTTAGTTTTAAAATCTCACTGTCGTGAGACTGAGGTCCTTTGGCGTGCAGGGAGCACTCCTGAAAACCTTCTTTGAGTCTGTGGTGGCATCAGCCATCTTTTGTGGAGTGGTCTTCTGGAGCAGCAGCATGGCAGCGGCTGACAGGAAGAGGCTGAACGAGCTGCTAAAGAAGGCCAGCAGTGTGCTGGGGTGTCCTCTGGATACTGTGGAGGTGGTGGGGGACGGGAGGATGATGACAAAGCTCTCATCCCCTGATGAACCACACCTCCCACCCCATGCAGGACACTCACAGCTCTTTCAGCTCCATCAGACACCGGCTGGTTCACCCCGGTGTCTGAGGGAGAGGAACCACAAGTCCTTCCTTCAGCTGCTGTCAGGCTGCACAACAAACTGCAGCAGATCGCTGGAGATCCTGGCAAACTCAGCACTTTACTTTGTTTCCCCCTGTATATTTAGTATTAGTATTTAGTTTTGTGTTTTATATATATTTTCATTGATGCTCTGATGTGCACGAATGTTGGGATTTTTGAAATTTCCCCACTTTGGGACAAATAAAGGAATATCATATCATATATACACTTGGACCCATTTTAGCATCTGACTTCACCTCTCATAGGGTCCATTGGACCTGCTGATGTTCTGATGCCTCCTGCCTGGTGAGCCGGCCTCCTGTCATGGCCCTACAGATGAATTGAATACCGATACAAACATCTTCCCATGATTCCCCTATACCCATACAAACATCTTCACACACACACCTACCTATCGACTTACCCACCATTATTACTACATTTTAAATATTCAGTAAGAAAGACTTGTTGCCATTTATGGCATCAAGGCTCAAAGATATTCTGGGAAATAAATTCAAGCTTTTAGAAACGTAACCAAAACACAACTTTTGAGAATTTACTCGTGGCATTTCCATTTCACATCAGCAAAACGTCTGATGTTATCGCATTCCTTTGATAAAGACCTGATGCAAGCCTAATAACACAAAGTATTTGCTTCGATAGCATCTCCACCCGACAGGTTGACGGGTATTGGTCATGACTGCTCGAGTCTTCCACGTTTCCACTGCCTCTGCAGGGCGTTGAACTCTGTATGGCCCTGAGACGGATGCTTAGAAGCATACTCCTGTCATGCGGGGAGACCAGGACCTGTAGGGAGCTAATGAAACGTCGTAGGATTTAAAAGAGCACGTCATACTGGCAGACATCAAGGCGCCGTATCACGGTTTGCAGCCTTCTGAAACATGAAACCGTTTCCTAATCGTTTGATCGGAGGAAGAACGTCAACATGTACATTAACACCAGCTACTACTGAGCTCGATCTGGAGCAATGATAGCAGCTACAGTCATACTGCAATACCTCCTGGGGCTGTTTGACTGTCAAATCCAAGTTGATTCTCTGCTTCTGAATACATTTACATGAAGCAGTTGTAAAATGTTGGGTAATTTTTGCTCCAACTGTTGCCGCCAGCAAAGCTTTTGCTCTGTGATGCACAAATACACCTCTCATTAGCAGAGGAACTCCCCTCTGCGCTAATGTGATGCAGTTACATCATGTGACCTGGTTCTGAGCTGTACTCCACACCACCACCTCTTTTTCCTGCAGACCAAAATGGGCATCATTTTCTAGAATACCCCCAAAAAAAGAAAAGCAGACCAGGTAAGCATCACAAGGAGGAGACGCAGAGAGTTTCAATGGCTACAAATGAGTGCCGTCTTTCACAGACGGCAGGAACTAATTTGCCCTGGAGAATCCGTCACATCTGGCAGGGCCAGCTGTGCCTGCAGCTGTGGCTTGTCACCTTCCATACGATCATATGGCAACACGAGCTGACCTCTGGACGACTGGCTGCAGCTCGCCCTCATGCTGGGAGCAAGAATGATTGTTGACATCACACTTTCAGACATGAATACTCAGTCCATCTGATTGAAATTAATTTGGACTTTCAGACTCGTCTTAACCTTATTTTGCCAACAGCTTCTCCTATTATCCGACACATGAACACTTATGTGTCAGATAATGTGTCAGATATTACATGACGCTGTAGAGACAAGGTCTTCTGGATGGCGTCCCTTTGAGGACAATCGTCAAGGTCCTTTACGGGTATCGCATAATATATTCGCTCTACTTGAAAGTAAAAAGCTCCTTTCAAAGTCAAAGTCAAAGTAGCTTTATTGTCAAGTTCTACGCATGTTAGGACATACAAGTAATCGGAAAAAACGTTTCCCACATTCCCACTGTGAAACATATAAGTGCACACGCACAACAACGGATACGACAAGACATATAGATATACATATAGTTATAGTTATACCTGCAGCAGCCTCGTTAGTGTCCACTTGCTGCCTTACAAGGGTCATCATGCATCAGGCCATGCTAGAGCCACTGTCTTGTGTTTAGGATGTGTATGAGGTGGCCATGGATCTGGAATGATTAAACCTATGAACGACAGAGCAACTACGTTTTTTTTCAATCTCGTAATTGACAAAGTTGACGTCTACACTTCCTCGTTCCATCTTTTTACGGATGCACGTTCACTGTATGAATCCGTAAGAGTGACAATCTTCTCCTACATTTTTGTACTTCTGTTCTGAGGACTTTTTTTCAGGATTTGGATTCCAACCACCCAGCCAGTGTGGAAGGGCCCTTCATTTACTCTTTCTCTACTGGCCATCAGGGGGCATCAGACATGTCCACTTCCACTAATGGTTGCAAATATCCAAGACGCCAACGGCCAAATCCAAAGAACAAAATGTTGAATTCAAGGCTTCAAAACCGCCGTCCACAAACGCATGGCTGACGTCACGATGACTAGATCCAGCTAGGCAGCTGACTATGTTATCTTCATTAACATTCTTAATCCGGCCAACATACATGTTAATCATCAATTGTTTCTTCATAAACTGGAAACATCAGATGTGTTTCAATCTCTGAAAACATCGGGAATATTCAGGTCTGAAACTAGGATCCCGGACCTCAGCACCTTTGGCATTAATGGGAACATCAGGAATAATCCCTCATTAAACCTCTCTAAATCTCTGGTGGCTTAATTGGGGCAAATCCCTAAACCCTGGGTCCAAATTGTTGTAGAAAGCCACCTGAAGACTGTAGCAGCGTCTTTTGTCTCGGGGACAATTTAGCAATCACAAACATGGGTCCACTTAATTTTGGCCAGGTCAGTCATCCCTTTGTGAAAGCCTCACTATGTAACAATTCCTACCTTAAAATAACAGCTTGGAAAAAAATGGTGGCGCTACAATGACTTTTAATATGCCGATTTGCGCCTCCGCCACTGCCATCGGGGGTCTGTGGGCTAAATACCCGACTATGTAACATTTTGTAGCGCCCGGTACTTGGACCTGCTTTCTGTCAGTGATGACCAACGTCACATAGTCCAGTCCACCTCACAGGGGACTTTTTATTGTCTCCGCTACGCGACGCGTAGAGACAGAGAGACATGCTGCTGTGGAGACGACCAATAACAGACGTTTAGTTTAATAAAAGAACAAAGACGTCTTTAAGAAAGGGACCTGACATTACTGCTGCTGTCATCTGGAGGAGAGAGAAAGTTACAGGGGGGCGGAAGAGATTATTTATTTTAAATCAAACTCAAAAGAGCCATATGCGTCACCTGAAGAGCTACATATGGCTCAGAGCCAGAGGTTCACGACACCTGATCTATCGTAACTGGGTATTTACCACACTGAAGTAAAAGTTAAATACCTGAAGGGGGCGCTATAAGGGAAAAACTACATAGAGGGGCTTTAAGATATCAATTCACTATCTTGTTTTTTCATTGTTCTCATTAGTGAACAACAAGATCGTTTCCTTGAAAAACAATGTAAGGGGAAAAAAGATCCAAGCAAACAACAAACAAGCACCCTACATGATTAAAACCAAGAACACTACTTAGTGCAGGAGGAAAAGAAAGAGACCGAATACTTTGGGTAATTGTTCTGTGTTGGTTAGTGAGATCAACACAGCCTGGTCTGACTTCTCCATTTTCAAAGCATCACTAAATAATTATCAGAATTATTGCACTACCTGCTACTCCCATTGTCTATAGTTTAGTTTATTATATGTTACTTATGTGTATTATATGTTATATGTATATATGTTAGTATTATTATATAGGTTGATATATGTTTTAGCATGTTGTATTGTATATTTATCTTGCATATTTAGTAAGGTTATTATATGTTACTACATGTTAATTATGTACTCGTACAGAGTGTATGTCATGTTATGTTGTATTATGTTTGCTATGTTATGGTAGTTGTTGTGTGGTGCCTTGTCCTAAGAATGTCAGTGCCCAGTCTGACCCTGTGTCATTCTGTGCATCTGACAAAAGACTTGTAACTTGTAAAGTGGAGGCCAGCGTTCCTCACTGGACGGATACGATCTGTTAGTGTAGATCACTTCCTCCTTCAAGAAGAACAAAGCTCATTGCAGCCGAGGGTCTGTGGGTGTTTAAAAAGGGGAAAAGAAAGCCCTCTCACGGCCCCTATAATTGAACGTTCACATAGACACGGCACTGAAATCCCACTCGCCGTTAACCTGTTTGACGGCAACATTAGCAAGCGATGCTCTATTTATGCCGACAACGACTGCACGCGCCCTGCAGGCTATCAGGCAGAATGAATTGTAAAGAGACGCTGACACAGACAATTTGATTCCTGACTTAACTGCTGCTAGCTACGGAGTCATTGCTTTACACGCTCCGTAAATGAGGGTCATGCATTTTCCGTTGTCACGTGGAGACCCATCAGGTAACGGCTGATTTCCAACGGCAAAGCAGCAGAGACGGGTCTCTGGGGGAGAGGATCGTCTCAAGAAACCGGGCACTCCATTCTGAGTGTAGAAGTCTATGGAAAAATAGTAAACATGAGTTTATGGACTCAATCTCTAGTTTCAAGTCCTCCTTCAATAAAGCCTGATGTTCATTTATCAAACGAAGGTCACATTTATTGTAAAACGGACCATGAAGGTGACAAAAAGTCCAGAATTGTAAACTATTCTATGTTGAAATATCACTGATGGGGAAACCCTGGGTATTCCTTTAACTTCAGCCATTTCAAAGCAGTAGTGCTAATGTAGTGTAAAAGCTGCTGCTGACTGCACGGCCCATCTCCTCTCATGTGTGTGAAGTGATGAAGTTGGTGGTGACCTCCCCGTTTTAATTGAGCTGTGGCTGGTGGAGAACTTCCTTTCCCACACTCCATCAGCACTAGTAAGACTGTAAACACATCACAAGCTCACGGCTCACAGGTCAGTGTATTGAATTACGTTTGATTACAATTAGATTTACGAGTTAGCGCCACCTATACATACATCACTGTACAACACACATGACTGTAATGGACAGAGCAGCAGTGTGGAGGATAACATACGGTTCCATTACTAAGTTAGAATTTGTGACATTTAGGAGAGGGAGAGAGAGAGAGACTTTGCGCCTCGTTGGCGCCGATTTATTAATGAAGTCTGTGAAAGATGCAAAGGAGAACACTGTGCAATTCAAAAAGCATGCATACGGTGGAGCTGGGAACTTTTTCATAACTCATTACTAATCATTTAACTAGAACGGGCACTCAGTAGAGTGCATACCTTCGCATATCACAAGATTGGGCATTGAATGATGAACATTTTGGCATTAGTTGCATGACAATTGGATATAAATTGACCGTGCTATGGTAAAAAGAAGATTTTGACCGTTTCATGACCTTGACCTTTGACCCGATCAATCCCAAAATCTAATCAAATGGTCCCCGGGTAATAACCAACCATCCCACCAAGTTTCATGCGATTCGGTTTAATACTTTTTTACTTATGCGAATAACACGCACGCACACACGCATACAAATACGCGGCGATCAAAGCATTACCTTCCGCATTTTCAATGCGAAGGTAATACAATTATATTCCACGCTAATTTACAGTGCACACTAGGAATAGTACGCACCATGCACTATATAACATGAACTGCTAATAAAGAGCTTATCTTAACTATCCAATTCAAACCAACGGTGCAGTCGGGGGGGATGCTGATGAGACAGTTCCACATTACTTATGTTAAAAGAAATAAAACAATATTTATTTGTCTTCATTCCTATTAATAAAAAAATAAAGAATAAATAAAAATGTTATAAATACAATTTAAAAAATGGAAGACATTTTCTATATTATAGGCAATCATGTGTATTTTTATTCGGGTCTTTAAATACATTAATGTGACTTTAGATGATTTCCGATCAAGAATGATTATATTCACCGTTTGTTATTATTAATTACTTAGGATGTATTACGATGATACACGAGTGGTTACCCGTTGTACTATGAACAGGAAATCATTAACTAAAATGTAATACACAATTGACAGTTATCATCTGACATAATGCTTATGGTGCAGTGGGAAACAATATTAAACTTGAGCTCCCGCTCCTTTTGTTTCTCAGCATTGTGCGTTCTCCTCCATCCTTACGTCATCTCCTCCTAATCCCCCTTGAGCACATCATTCTGCTGTGCAGCAGGCTCATCTCTTGAGCATCACATAATGTCAACAGAGCACACAGTTATTAAACTTTGGATGCTCCAATATAGTATTTCCTTCTTTGTATGCCATTTACGTAACGTTCATGGCGCCACCACATTAATTCTCCCCTTTTATGATGAGTCACAGGCCCAGGCCCAGGCAACAGCGCTCGGGAAATAATGTGGGGGGGAAGAGAGAGATGTGATTTGAATTCAGCAGCAGTCAGGAGGAGACAGAGGGAAAAGGGCAGTTTATTTTAAGATGCCTCTAGTCTGTATCGCTGGGTGCATTTGTCAGAAGTCATTTAAAGATGCTCCACTGAAACCTCAAAATAAGATGTATATATGGGGATGTATGCATGCGTGTATGACTTTTGAGGGCAGACATGATTTCATAACCATGCGGCGTTTCTAAAGTGCATGAATCTAACAGGGGAATGTGATTAGTTTATTTATTAATGCAGAGGTCACAAGGTTTACTGCATCCTCTCTAAGCTAAGTTTGATAAGACCAAAGTTGGGAGGTAGCCAGCTAGCTTAAGTGGGAAAAACTAGCCGTGCTTTTCCTTGAAAGGTGACAACATACTTCTCAACTTCACTAATTAAAATGGCATATCTCACCAAAACAAAAAAAGGCAAAAACAGAGGACTATGTGCTGCATCTGGAGGACCCAGCAGTGATGGGCCAAGCTCCATGTTTGCTCCTGCTTTCCAGTCTTCGTCCTAAGCTAAGCTAAGCTAACCGTGTGGGAAACAGCAGGCCACGCCGTGGAGAGAGCAGCCAGCTCCGCACGGGACGCTGGCGTGTCGTTGATGCCTTTCCTATAATCCCTATGTCCTAAAAATAAATAACATTTCACCCACAACAGGCTGTTTATCTAATCCCAACAAAGTGGCTCATCATGTGACCAACAATAGTGTTACTATGGGCTTCCCGCACAGAAAAAAACCCAACCAAAACACATCAGTATATCGCAGTATACTGAATATTTAGTTACTTATTCCACGCATGCACTGACCCCAGCTGTTAGATGCCATTGCGGTTCAGCCACTTCTACGAGAAAACAATGGTTCGCTCCACGTTTTATGAATGCTCCCTACCAGATGAGAATGAGGTTAAGTCAACGAAGTAGGGGGCCCTGAAACGATGAATTCAGTTAGTGCTCTTTTCCCATGATCACAAACATGTCCCAGCAGTCAGCACATGAGTTTGATGCATTGTGGGAGATATATATCATATCTGACTCCCAACTGCTTTATTAAGCAGTTTCATCTGAACTTGTTAAATATATTCTTAATCTGTTCTAATACATGGAATACTCTAAGCTACAAGGACGAAAGCTCGGACAGAAAAAGGCTGTGAAGCTAGAGGTGCACACTTTCTTTGAAAAGGTTGTTTTGTTCTCCCCACAGTAAATTAGCATGCTTAACAAACACATGCAACCACCGCAAGGCACTCGCTCTCTGGCCACCGCTGGCCCAATCCGTCTGCATGGCGTAATACTGAACTCCAGACACAAAGAGGAAGAGACAACTGAAAACCAGAGAATAACTATCGTGAACACAAGTTATTTAAAGATACAGAGATATATTTAAATTTAAAGTACAACTCCAGTGGTGGAGCTGTAGATTTCTATGGTCAGGGTTCTTACACATGTTGACCAGTGGATTTCCATGACTTTTCCATGACTTTAAACCAAATTTCCATGACCAAACTAAAATCTCGGTTTATACATGAAAAGTGAGAATATTTAGTATTCAAACAATGTGAATTCCAAAGCATACAGTATACATTTAATGAAACAAATGTATTAGAGACAATATTTTATTTAAAGAATAAACATTTGCTTCCCGAGATATGGCCATCGAACTTTCCAGTTAAGGTGCGTTCACTTGTAACGCGGGAATAAAAGAAAATTGCGGCGCCAGTATGAGAGCGTACGCCGGCTTATATTTTGAGTCTTTCTTTCTAAAACATATTCATTATTTCAAACTCGGCGTAAATTAACACGTGAATATAACACATTTCCATGACTTTTCCAAAACGTTTGTGATTTAAGTTTATTCCATGACTTTTCCAGGCCTGGAAATGACCATTTTAAAATTCCATGACTTTTCCAGGTTTTCCATGACCGTAAGAACCCTGTATGGTCCTCCTGTGTTGTTGTCGTTGTTGTCCCGCCACCCCCATCTCTGGTTGAGCAGCGTTTACCCTTTGGATGACATTGAGAACTGCTGGCGTTTAAAAACGGCAGTAATGAAATAAGGCGTTGATTTGCCTCTTCTACAGCTCTCACCCGGGGTCAGCGGTCTCCTGGGGCGCCAACTGCTCCGTCTGCATCAAGCAGGAGGACGAGGAGTCGGGAAGGTAGGCCAAAGGGAAAGGTAGCGATGCACCATTACGGTGAAGGAAATTACAAACTGTAAATCTAATATCTCCCCTTTTGATGCTACCGTGTGCATGCAATTAAAGAAGTAACACACAAGCCCACTTGAGGCCTTGTCCAGAGGGCGTTCATTGTGCAAACCTTTTGTCCCCCCACCACAGAACTCCAGCGTGCTCCGATTAGACTAAGACTGTACACGATAAAGTCATGGCTGATTATAAAAACAGAATAATGTATGGGGATGTAAATCTCAAGTTTCATCACATTAAGAGACTATCGATTTATTTGAAGATATCACCAAGTCTGCCACGATATAGTTTCAATCAGGGGCCTGCAATCGACATGAGACAATATCATATGCCCATTTCACACAACCGGTTACATTTGTAAGATAAGATATTCATTTATTAGTCCCACAGTGGGGACATTTCAGGATCACAGTGTACATTAGAGCATTAATAAAAATAAAAGATACAAATAAAAACACAAAGTATCAAGTAAGTATCACCTCACCAACAAAAAGTATCACCTCACCAACAACAATCTAACCATTTTATTACTGGAACTTTCCCAAAAGTAGACCTCCTGCTGTTTAATATTAAGTGGTCAATGTTAAAGTACTGTTGAAAAAGGGGTGGACAGAGCATTTAAAAATAAAAAGGTGAATCTTAAAATGTATAATTATTACACCCCAACAAATGTGTGATTCCATAGTTTGGCTCGGGCCGTAAACTTGCCGCAACACAAAGTGAGAAGCTTTACTACCTAGCCTCTCACACATGTTAGAGTCACTTCCAACAATGCATCGCCACGCCTCTCTTCCCATGTCCACACCTGTCATTTCTAGATGGAGCTCAGAGCGAGGAAATTGGGAGCGCTTGATTTGATGCGATTCATCTCCCAGCTAATGCAAACACGAAATAGATCACACAAGTGGGGCAAAGCTGTCACCAGTCCAGAAGCAGACTAATGCAGAAAACTGGCAGTTCTATAATGCTAAAGCCCCCCCCCCACACACACACACACACACACACACCCACCACAGTAACTCCCTCTCACTCTCATCTGGTCCCAAGTGATAAAAGCACTAATCTAATTCTAATCTAAATCGAGAGAGCCACACACTGTATATCTCACTTGGTGGATTAACCAAACCAAGTGGGAGAAGAATTAACAAAAAAGTGAGTCGGATTAGAACGGATCACTTGGGAGCCTTTTGAATGATGGAAGAAAAGGTGGTGGTGGGGGGGGGGGGAAAGAAAAACACTTAACGCCATTCAGAAGCTTCCGGTTGCGGGGAGCGGTTGCAGCGCAGCTCGCCACCCAGAGCTGTGGCGAAAGCTCGCCTTTGAAGTTGGAAACGGAGCCTGGAACGTAATCCTGTCAAATCTAGCTCTAAATAAAGCTGCATCAAAGTTTCATTAGCCGGTGCCCGAGGGCTCACTTTCACCAGGTGATGTTCAACCACTACGGTCGGAGGATCCTGAGGAACACGTAGCGCCGTGTGCCCGTTCTCTTACTGAGGCGCTTCAACTGCCAGCAGAAGATAAATATAGATGTAACACTACAACATGCACCATTTACCACATTCAAAACAACAAATCATTAGCATCCGTTTTATATTACACGGCTCTTGTTTATCTGTTCTCTGGAAGCTGTGTGCAGGGTTCTTACACATTTTGACCAACGGATTTCCATGACTTTAAACCAAATTTCCAGAACCAAACAGAAATCTCGGTATAAACATACATTTTTGGGGAAAATTGTGCGTATTGAGAGCGTACGACCGGCTTATATTTTGAGCGTTTTTCTTTAAAAAAAACAAATGATTTCAAACTCTGCGTAAATGAACATGTGATTATAACAAATTTCCATGACTTTTCCCAAACTTCTATGATTTAAGTTTTTTCCATGACTTTTCCAGGCCTGGAAATGACCATTTTAAAATTCCATGACTTTTCCAGGTTTTCCATGACCGTACGAACCCTGTGTGTGGCTCCAATGTACAGAGAGGTCCAACAGACGGAATGGAAGAAACATTTCTGCTGTTTGTTGTCGGGTTTTTTCCCCTTTCAGATTTACGGCCTCCAGTCAGAGGTGGACATTTGTGGCTTGTAGCAGGCAGCTCATTAAAATGAGTGACACGTGCGAGGGCGGGAAACCGAGCTGGGAGGGTGGGAACGATAACACGTGATCAGCCTTTAAAAAGACAAAACATGCATTTTAAATCCAGACCTTTATACCTTGTTGTGTTATTTCCGTGGCTTTAAGAGACGAGATGGATCCGGTGGGTGGAGCTACATTCTCCCCCGACCACTTGCTTTGATTGTAGTGCCAGAGAATACTGGGTAGACTATGAATAAATACAAATGGGGCCCTGGATAATACAGATGCAGAAAATATGACCTGAATGCCCTTCATTACCTTCACATTGAAAATGCGGAAAGGTAATGTTTTGATCGGCGTGTATTTGTATGCGTGCGTGTTATTCGCATAAGTCAAAAAGTATTAAACCGAATCGCATGAAATTTGGTGGGATGATTGGTTATTATCCGTGGACCATTTTGGGATCGGACGGGTCAAAGGTCAAGATCAAGATTATGAAAAGGTCAAAATCTTCTTTTTACCATAGCACGGTCAATTTGTATCCAATTGGATGCAACTAATGCCAAAATGTTCATAATTCAATGCTCAATCTTGTGATATGCGAAGGTACGCGCTGAATAAAGCCGAACATTTAGCTGCTTGAAAGGCAAACATGTGTGAGGTGGCAAGAAACACGACTTCAGATAATTGCTAATTTATCATTGTTAGCATGTTATGCAAGATTCTTATTTTTTGTAAAGCAGCAAAATAGGTTTAAGACTTCTCAACCTGAAAGTGACACTCGAGTCAACACCAGTTGGGGCTCAAGGCGACAATAATTAAGGGTTGTGGCGTTAGAGCAAAGGGAGGTTACACAACTTTTGTAGCCGTTATTTGTCTCAGCTTGCGGCTAACAACAGGACGCCACATTGGAAACTACTAGCATAGCACAGCCAAACAATCAGTGGTTGTGTGGCATTGTGGGTAATGTAGGCATCAGGTTTCAAAAAACACATTTTTATCTTAAACCGACTCTGGCAATGTCGTAGAACTGCAATACTAAAGATATGGCTCATTGTAAGTCGCTTTGGATAAAAGTGTCTGCTAAATGACATGTAATCTAATGTAATGGCTGTTCATTTTCAGTTTTGCTTCAACTTTATTCAAAATGGCAATCAATGACATTTACAGCAAGCTATGGTCGGGGAGGAATAAAAGAAGGTCACCTTCTTGTGAAGTAATAAATTCTGCAGAATTAGCATTGCTACATTTTTAGGTGGAGTGTCTGCTGAGGTTTGAGAGGGGCCATTTCCATCAGAACAGAAAGAGAGACGTGCGTCTCAAAAGCTCTTGGGAAGTTGTCAGTGTGCACTCAAAACCAAGGCCGTGTGTGTTAGACAGAACATACATCGGTTGTCATGGTAGTGGTGTTCATTCCACTGGCGATTAGAGCAGAGGAAGCAGCACACGAGGCTCGGCTTAAATGTTGCCACAAACAACCTGCAGTAACCTGTAGACCACAAAACAACACAATAAGACCCCGTTTACGCGATGGGAAAACACATTCATTTTCATGCGTTTTGGCCTCATTTCTAAAAACTCGGGCCAAAGTGGAGATTTCTGAAAACTCAGTTTTTGTGTTTGCGTGTGAACGAGGTCAAACTGAGTTTTAGGTTGTCAACCATCACAGTGTGCGACAAAAAATGCTTCACGTCATGTGAGCGTCCTATGCGGACGTATGTGGACGGCGTATTTATGCGGGTTCATAGAAACAGAAACTTTTTTGAAAACGACCATTGTCTGTACAATGTTATTTTTGAAAACGGAGGGGCAGACATATTTGTTTCTGTAAATACCGGCTATGTGTAAATGTGGCCTTCACCTAGTGGACAAAACTGCCCGACTGGTCAACTGCATGTCACAGTGGGGAGGTGGCCACTGACCAACCCCCCCAAAAACTCCTTTAAATAGAATACACAAATCAGAGCGGTTGAGTCGACTGACCCTCAAGTTAGACTGAACGACACCAAAGATCAATCAACACATTTAATATCAACATTAAATGAAAAGATTACGGAATTTAGTTGGCATCTGGCTTCTCAGAGAGCATGAATAATTACTGTATACACAAACTACGGAGCACAAACCTTTTCCTGCTCATTTATACCGTCTTACTCTGCACAGGTCAATGAAAGAAACCGATAGCTCCTTCTTTCTAGTGTCAGCAGAAAGCCCTCTCCTCGTCGCCTTCCTGCAGCTTCCTCCGGCTCCGTTACTGAAGCCGTCACTTCTGCATGATGACCTAAGCGGTGGCGGACAGACAGACTTGCACATCTGTTGCTGCAAGACTGATCGATCCAGCTCGACGACTCGCCCGTCGCCAGGAGAGTCTTCATGCAGCCCGTCTAAAGGCCTGCATGCATTTATGATACCGTGTAGGCACTAGCTCTTTTTTCAATGAAGGCCAATACCGAAACTTGACTACCTTTGACATTAACCTCCACCATAGCTACACTGATTGAGAGCAAATCTACCCAGTGTTCCTATCCATCCATGTCTATTTATGGACACTTCATTCATGGCCACACGAGCAGTAAAACAAGTCGTGTTCAAACTGTCGTCACGTATCGATTACAGAGTTCAGGAGAGTGAAAACTAAACCGTCAGTACGATGTTGTCGTAAAGAGTTGAATCAGGAATTTAATAAAAAAAATAAAATGGAACAGTTTTTTTCTCTCTTTCAATGAAAAATATGGCTAAATCAACATTTGTTTTTTTACAACCCATAACATCATCATCATCCGACTACTCGTGTTCTTTGTCCCATTCTGTCATTTTTGTAACGTTTAATTCAAGTCAGTTTATTTTATACAGCCCAACATCAGAAATAAAAGATTTGCCTAAATAGGCCTTTACAATCCTTACACATACAGCTTTCCAGATCCTCTCCTGTACTTTTACGCTACAATGAGAGTGTGACCTGGTTGTATGAACCAGAGTTCATCTTTGGTACTGGAGCACAGTAGCTTGTGCACTGCTGTACAAACGATGGCCAACATGCTGACCGTGGCTTTTTGAGGTCAGCCTCTCACAAAATGCCATCTGTTGCCAAGGATATACGATAATCAAATACAGAAACTTCTATGGTATTTAACCCAAATCAATCATGTTCAACCCGACCGAGAGCATATTACATTACCAAGTCCTCAAAGTGCAAAATAGTTCATATCTTTGAATGAGCTGTGGCAAAGCCCTTCAAGGTCGGCCCAAGGAGAGTTGGCGTGAGGCGTCGGGGTGACAGCCTGTTCATCATGATTGGATCAGCAGGCCCCCGTATGGGGGTTAACACATCCCAGCATGCACTCTGCCCCCCCAGACACCATTCTCTTCCCCCTGCTTTAATAAGTAATCAGGTGATGTTGCTCAGCAGCTCAGAGCTACAGACAGTCAGACGTCCAATTACTCCTTATGAAGGTCAAGATAAGCGGGGGGTCAATGTCGGATGTGGCATTTCGTTAAGACCGTAAATTACTGGCTTGGAAGCTTTACTACAATAATGAATATGTGGCATATTGATGGCTTTTAAGATGAGGGCAGAGGTGCAGGTACAGACACAGGTGTTAGGATGGTTGGTGATGAGTCGTCAGTGGTGGAAGGAAGTATCAAGAAGGCACATCCCAGTCAGGCCATATGCTGTTAATGAGTCCAACTCATATTCTGGTAATTTCATTACAGCTCCCACTGAAACCAATTACTGGGTACGGTTGTGAACCTTCGCAACACCTCTCCGTGATCTGCTGAGCTGCTGCCGGCGCGACGGTTACTTCCTGTTCCTGCAAGTTTCCAAAAAAAGAAACTGCTGGCAGCAAGTACTTTGTATTGATGATTTCTTAACATTGAACACACCTTGAAACACCTGTGAAGACCAACACTGCGTCCGGTCAGTGGTTTGAAGGGAATAAGACAATGAGTCACGTTTTTTTAGCTTTGTGCGTTGTAAACATCCCAAAGTTTTAAAGCCCTAAAATGTAGTTTTTCCCTTGTAGCGCCCCCTTCAGGTATTTAACGTTCACTTCAGTGTCGTAAATACCCAGTTACGATAGATCAGGTGTCGTGAACCTCTGGCTCTGAGCCATATATGGCTCTTCCGGTGACGCATATGGCTCTTTTGAGTTTGAGTTTAAAATAAATAATCTCCTTCGCCCCCCTGTAACTTTCTCCCTCCTCCAGATGACAGCAGCAGTAATGTCAGGTCCCTTTCTTAAAGACGTCTTTGTTCTTTTATTAAACTAAACGTCTGTTATTGGTCGTCTCCACAGCAGCATGTCTCTCTGTCTCTATAAATAAATAAAAAGTCACCTGTGAGCGTGGACTGGACTATGTGACGTTGCGTAATCATTGCCAGAAAGCAGGTCGAAGTACAAGCCGGCCGCAACCGGGCGGCTCAAAAATCTTACATAGTCGGGTATTTAGCCCACAGACCCTCGATGGCAGAGGCGCAAATCGCCATATTAAAAGTCATTGTAGCGGTACAATTATGTTAAGGTAGGAATTGTTACATAGTGGGGTTTTTAACTCTGGAAGTGAAAATTATCTTGCGAGATGAAAATGGCGCACATGGATGATCATAACAAACATTTGAGGAGCGTTCACTTTCATCAAGAGCTTTTTATAAACGTGGCTTCACTGGGAGTTTGCAGACGGCGTGACTATTTGCATGACTCAACGAAGCCATGAGTTGTGGTGGAAAGGGAGGGGCTTAAATCACATGAGCGTCTCCAATCATGGTGCAATAAGACATCTTTGTCCACGAAACGTTTCCAAACGTCACGGATTCAAGCTGCAGGCAGAAGCAGCTCTGACATGGTAGAGTTTCAATTTGCAACTCAAATCAGAGATAAGGAGCATCACTTCACGAATGTTCTCGTGTGGAATGAAAGACCCAGATTAACGGCGCTCCAGTTACATTTTAATGAGCAAGTGTCGACAAACAGTCAGCCTGTGGATACGTGCGTTCTCCGTTTATCCCTCACAGTAGAGAAGAGAAGCAAAGACTTGCGGATGCTTTGGATTTATCATCCGTCCCTCTGTCCCACACTTCTAGTCCATTCAAAGCCAAGACATTTGACTGATTACATTTGAAACTAGAATGGGCACTCGGTAGAGCGCATACCTTCGAATATCACAACATTGGGCATTGAATTATGAACATTTTGGCATTAGTTGCATGCCAATTGGATAGAAATTGACTGCGCTATGGTAAAAATAAGAATTTTACCTTTTCATGAACTTGACCTTTGAACCGATCGATCCCAAAATCTAATTAAATGGTCCCCGCATAATAACAAATCATCCCACCAAATTGTATGCGATTCGGTTTAATACTTTTTGACTTATGCGAATAACACGCACACACAAATACATGGCAATCAAAACATTACCTTCCACATTTTCAATGTGAAGGTAACAGAGCCTTTTAATTTGGACTTTGCATTGTATGCATTGAGGTGATGGCGGGAGCCCCGAGTATGGAGCCAATATTAAAAACCTACAGATAAAGCCACTGCAGCACATGGTGATTCCTGACAGATACACAGGTTCACCCTTTATGTTTTGTTCAGCAGTTTAGGGAGGGAAGAATAAAAAACGCTTTGTTTCGCATTCAGCAGAAAATTCTTTGAATTTCAAGATGGCAGCCTATTAAAGTCATTTTGAGCATATTTGTGTCATCGCCTGTGCTGACACAGCTCCCTGAAGATGGAGAGCTGGTTTGGTTTAATCATCTTCTCACCCACAGTACCATGAGCACACACACACACACACACACACACACACACACACACACACACACACACACACACACACACACACACACACACACACACACACACACACACACACACACACACACACACACACACACACACACACACACACACACACACACACACACACACACACACACACACACACACACACACACACACACACGGGTGGATGGATGTGGAATTGTCACAGCACTCAATCCCCATCCCATTATCACACATTCACCATCTTATTCTACTGGACAGAAAACAAATAACTACCATAAACCTCATTTATTTGTGAAGTTATGACGATCACAGTGTGGCCAAAAACTGGATGCATCACTTATTCATCCCCAGGTTAAGGAGACGTCACACATGGCCAGTCCTCTTTGAGACCCCGGGGCTTCTAATTCCTCGCCCCCAAGCACCACCTCAACTATCTCTCACACACACACACACACACACACTATGAATGATGTATGGGGAGACTGTACGCATGCTACCTAGAGTCACATTACAAATATACAATGTACACAGGGAAAGACTGAGCAAATGCTTTTATAAAACGTCCTACAAAAAAGGAAGCGCGAAAGTGTTTTAATTTTCAGCATGAAGTAAAGTTTCCATTTTGAAAAATGTGCCAGCTGAAAATGTCAAATAAAAACAATTCACATATTTTACACAAAACAAAAAACGGGGAATGATTGGATCCTTGTGTTGGGAGCTCAAATCAACCATTACCTTTCTTCATACCAAAGTCATCAGCGGAACACAGCAGAAGCCAATTTCAAAAAAACTCCCTGATATTTCTGCCAGGCTTTTTTATTTATTTATCTATTTATTTGAGTGGATGAGAATAGATCAAAAGTGACATGGCGCTCACCTTTTGGTGCTGAACATCTTGGCAGCGTCTTATTCCTCCTTCTTGAAGGCTTTGGGAGGTGAAGGTTTGATGTTGACTTTTCAAACCTGCAGGAAACACACACACACACACACACACACACACACACACACACACACACACACACACACACACACACACACACACACACACACACACACACACACACACACACACACACACACACACACACACACACACACACACACACACACACACACACACACACACACACACACACACACACACACACACACACACACACACACACACACACACACACACACACACACACACACACACACACACACACACACACACACACACACACACACACACGACACGTTAGATATCCAGCATCAGTCAGGGCTCTCTCGAGTCCACCAAATGCCTCGGCCACGCTGATCTCATCAGCCTCCCTTTGCCGGCCTCCAACTGTGCGATTCGAATTGACCGGGCCCGGCAGGAGGGAAGGAGGGAAGGAGGGAAGGAGGGAAGGAGCAGAACTCGCAAATGTCAGCTTTGAGAATTTTGCTTTTCTCTGCCACAACAACACAGATTTAAACCAGAGTGGAAGTAATCAGCAGTGCGGCTCCGCTTTAACAATTAAAACCCAATTAAAAAAGGATGTGTTGGCAAACATGTGTTGTTGTGCTCTCTCTCGCTCCCCCCCCCCCCCCCTCTCTCTCTCTCTCCCACCCGTTCCCGCTCTCCCCGGATGTCAGTGCTATATCCACCACGATGTAAAATGGCTGGGAGTTAAGGTTATCAGAGACTGTGGAGGAGGAGCTGGAGTAAAAGAAGATAGGGTTCAATGATTAATGCCGAGGTCTATGCAGGCCTCACCCTCACCCGTCTGTAACGAGATGAGTGGAGGAACAGAGGGAAGGAGGAAAGGAGAATGGGGTGATTAAAGAGGCCAGCTCAGCCTCTTCCACCTGCCCCCCTCCATCAGTCAGACCACACGCACACACACACACACACGCATCATCTCATTTCTAACACCTGGAGTGTGTTTCCTCTCTCCTCCACACACACCTGGCAGGGAGCAGCAGTTGCTCACTAAGCAGCGTAAAGGTTAACAAAGTTGTGCGACACTGGGAACATGGGATAATTCGTTCGGCTGACATGGAAACCGCTCGCTGCCGTCAGTAATCTCAGGCAGCGCGGCGGCCAGCTTTGTGGCACCCATGACTCAGATGATAGCACACGGCAAACGGCCACAACAAAATGATGATAAAGAAAGAGAAATAATATCTTCATATTAGAGTTGGCATTTTTACAGACAAAGAAAGAACATTATAAATACAACCTGCAGCTAAGATGAATGGTTGCTTTTGATAAGGTACAAGCTGTTGTCAACAGTTGGTCACCAGCGTCATGCTCCATCAAGGGTGGCTTCACCACTCTATAAAACATATGTTATCCAACTATTACAGCGACGCCAGCAGCTCTTCGGCTGTTCTTTTTTTTTTATATATTTATTTTGATTTTACAAATTAGCAAGACAGGACATAAAGGATACAACACAAAGTGAAAGGAGAAAGAAAAAGGGGAAAGAAAAACAAAAAAGGCACAAAAATATGATGATGGATACAAAATAATTAGAAAAACCACAGCACATTCGCACATCAACAGTATAAGAACATATTTAAGGTTACATCATCAAATCAGCATCAGTACCAATGTTTTTAATCTGCCACAGCAAAGTCCACCACGTCTAAGACTGGTTTCCATATTTTGACAAATCCCTTGACATCGTCATGAAGGGTGTGGGTCAACTTTTCCAAAGGGAGAACTTCCAAAATCCCCTCGTACCAGTCATCGGTAGAAGGGGTATCTTTAGAAATCCAGAGTTTATGGATAGTCTTTCGAGCATATATAATAGTATTCGAATCAGTTTGGCGTCGTTATTACTCCTTGCACTGTTCTAATGCTGCGTCCATGCAATGTTGAAAAAAAAAACAGAAGTTCACGCATTATTCCAAGTCGGTTGCTCCTCCTTGCGGTTCTAAAATGGCCATTATTACTATTATGACGATATGCCGACGCCATCCGAAACCATCCGCCTCCCGACGTCAAAGCTAACATGCTAATCTTTAGCAGGTGCCTTGATAGCCACATTAGTTTAGCCTGTTAGCAAGCCAACACAATGAGTTAAAGACAAAGCTGATTGAAATGCATTCATTTGCAGATATTTGTTCATAAATTGGGAGAAATCACAAAACTGGACATGTAAAGAGCAACAATACAGTCTGTATGCAGCCTACGTAGTCACTGTGCTCCTTCTGTAATGCTAATGCTGTCTGCCAATGTTTGTTTACTTTCCCTCCCGTTTCCCTGCTGGAGATCAGCCTGCCAGCTGCTGTCAACATTTTATATTTTCTTTTTAGAACTTAAGAACTGGAATGAATGAAAACCAGCAAGGACATTATGCTAAACAAGGGGCAGACTGAATGCCATCAGTTCAGTTGGACATAGAAACCACAAATGTAAGGTGTTAGGATTCATCCTTATGGAGACCATGAATATCATCATTTCATATTCCATACGATAGGCCAGTAGTTGAGCTATTTACGTTTGGGAAATGGTTCAACTTTAAAGCGGTACATCACATTTAAACAGCTTCTGATAAATGTGATGTGAACCGTTTATCTAATCTGAGGGAGAATTCAGAGCCAAACAAACAAAGAGTGGCATAAATTCCTCTTCCATTGTGGGCTTTAAAATTATTACAGAGTGCTTTACCAAACCCAGCCTTCTCCTAACAATAATAAACCTTCCAGCTTTCTAGGATTTGTACTGGACATCTATACTGAACAGAAAATACATTGAGACAATATTTGAGATTATACGAGGCCAGCGGGCCTAAAGTGAACATGAACCAATAATTGTTGAAGCCAAATACAGTTAAAAAAAACAATCACAAAGCCTGCTCTGTCAAACCTATGTAGCGGGATCCAAAAGTCGCTGCCGTGAAAAAAAACCCTGCAAAACAGAAGAAACATTTTGTTCTTCGAATTAAAAGGCATCGGCAAACACCCCATCTTCGAATTTTTTACTTTTTAACCCTCCTGTGAACTTTGGGGTCAATTTGAACCCATTCAATGTTTGAGATCTCTCAAAAAATTATTGATATGATGCTTCATATTTCATGACTTTTCCTAATTTATTGGGGACAACATAAAATTCACATGATGATATCTTTGCAATGCCGTGTACAATTCGACCCCAGGCTGTTTTTCACTGTGTAAAACATAAGAAATATCAACTTTTTTATCACGAATTTAAAGGGCTATTTAGGTCGTCAACAAACAAACATAAAGTACCTGACACTTAAACTTGGGAAACAAAATTAATTCTAATCATTTTCTGGAGGTTGTAATTGCTGTGGTCAAAAAGGGTAAAATATGTTAGCACATTTAAAAAGGTAACAGGAGGGTTAAGAGTCAAAAAAAAAGAAGAAGAAAGGCCCTAGCTATTGTAAGAGTATCCAAAGGGTCTGGATGGAGCTAGGTGTTTGTGGAAGAAGTCAACACTAGGGATGCATTTAGTATATCATTTAACAGTAACATTCCTGGTTGCCTTAAAGCCCAGCTGTGGCCATCACTAAGACGTCTCCTCACATCTCCAGCCCAGTCTGCCTCCATCAGTTCCTGTCGACCTCCGGCACTCAGACAGCCAATCTAACGTCTCACAAATAAGATTAGTGCTTACAGACTCCAGTCAGTGAGCTTAAAGCTCCCAGTTAGCGTCTCATTTTCACTCGCGCCACCAGAGATAACAGCCCCTTCAGAATAAGAGCCCAAACAGGAAACCAGCCACGATCTCAGGGGAAACGCACCTCTACCATAATAAAACCAATCTCATTCATACCATCCACATCCTATAGTTATGATAACAATAAACCAATAAACCTCACAACATTACAGTAACAAATATAATACAGTGATCATATTTATATGCTTTTATAATACATTAATTGGAACATTCCTCCCCAATATTCACTATGTAAATTATCTTTCTATATGCATTATTTAAAACACAAGACTTCCTTATTTACATGTGCACATGAAATCCACTACCACCTAACACTCACAAGTGAGAACACTTTAACATTATCTTGCATTGTGGTCTGCCTCGACAGCCTCGTTTCACACAGTCATGTGACTGTGCTGTTTTTTTTGGCAGAGCTTATTTACTGCATTAATCCACCAAATAAATCAAATTGTCAAAAGAACAATAGCGACGCCAACTTCCGGGGTTGGCCTCCAAAGATCCGGCATCGCTGCATCAGGTAAGAGATCTGCATTCAGATGGGTTCTTAAAGAGTGTTAGCGTAGCTTCTGCAATAACACAAGTTATAACACAATTTTAAAAATATTGCATCGTAATTTTTTTTTACAAAATCTTTAGAAAGACTGATGCCGCTTTTCTAACTTGGATGGTTCATCAAATCACCACAACGTGCCCTAGTGCCCTGTTGCCATGTATTAGTAAATCATGTCAGTTTATTAGTTTTTTATGGCTTTATCCATTTTCCTGCACGATCACCCGTGCACAACCCTGATCGGAGGGGCGATGTGGATCCTCCCGACACGACCGTGTCTATGAAGCTTCTTGGAAAACGTTCTCCTTGCCGAGCTTCATTAAGCCAGCCTTGCGTTTTAGCTTACTTGTCTTAAAGCACTCTGACAAACATCAGCATCCAAGCATCCAAGCATGCCATTGATCGAGGCAAATCACAGGCAGACGGACTCGGCTCTGCACTTTTGCTGACAGCTGCAGGCCATAAAAAAAGAAAGAAAAGATGGTGATGACGCGGAGGTGACGCAGCTTTGAGTTCAGGGCTGATTGAGCTATTTCACATAAAACAAAGATGTAATCATGTCATGTACCCAGCATAACATTACCACGACCAACTGCGAACAGGCCAAAAGCTATGAGGGTAATCTCTGTTCTCTAACCCTAAACCGTCTCATATGTACATTTCAATCCTCCCTGAAGCCGGCGTCTACGAATGATCAGATGGGGAAGGTAAATAAAGATATTCCTGGATGACATCCAGGGTGTTAGCAGGAGAAGTGGAGCATTGATCAGAGGCAGGATTGGCTGGCTGATGCAGCTAAATCTGTTTCTCCTCTAATACGCCTCGGAAACATTTGAGAAAGAGCAGGACGAACTGAACTCTGACGATTTTATTGGCTGAGAAAGTGAAGACAAAATATCCTATAATTAAAAAAAAATCTAAATCAATTCCCTTCCCTAGTCTCGAGGGGGTGAACAGTTCACTGACGTGTGTAACAGTGTCCGTTTACATACGTTTCAAATAAGGATTCCACGACGAGTAAATCAACGCCCGCTTTGAATTTATGAGCATTTGGTGAGTATTAAATATATAGTCCTGTAGCTGCAGTGGCATTTCAATCAGGCTCACTTGGCTGCAGTGATATGACTCATCTTCCCTCCCCGTCCCGTCCTCATCGTCTTATTGGCTGCACCTCACCAGTGTTTACAGCTCTCCCTGCATCACTCGTCTCTCCTGTTTTATCGAGACCCAAACATGACGATACATGCACGTTGGACTTTAACCATTTCGATATTTGATGTGTAAAAGTAAGATAATACCCAACACAAGATACTAAATGAGTTCTCCAGCTTACTTCCTCTTATTCCATCATCCAATAGAGCAAGTGAATGCTCTATGTAGGCTGAATCATAACAGGCATATCTTTTATAGACAGGCAGCTTTGGGTAATATTATCTATACTTATGGGAATTTAACAGTGATGAGGTTAAAATATGCAAGGCTTCTCAAATTACCATTTCCACTAAACAGAAAAGGCGTTCACGCTGGCTGAGTTCATTTAATATGTTTTATTAAACTTTTCGTACCTGGTCCCATAATGAATTTAAATTCAAGATAACAAGGTTCCATAAAGAGAGAAAAGAAAAAGCATGCGTGTAAAGTGAGCTCTCTAACAGTAAGTAATGGCTTTAGAAATGAGCCATAAAGTATTTCATAGATACTATGGGACATGATGGAGGGAGCACCATGTTGGCACGTTTAAATTAAGCTGGTCAAACGAAATATCACATAAAAGTCGCTTTTAGGCACTAATTGAGAAGGTTTGCATCCCCATACAAGTGTATATGCACAACCACAAGGGCTATTTGAATAATGTTCATGTTAGAATAAAGTAAACACTTGTGAGATTAGTCAAGCTGTGTACTTAGCAGTATATAATTGTTTGGCTTGATGCAATGTGGTTGATATTTTGCTGATGCTTTACAGAGCATCAATTCACGGCAAACAACCACTGCTGTCGGAGTGGTCGCCAATTGTGGCTCGTATTAGAGCGGCGGCGACGCAATCAGCTGTGTGTATGGCTCTGTAAGCCAATAGCCGAATGCATCTTCCAAAACAATAAAAGTGTGGAAACAAAACAGGATGAAGATGTTGTAAGAAGTTATAAAGACTGGAAATGGGCAAAATCTGCCTAGCAACACCTTTAAAAACTGTCCAATCAACACCGTGTGTCCCATTTTTTATAAATAACTAAACGGAAACTATTTACGGCAGCGAGTACAACAAGACGTAAGACTTCTTCTACCGAGGCAGGCAGATATGTTTTTGTTTTTGTTGTTTTTGTAGCTTCATATTCAGTACAGACATGAGAGTGGTCCAAATCGTCTCATCCAACTCTTGGCAAGAAAGCAAATTTGGCAAAACATCAAACTATTCTGAGATGAACTGTGGCTCTACAAACACATCTTCCTCAAAAACATCTATATAATAAATCCACGTTCACTAGCTTTTCAGAGCTTTTAAGCAAATGAAACTGGCTATGGGGTAATCCCATGATGCACATGAGGAACCGTGGTCACATCATGATTGGTGATGGCCGTATGTGTTGGAGATCGTAACCCAGGAGGTCTGTCGTGGAACGTGGGGACGACACCACAACTAGACGACAATGACACAAGAGCATCGATCGGTCGGTCATTGCTACTCTCTCAATTGTAATACTTAATATACAATGTTTATTATAATAGTTAAATAAACAAATAATGCTACAAGATCCTGAATAATCTGTCAAACAATTGTGTCTACCACTTTAAAAAGGTACAATGTAGAAGGAAGCAGATTCCTTAAAAGTTCCTTCTGAGCATTTCTCTCAACTTTCAAGCTATCATGAGAAACACAATCTCTTGCTCATCATATAAATATATGTTGCTCTGTAGCTCGATTAGAGGAGTCTGGCGGGTCGATGACGAACAAAGAGTTAACCACTTAGAGAGATATTGACAAGAGGGCCTGGCAACAAAAGAGCAAGATTTCCTGACAAAAAAAAGGAAAGATTCTCTGCTCTCACCATTCCAGTCAGGAACTACACAACCCCGTGAGATTACATCACGCCAAGAAAACTGAGAATCCCGTCTTCCCCACTCACCGTTTACTCAAAATAAACCTGCCTTCCCTGGGTTTATTTCCGTCTGTGAGTGTTCCTATGTGCATCATGATGACAACGGTAAGAGAGAAAAAATAGAAAGAGAAAACCTCAGCTCAGAGTAGCTCGTGGCAAGGTATGCACGGGAACTAGAACACTGTCAGTTTGAGTTAAAGACATGCAACCAGTCGGGGTTGGGAGCTGCTGAGTCACTTCACCGTGTGATATTAGGCTGACGGAGACAAACGCCCGTGGATTAGCAGTCAAAAATGACCCCTTCCCCCTCGCTTTGATTCAATTAGCTTTCAAGCCGTGTCCCAAAGTGGAACCAAAGGCAACGGTCGCTCGACTGAAGTGACGGGAGGCCAAATCGGATGTTAGTTCACCGACAGCGTCGCCTTCTTCCCGTCAAGTTACGAGTAGTTGTGATGCGTGTCATCTGGCCAACACATCATCACTCCATTTGCAAGGGAAGGGAACATGCCCTTAATTTACTCCGACAGCCATTTGGATGATACATTTGGACGTTAAAGTAAAACGTGCCAATTTATCACAAAACTACTGCCGAGAAAAAGAACAAAACATGACCGAACAGAAGAAGTAAGCACGGAGCCATTACTCTCGCACCGCCAATCAGAGGGAAACAGATTTGAAACACTTCGTAGAAACATCTACAGCCAAAAGGAGGGTCTCCGCCTCAGTGATTTGGGTTGCATGGCCGTGATGCATCATGGGTCGAGTGGACTGGGAGGAGACAGAAGAGGGCGGTTTGTTGCTATGCTCAAGAAAGAAGAGTGGGGAAAGGGTCACTGGGCTGGGTCTCTGGGGCTTAGCGTGGCAAATCCTCCGTAATCCTCCAGCCAGTCCCCTGGCTCTGGTTACTGTATGGAGGTAAATAACCACAACAAGCCTGTACCGCTACTACGGAAGTTTGCATCCCACAACCGCCCGTCCCCCCCACTGTTGTTCGCCTGCTCTCGTTTTAAGATGATTGCAGAGTGCGTTTATCTTCCGTAAATCTCTTTCCAGATCGTCATCATTAGGCTGCAGGATAACAGGGAGGGAAGCCAGACAAAAGGAGATGACAATTACAGTCCTCGGGGTATTTATACCAAGACGAGGAAGGGCTGCTTTGAGGTCCGCAGTCTGGCTGTGTGATTGCACTTTTCTTTTTGATGAAAAGTTGAAATCATCACCCCTTCATGCCTGCATACGTCCTAGACAGCAAAGCACACGGAAGCACTTAAGTGGCACCGAGTCTCTGCGGCGTCTTAGTCTCACGTCGATATGAACCCCCACGACACAACTTAAGGAGGAATGCATTTTCTTGGATGCTTAAAAATTGGCGTCGCCGCCCATTTTATCATCCAATTGCTTTCTCCTGGCGTCAGAACGAACCCTTCCCTCACTCCTCCTGCTGGTTGTTTTGGATGCCACATGTCTATGTTTCCAATTTATATAAGACTTTTGATGACCTCGTCTTGGACTCTGGGAAATGGTAATGGTCACTTTCACATGGAAGATGATCAAAGATAACCTGTGAGTCTTCACACATTCATGGCACCTGACGAAGGCGTAGGAGTAGGATCAGCTTGTAGGAGTAGTGAGCATGATGGCCCTGTAGCGCCTACAGCCTTTGAGTGAGGGATCCCTTGCTTCATGGCGGAGGGAGGCGCTGCCGCATCACGTTTGTACCGGGTGAAACAGCCGTACAGGCGGAGCAGCAGCCGATCTAGTGTGGCTAGCTACCACCGCCTCCCATGCCGCACATCTTTACTCAACAGTTCACCACATTCTTTGCTCGGCCCGGATGCTGTTCCCTCTCTCTCTCTCAAGCCGTCCGTGCCTTATGCATTACATTATCAAAATGTCCTGGCCTTGTGAAACTTTACAGGTCGCCAACAAGTTCCTCGCAGAGAACAACGCATCGTCTTCTCCCCGAACATTGAAGTACAGATTTGTCTCAGTCCATCTCATGTAATGTATTATAGAGACATTTGTGGATGTCTTTCATGGCTTTTCCGAAACTTCATGGATTTATTTATTTTTTCAAACACTTCTACTGGTCTAAAGAGGCCTTTTAAAAAGGAGGTGCTGAGTCCGCCATATACCAGTAGTTTGTTAAGTGCGTTATGGTGCATTTTGGTCAATTTAATGAATCAACTAAAGCGCTTTTTGTTGCACAATAGCACATGGAAGAGACTGAGACACTACAGGGTTATTATGCAGCCTGAACAACATGATCACAGGAGAGGTGATTTTGATCTTGCGTAGCTCTGACCAGCATCGTTCAGCCTCAAATGCTTCTTCTAAAAAAGTTAGATGTAATGTCTGTAACTCAGTCGACTTAGAGAGTGTGTGTGTGTGTGTGTGTGTGTGTGTGTGTGTGTGTATGTCCCAGCGTGTGTCCCAGTGTTTGAGTGTGTGTGTACTGTGCATTAATGAGTTAGCAGAGACAGATGAGATCGTCACAGCTGTTGAAACACCTCATGGCTTCAGATGCTTTCACAGAGATACAGAATGTTGTCGCAGCCCCCTTTGATAAACATTGAGCGTTGTCTTTTTTAAAGCTCCGGCTTATCGGCACGGAAACAAATCATTAAAAGCATGAAAGCACAGTTTGATATATGTATTTAGTTAGAACCAATTTTTTTTATTTTAATTGCTTTATAATTTCTGCTAAGTGGATACGGTTCAGTGTCTTCAAGGAAAAGGAGAATCAATTGGTGACAGCAAGTATGGCTGATGACGGCAGGGGGAGGGATTCATCAACGCCAGCAGGGGCGTGCATAACTTCATCACAAGTCATCATTCAAGGTGTCTGTGTGTGTCTGTGTGTGTGTCATGCTTTGTAGTAGGAACAGTAACATAGGTGATGATGCTCCTTTTCTCCACAGGTCGATTTTTAGTGTCCATTTGATGACCACAAGATGGTTCGAGAAAAACTGCATTTCAAATTAGAGTAAAGAGATAAGACAATTTAGTTGGTCAATTTATTTGATTGGACGAGTGACAAGAAAACTAAGCAGCAACGTTCAAATTACTTTTCAAGCAATTAGCTTCTCAATGGAAAAGATGTGCTTCTGTTCTGCATACCGTGTAATAGTTTGGCATTGGATGATATGAACGCGGCATGTTGCCACTATTATCCTAGACAAAATTTGTACTTAAACAGAGAATAAAGGTTTCATGAGTCACGCTGTTTTTTAAACATCCTCTTTAGTGGAAAACCAATAAGGTAATCATAATATTTCACAGACGGAACCATTAAAACAAAAATATCAAGATATACTTGGCATATAAAAAAATCGACATTAAAATAATTGTCAATATTAGGAAAAAGGTTGAAATTAACAGATAAAAAAAGAACGCCAATGTCTTCTCATCAATATGGACCACCAAGTCACACAACACAAGCAACGGTGATCACAAACAGTAATATGTGCCACCCAACAGCCGGACTCCTGCGTCTCACTGTGCGTGGAATCGACCACGACCATCTCGCCACCGACAAAGAGCATCAGCAGGGAGCGTGTCTCTGGACAGTATCACGGCTTTCATTTACCTGAAAGAGGCTGACATGTTTTATGAGGATGTATAATAAGGAGCCCGGATAATATACATGCTCTGGATGCTGCTCATTCTGCACTTTAGTGGGATATACCTTATTGCATCATGCAATGTGGTAATATGCTTACATGCTTCTCTGCAGGGGGGTACAGAGGGAAGTTTGGGGCTGACTCTGATGACTCACTTCATTAAGTCTCCCTTCCGAAGAGCTTTGGAGTTGCTGAGGAGTGAACTTTCCACACTGCCACATTAACACTGACCTCAGATGGCATGTAGGTAAACGTCCACACAGGAACTCCCTTTAACAAGAACACCGGTCTACAGCCTCGAGGAGATCCGCCCACGGCACGGAAACACTTTGCATTGAACCTTTATCTCTCTCTCTCTCTCTCTCTCTCTCTCTCTCTCTTTTTTAAAGGCATACGACTTCTCTGGCATATGAGCCGGTGAGTCGTTTCGGAAATAAAAAGCCCAGTACTCACTTTCCGGAGGGAGCTGGCGCGGAAGGAGCCGCTTCACACGGTCGCAAACATTTTTTCGGACACGCAAAATTCGGTTACCGGGAGTGTTTGTCCATCAGGCGTGCAGCATCGCGGGAATGTACACACACGGGCTGACAAGCGGAATCATTTGACCTTCTCCCAATAGAAAGTACCATCGCTGCGACGTAGGAGAGGGGCGGAGCGGACCGTACCAAGCGCGCGTCCTAGCGAGGCGAGAGTGGGGGCCAGCGGATAGAGCCGTTGTCCTGGGATGCACTGCGGGGGAAGACAGCGAGCCAGTCGGCTCAGTGAAGGGTGGAGATACACGTGGAACTAGTTGGTGGAGTTAGAGTGGAGGGTGGAGCAATGGCATCAGCAATTCACTGAAAGCCTCACTGCTGTATTCCCCTTTAAAAATAGGTTATAATTAAACCCATGGGAAACACAATTCAATTAAATTGAGTTTATTTGTATAGCCCAGTTTCACAAATTACAAATTTGTCTCAGAGTGCTTTACAATCTGTACACATAGACATCCCTGCCCCAAAACCTCACATCGGATCAGGAAAAACTCCCAAATAACCCTTCAGGGGGAAAAAGGGAAGAAACCTTCAGGAGAGAACAGAGGAGGATCCTCTCCAGGATGGACAGGTGCAATAGATGTCATGTGACCAGAAGGACAGATTTACAGTTAAAATACATTCAATGAATTTGACAGAGTTTATCAATAGTTCATATTTAGGCATATTCCACGATGGAGAGTTTGGAAAACAAGCACATGTATGTAGTAGCATTGACCGAAGGTTCCAGAGAATAACCCAAACTCATTCAGTCTCACCGAGAAGCCTCCATACGTTGTCTCTTCAACACGAGGCACAGTTGGCCAGCCAACATGTAAACATATCCTAGGTCACATTAAACATTTACACCGTTCATATACTGTAGTACACTGACATCGGACCGGCATGGAGCGTGAATAATTAAATCTTTATTCAAATATGTTTCAAATAAATAGGCCATTTTCTTTCAATACATTCCAAATTGAGAGCAATGTCACCCGCAATAAAATATGTCAAAAGCAAGAGGCAAATATGTGTGCATTACCGATTGAATTAAACATATTACACAATGTTTGAAAAAGATAATTTTGCAGGTCAAGGAAGTCACAGTTTGTTCTTGGTTTGTTGTAGCATTTGGCTTTGTAGGACGTCACCAACGCCAACATGGCTGCCACATAGCTTGCTAGTAGTTTAGCAGTGTTCTACACACACATATATTCTATAATACCTAATGTGCGACTTATTGTAAACACATATTAACCCACTATATTTGTACTTACATATTTGTGGTATACTGCTTTATTAGGAATGTTGAATAGAGAACCTTTTTTTAAAGAACTTTTCCGAAGTTCCGAAGAACTTTGAAGATTATTGATCTTGATGATCTGGTCGAATAGTTGTTTGTAGTTTAAACAATGAGTTTACTAAGGAGGGATTCAAACATTTAAAAAAAAGTTCACATGAATCTTCATCTGGTCTATGCAGTTATCACATACAAATAATAGGGATGAGGTTGACTGTCAACATTCAAAATAGAAAGGTGGATAACAGGATTGCGCCATAATCTAAGAAAAATAAAGTAGTGAGGTTAAGTGAACTAAGCTGCCAAGTCCTTGACATCAGACGTTAACGGTCCTTAGCCATTAGAAGTAATTTGTGATATTTAAGGAGTGGTAATAGTTTTGATTTTGTATATTGCCTATTGATAACTTATGTCACCTATAGGACCATGATCAAATTATCATTCAATCAGGACTATACAAAATAAAGGACATTCTTCATGGTGAAAAGTTATGAATGATACTGTTTTTTAGGCCTATAAAGTACACAGTTTATTAAAAGTGAATTAGTGGCATTATGAAATCAATCCGAAGTGCAGGCACAGTGTAAATCCATGTAGGAATTTAATCTGACAACAGTGGATATAAAAGGTTGCCGCTGTCACTCACTTGCCCCACAGAGACACATACTAATAGAATATTATAGCAATGGGTGATTTATAAAATAAAAAAGAGGTCTCTGAACTGTATTAAGTCATACGTGTATGAGCTACTCAGACAAATATGCCAACTGAGTTATGACCAAATGGCACGCTATTAGTTCTTTATGAGCTATTATGTTGAGATTAAAGGCAACATCCTTGAAGAGTTGAGTCCGTAGAAGAGCATCAAAATCAAAGCTGTGACGAATGGAAAACAAGTCGGGCTGTTGCTTCACATTAAATGTCTGGCCTTGTGAGAACACTGCCTCATATAAACCACTGCTCCCTCTTTAAATGGTTGCTTTCACAGACTATAAAGTTGTCACTGTTGATGTAAAGGAGAAAATGCAGATATCAAACTGGTTCAGTGTAGGTTGGTCTAGAGGTTACAGAAAGGAATCCCTAGGAGCGCTGAAAAAAAAATGCATTTGAAACATTCCTGTGTATATTTATGTTGTATGTGTTGTTGTGTGAAAATGGTGATGTACAGTCACAGACACATGAGGCCAAAGGCCAAATGCAGACGGTGCCTCTTTCTCTCTCTCTCTAGAACAACATGACAACCCCAGGAACTCCATGCCCACTGAGGTGGAAACTGCATTTCTCAAGTATAAATGAAGACTTGTTACTGTTTTGATTGATGGTGCACTTCAGCAGCGCTGAGCGCCACATGGAGTCGGAAGACAGAGGGCTGAAGACCGATGCCTGCGATGCATCCTCTCCCGAAAACCCCAGAGCTCACTCATAAATAAATGAAGGAGACGGTGCCTTTCTGAAAAATTGCTTTGCTTTGAGGGGGAGGAGGCCTCAATCTACCTTTTCACACTGAATCATCCATAGAACAGGAGAACAAAATGCCCATAAAGATATTAGACATTCTCCACTCCACAAATACACTTCCTGCTTTTTTTTATGGAGCAGAGAACCCATTCATCAGAAATTAGTTAAAGAGGCACTTTATTGCAGCAATAACATTGTGTGCGTGTGCATGTGATTATTCTCAAACCCATCATAAAACTGTAAACAGTATTGCACAAATTAATTTGGCTTGAGACTTACTGAGAGCCAGTAAAGTAAGTATGAATTTCTCATCTGAGTGAGTCTGAGTCTGAAATTAGGTGGAAAGCATTGTCAGTAATGTGAAATAAAACTCAATGGAATATTTAGAAAGAAAGCTCCGCACAGCACCTCATCTGGCTTTCAACAGCATTAAAACAAACTCGTATTGGGTCGTATTTGTAGTGTAGCAATACATTGACAGAGCAAATTGTAATTCTGTCAGTCAGTGATGAGTTAAAGTTGTTCATATCTTAATTTTTCATCGCTGAATCTATGGCTAAGGCAGCAGCTATTTGGGGAATGTTTGGATGTAAATGCTAACATCAGATTATATTTTCTCTATTACCAGTTCTCTATTAGCAGTGGTTTTGGGATCCTTTGCTTTCACTGCTGACGGACAGTCCCACCATCATTAATAACGTTTTCTCCTCCCTGCCTTCTTCATTGACCTCTCTCTCTCTCTCTCATTTGATACCGTTGATAAAACCATACTCCACAAGCTACATTCTATAGGTCTGGACGAACCTTACAGAGATGGTAACTTGTCAAGCCATGTTACCATCAGGATTGGGTTTCCACAAGAGTCTTCTTTCAACTATAAAACAATCATGGACTCAACTTTCACGTCTGTCCTTGACTATGGAGGTATTGTGTATCGTCATGCTGCTGTTATTGAGCTTTATCACAAATTATACATGTAGGACTTATTATTGTTCTCTGTCCCACATGGTTGGATGGACCTCCTTCCAGTCAAGAAGAAGTAGACCTTCTCATGGACCTTCTCATGGACCTCCTTCCAGTCAAGAAGTAGACCTTCACATGGACCTTCTCATGGATCTGCAGAACCTAACGGTATCAGCCCCAGGGTCCTAAAGTCCTGCCCAATCCAGCTGTCTGATGTCCTGAAACATGGACCTAAAGCAGGAGGAAGTCCTGGTGCTGTGGAATATGTTGTTCCTGGTACCTGTTCCTGTTCCAAAGAAAAAAAAAACATCTGGCCTCATGACTACCGACCGGTTGTCCTCACATCTCATGGGATGAAGGTACTTGAGAGGCTGGTCTTGCCTCACTGGACCCTCTGCAATGTGCATACCAGTCCCGTGTGGGAGTGGACAACGCCGTCCTCCATCTGCTGCAACGAGCTCAGTTGTACCTGTATGAGAATCACTTTATTGGATTCCTCCAGTGCATTAAACACCATCCAACCACTGCTGCTGAGTGAGTAGCTGCCGGGTAGGAGCGTCCACCGTCTCCTGGATGATTGACTACCTCACGTGTGCTGTCTGGGACGGTGGTCAGAGATGTTGGAGCCTCACAGGGAACTGTTCTATCTCCCTTCCTGTTCACCCTGTACACCACTGACCTCCAGTACAACTCGGGCTCAGGCCATCTGCAGAAGTTCTTGATGACTCTGTAGTGGTCGTGTGTGTTAAGGATGGATGGAAGGAGGAGTACAGGGCAGTAGGGGATGACTTTGTGGACTGGTAGAAATCACCTGCTTCTAAGACCCTGTTTACACGATGGGAAAACGCATATATTTTCATGCGTTTTGGCCTTTCATTTACACAAAAAAAGAGGTTTTATCACGGGAAAACGATCATTTCTAAAAACTCCGGCCAAAGTGAAGATTTCTGAAAACTCTGTTTTTGTGTTTGCGTGTGAACGAGGTCAAACTGAGTTTTAGGTGGTCGAACGTCACAGAATGCAACTAAAAATGATTCACGTCATGTGAGCGTCCTATGGGACGTATGCGGACGGCGTATGTATGCGGGTTCATATAAACAGAAACTTTTTTGAAAACGACCTTGTGTGTACAACGTTATTTCTGAAAACGGAGGGGCAGAAATATTTGTTTCTGTAAATACCCAGCTATGTGTAAATGTGGCTTAAATCAAGACCAGAAAGATGATGGTGGACTATAGGAGGAACAGGACGGCTCCACAAATTCCGGTTTTGGTTACATCTTTTCATTATTATTTTATTCGTTAATTTAATACTGCAACAGCACCTGTCACGATCCCCAGGTTCCCAGCACCAAGAAATGAGCACAATTGTTGTTCTGTTTGGCAAGATAATGTATTTGTCACACTGTTCTGCTGGTCTCATCCCTCCATCTCCCTTGCAGCTGATATAGGAGAGAGACAATCAACCTGATTCCCCACATCTGAGGCCAATTATGCCTCTTCCCGGCACCCGTCCCCTGAGCCGCTCCTCCACATCACCTTGAGCGTAATCACGCCCCAACCACCACAAAAATGTAACTATTCTATTCTATTGTTTTATATTTTGTGGTGCTAGAAGAAAAGTCTGTGGATTATCAAAGTGATTACAGTCTATGGCAAGCAATCAACGGTTATTGAGTCACTGTATTGTGGTATATTTCCATCTACTGTATAATATCAGTTTATACGAAATATGCAAGTCAGGGCTCAACGTTCAAATGACATGTATAGACTGTGCCTTGGCCTTGAGAGATCACGCCACTAGGTTGCAGGTTAAGAACATTTGGAGGTGGCTAGAGAAGTTCGAGAACATTGCTTTGTTTTTCACCTGTCTTTAGTTAGGGCCCAAAGGCCGTTAAGATATGAACCCGGGGGTCTAACGGGTCTGGGGTCAAACTTAGTTGATCAGTCTTAGGATGAGGTCATTTTGCATGAAGGTGATTGGGCCACGAAGGCCGGTAATAATAAACTCCTCCTATTTTGTTGTGTATAAAACATATGTTCAAATGCATGTTTATCAGACTTCTCCAATCGGGCCTTCCCTGAGTCTCCAAGTGTTCCCGGGCGTTTGTTTCCTGACCTGTGCTTATTAAGAATAAACCCAATATTTTTGATAAGTCCTGTTGTCCATCGAACCTCTTTTTCCATCAACCGTCTTCAAACCACACCACGATCAGCACGAGGAGGAAAAACAACAGTATAAACCACAAACCAAAACCGCTAGAAATTACCCAAAGTCATTGCAGTAGCTCCCCCGATACGACCTGCACAAACAGCTCCTGTTTAACATGAGATTCCCCTTTGAGATGGCACGTTGGAACATCCCGCCATCATTCAGACAGGCAGATTTAATAAAGCCAAACCAACATAATGTGAGATATGAATGCCCCAGCAGAATTTGGCGATGGCCTTTGCTGATACAGACGGTCACAGAGCGGAAATGTCACCCGGGTTAACCTGCTCTGTGACAAAACAGATAACACAAACAGGAAATGGCTTTTTTGACGCCCGCAATACTATCTCAATTACCATTTGATTTCACGTACGTGTTGTAAAGTCCCCTTGCGTGTGTGTCGATGCTTCGCTGTGATGCGATTTATTAAGAAACAAATATTCAGGACTTGATATCAAGCAATGGGGCAAAAGTGAGTTGCATCGCATAGGACATAGCTGAAACTGGCCAATGGGAAGGGGAGGAATGTGAGAAATGTTAAACTCAGGCTCGGTTCTTGATCCTTACTGGTTGTCCCATATCTGTCATGAGGGGAGGGTGCCCCGTAACCAGTGGTGGCTGCTGGAATTTTCTTTTGGTTGGGCCATCCGATCAATTTCAGCAAACGTCCCAGAATGATTTAATGCAAAAAAAGTATCAAACACGCATTTCTACATTGTAGTTAAACATTAAACATTTATTCCAACACTGACATAATAACGACATCTTATTCATACAATTCAGTATATTAATATATATATATATATATATATATATATATATATATATATTTAATACTATTCAGTATAATATGATATGACCATATAATATAAATATACAATATAAATATTGTATCATTTGAATCCCAAATACATATAATATAATAAAATGTGTTTTAGTTATCCTATTTTACAAATATTACTGGGTACATTCCATATGTCCAAAACACCAATATTGACAATTTGTTTCATTTATAAATATAATTAATATTATTATTCTAATTATTATTATTTTATGCTGTGGCTCAAGGTGCATGGGGCCAGGCCCAGTGGCCCTCTAATGGCCAGCCGCCTCTGCCTGTCACTACGGGTGAAGTGCACTGTGTGCTGAATGTCAGGGCTGAGGGGTAGAAGCAACGTCTTAAACATGCCCGCTGTCTCCAGACACGTCACACATGGCAAAGATGGTGTCAAGGTGAGCTGCCACTGTCGAGGGATGGCTCTTCATCACGATGTGAAGATGTTGCATGTGGACAAAGCAACACACTGTAAAGGACGCTCTGCTCGTTCGGTTGGCGACACGGTTACATAAAGAAACTACAACACGCTCTTTAATGACACGCATTATCACAGAAGTAAACGGATACATTATATGATAGAAATCTCTAAGGGATTACGCAGATACCAAAGATGATTTTAATAATGCTCATTGTACAAAAGTCACTATAAATAAAAAAAACAGTGAAGCAAATGCACTGCACTAAAGGGATATTGTAGCAGAGTTGACTTTCAGAATTTGTTCAAATATAATAGAGGAAACGTGTATTCAAAAGAAATAAAAAGTACAAAAAAGCAATCATAAAGAAGCCCTGCAGGTCTTATGTGACAATCTCAGAGTTCAATCGCTGCTGTGGGTTTGATTGAGAGCTTTATCAACAATCAGAGATGTGCAAAGCCCTGAATTCTGCACCCGTAATCCGAGGGCCAAGCAACTCGTCAAGGACGTCATGAATCATCAGAGATCTTTTTTTTTTTACTATGGCGAATCTTGTTACTGAGTCCAAATCTTTGATGGTATGAGTTGCCTTTGATTTTACACAAGAGGCAGACAGCAGACAGGGTTTTGTTCACCGCTGTATCAAAAAGGGCAACGCGGTAGTCAAGTGGCCGGGAGACTATACTGTCGAATGGCGGTCACAAGCTGCAGAGTGAAGTCACCGCTGTGTGATTAGACCGTCCGCGTCTCAATTCTAATTATGCGGTGCACGAACAGAAGCAATAGGTAGAGGAGGGCCTGCGGCACCAGCTGTAATCAACCCTGGATACCCTGAAACTTAAACTGCACACACACACACACATTAAAAAAAACACACACACACACACACGCACGCACACACACAAACATACACACACACACACACACACACACACACACACACACACACACACACACACACACATACACACATACACGTTCACAACAGCCAGTTTGACAGTGAGTCAATACCTGACATTCATCATTTGGGTCCAGCTGGGCTTTTTAATTACCGCAATGAATTCCATACATGGCTCAAGTCACCTGCTATCCAAACAGGGTTTTATTGTTGTGGTTTTGCTTTGTCTAGATACTATTTCATGGATAAATAGTCAGGACAGGCTGGCTTTGTTCTCTCTTTGGTGAATATTGACTATTAAGTAAAATATCTAGACTCAGGATGAAACCAAAACACGGCCTCGTAGCCTTTTTTTATGACTGTTGTTTTCTTAAACTTGAATCTCCTCCCAAAACCATGAACATTTATTACCAGATGTCTAAAATGTGCAGGATGAATAGAAACATGCAGCCAGACTGCAGGACCAATTTGCAACAAGGGCTGTGTTAAAAGTCTATGTGCACGATGCCTAATTCATATGGATGTCACCACAAATGTGACTGCTCTTACAATTTGCATACATCCCTTGTCTTGTAAGCCACCATAAATGCTTCATTATACTTGAGGGTTGTCTGATTGGTTAGAGGGGTAGAGGACATGTAATCTGGCCCCCCAATTTATTTGGTGATATGGTTTGACGTTTTTCATGTTTCGTCACCAACCCCTCGTTTAGCACTTTATTATCATTTCATTTGAGGGTGTGAGTTGTTCAGAATATGTCTCATTACATGGTGATTAGGAGCCTATTTAATGTTAATCCTGCTGCCTTTGCTGTTGAGTGCAATACTTTATGGTGAAGAATTAGAGTATAGGATGGTTTTGTGGGATACAGGGACCCCTGCAGGCCTACAGTTGTACTGCCCCTCTTTTAATAGGTGCCCGAGGCAACGTGAATTATTTAATTTATATATTAATAATAATATCAACCATACAGTATTTAACAGCATACAACATGGCATTGTAATATGCATTTTTCGTTTTGACATGTGTTACATTACATACGACACTAAATGAACAGTGAGGTGTGGCAGGGAATGTGTATTAAAAGCAAAGGGATTCACAAATAATTGCAAAATAAAGACCAAAAAGGGGGACGCACAAACAGAGCATAATGTATAGTTAAACGCGAAGAGGAAAGGGTTGTCCCTTATCGGCCTCCGTAGCTCCACCAGGAAGTTAGAACTCTTTCATTCAGTTCGTGTGGTGGCTTTACGCGCGGTTACAACTCTTCATTTCAACATGCGGAGAAGAACCGAAGCTCCAGCGTCCAACAACGAAGCCGCCAATGTCGAAAGAAAGGTACTGAATGTGAATGAAAGCTGCTACTCAGAGCTCGTGTTGTGTGCTAGTGACAGCAGAGTCTGTTAGCGATGACGAGCTAAGACACGAGTAAACCTGTCCTCAGGTCCTCCTGCTGGGTCTATTTATGTTCTTACACTACTAACTATTATTTGGCTGCTCTACCACGGGGACTTTAAGAAGTTAGCATATTTACAGCTTGCTCACGTCTGAGCCTATTCCTAATTTATTGTCTAATAAATCATTTATTAGCAATGTGATTTTTTTTATTCGGCGTGCACCAACAACAATACAAGAGAAACCATGCAATGTTGTTGCAGGGCATTGTAACATCTGAAATGCTCAAATTACATAAATGTAGAGTTTGCAATATATATATATGTGTTGGTAGAAGATTTTTCCCACTTTAGGATGCTGGAGTAGGGTTAATGTGTGAATTAACATCTTCTGTCCATAACTAGGATCCCGATAAGAGACGTCCCAGGCCAGCTGAAGGCAGCAGAGTGTCTTGTGGCTCCGTGCTCATGACCATTGGAAAGTGTTTCCTCTTGATCATCTTCATCCCCCCGTTCCTCAACTATGCGTCGCTGCAGAGAGAAGGACAGATGCTCTTACCTAAAGGTTCTTTATAGCTATTGCTAAAGCATAGAATAAATGTATTACTTCTGTTACATGTGTGTTTCATATGTCACCGGACTAATCTTTCTCTCATTTCTTCTTCCATTTGCATCCAGATGGCCAGATTGTTGATGTTGGATTGGGTCAAAAGATGCATCTTTTGTGTAAAGGACAAGGACAACCAGTAGGTAAATACATCTTCTGGTCATATTCTATGATCTGCCATCTACATCAGGGATACTCAACTTGCTCTGCCCTAATATTCATCAGATAAAATGAATAAACATCCCCCATCCTCCCATGGCCCTTTCTTTTTTAGAGACCTCTACTACTCTATTTTGATGCATTCTTTTGCAACTTTATATCATATTTACATAATGAGTAGAAAAAGAAATCCCATAGTAAATCAAGTTATTTTCATTGTGAAATAGGAAGTAGTCGCTGGACTAAATCCTTAAGATGAGGATGACTGATCTACATTGTCTGGCACATAGTTGTTGGAGTCATGTTGCTCACCTCACCCAGTTTGTTTCTTCCTTAAGTCATACTCGATGCACCGACTGGAATGTCCTCAGACGTTTGGTTGCATGTCCAGGAAAGTGTGGCCACACTAACAAAGGTGAGGAAATTACACAATTACTGTGGATTCTATTGAATGGCTGTTTTGAAATGAGTGGCCAAATAAGATCGCTGTTAGTGCTATGTTAAAACCAGACGTATATATTATCACGTCACTCATTGGTTCATGGACTGCATTTTAAAATGTCATATTCTGCATTTTGGCCCTTTCTATCTTGTTTTTTGGCAATCAGATGTGACACGAGAGGGTGGAGCTAAGTGTAATTGAATGCTGAGTATGACACCTTTTCACTTTTTCACCCAAAAATTGTGAAAGGGTTCATTTAAAGTAGTAAGATGAAAACATAGACAACTCCCAGACTTGGCAGCGACCTGTCAATCACAAAGTAGCCATGCCCTAAACCACAGCTTTATGGTCTCTATGACTCTAAGAAGGACCTGCATTTACTAAATTAACATCACGCTGTATTGAAGAAGACTTGAAACTAGAGATTGAGACATAAACTCAATTTCACAAGAGTAAATAAAATCGAGAGAAGTAGAGTTATTTTCTCCTAGTTTTTCTATACAATCAGACTACCCTTTGCAACCAGAAGATGGCCAGTAGATAGAATGCAACTTCAAGGCACTTCAGCCTTGTTTTAACCAAACGTCTAGTTTAAAGTGGGATCGTCAAAAGTGAACAATATATCTCTGATGAATGTAGCTCACACACCAAGGATCCACCATGTGAATCAGGTGCTACTAATGCAGCTTTGTTGTTGGTTGTCGAGGTGACGTATAGGGAGAGCTCAAGCGGTGCTGGCCCTGCCACGTCCTCTCCGCTCAACGAGGACTCGTTACAGCAGGAAGTCAGGGCCGACAGCCCGCCCCGTGTTGTTTGTCTGAGATGTGACCGATATACATCTCAACAACAACATCTCAAAAGCAGTACCAGTGCCCGGTTTACACCATCTCTTATTTATCAACGTTACTCGGCCATCATGCATTTTTAAACTACATCCGCAGGTAATGGTGGCGAGTCCTTACCGAGAGCATCTTATAGTATGTGGAGCGGAGTGTTCTTTATAAATCCCATGTGCAGGGTTCGTACGGTCATGGAAAACCTGGAAAAGTCATGGAATTTTAAAATGGTCATTTCAAGGCCTGGAAAAGTCATGGAAAAAAACTTAAATCATCAAAGTTTTGGAAAAGTCATGGAAATTTGTTATAATCACATGTTCATTTACGCCGAGTTTGAAATAATTAACATGTTTTTTTTAAAAGTAATTGCTCAATATATAAGCCGCCGTACGCTCTCAATACGTAAAATGTTCTAAATTGTTCATGTTTTTGCCGAGATTTCAATTTGGTCATGGAAATTTGGTTTAAAGTCATGGAAAAGTCCTGGAAATGCATAAGTCAAAATGTGTAAGAGCCCTGCATGTGTTGTCTCGCTGCTCAGGTCTGCACCTTCGACAGGATGGGACTGGGCTTCAGCAAGCGGCTGCTGCCCAACGAAACCACGGGAACCGAGAAGGTTTGGGGGATGTCGACGACGGGCCGGTGAGTAGGCTCCTCCAGGAGGCAGTTGTCATCTTGAGTGTGGGGGCGTACACAACGTCTACATTGTGCACACACTGGGCACAGCTGTTGATTCTGAATGAGTGAGTGGGCTGTTTAACACCTGCACAGCCATCTGTCTCAGTCGTCTGCCATTGCTGAGTTTGTATAATTCATTTGTTGACGTTTTGGATGAGATGTGGGCCAAATACACAGGCGTGTGTTGCAGTTGAATCTGGGTCTGGTAATTGCTGACTAGAAAAGCCAGCATCTACTTTGGAGCATTTGTCAGGCTGCACAGATGTTTTAGTCTGTATGTGTTCAAAATAAAAATCCTTTTACCCGGAGTCCTCCAAAGATGTATTTGTGTTTCTTGAGTCTGAAAGAAAGGTATATAGTCTTTCAAAATCGGAAAGATCTTATAATCCAAAAGATAAAGAACTGGGAACATCTGACAATCCTTTAATCGGAGAAGCTGGATCCATTAATTGTTTTTCAGTGCTTGGTAGATATTACCAACTTCTATCAAATAGATTGGCATAACAAGTCCCAGAGGATGAATTCCAATAACTTCGGTGATTACCCGGAAAAAAAATCTAGTAATCACCATAATTCTTTGTAACTATTCTCTGTCCCACAGAGACCGGGCGTAGCCGGAGACTGTTTTTGCTCCGTGAATGTCGAAGGGACTTCTCCCCCCAACCTTGGAACTACTCACGTTTCCTCCTACCTGTAGTGCCGCTCATAATAAGGTCTGCGGAGCATTTTGAGCAACCGGGTCAGGATTGTCTATGGTGCCCAGGGCTTTCTAGTCCCATCATAATATTAAAGTACAGCATTGCAATTGATCCGATTGTGTATCCTGGTAAATGTTACAATTGCACCGTTGAGATTAAAAAAAGGAAAAAAACGAAAACGTTGGGCTCCAATCGGCTCGCCTCCGACACCGAGCCCTAAATCTGCCTGAAAAGGGTCTAGTTTACCTTGGCACGGAAAGCTGCAATCAATTCCCCAGAATTCAATATCTCGAGGAGATTTGGCGACTAACCTTAATCCTGGGATTCTGGTGAAAGCTCCTTGTGTTTGATTTATTAAACGCAACTAACGCCGGGCGGAAGGTGGCTGAGAGAGGAGGGGCCGCCGCGTGCGTCTCCTGTGATGCTGATGATGGAAGTTTCCTTGTGATGGTTTTTTTCCCAGCATTCCGCTCCTTAATGCTGTCATCTTTCGGTTTACATCAGTGCGGTGTATTGTGCAACACCTTTTCACTTTTTTGAGAATAACTCTTCGTGGACCTGTGAACGAGCAGATTAGAGGTGACGAGGTTAACGAGTAGCCCACCCAGCTGATTCAGATATCCTGGTTCAGTTGTGAGACCTATAAGACTTACTGTGTTATGTTGTCTTCCAGGATGGTGGACGATCTGCACCGACTCCTGCAGGCCGCTGCCATCGCCACGCCCTTCATCCTGGTGGGCTCGGAGCTCGGCACGCTCAACGGCAGGTTCTACAGCCACATCCATGACGTGTAAGTAGAAGGCATGATGACATCATGATGACATCATGATGACATCATGAGGACATCTAGGTTTAACCTGAAGGTCCGTATAGAAAAAGTAAAGAAACCTTTGGGGAGCGACAGAGGAGAGGGATCGTTTCTCGGGATGGACGGAAGTACAAAAGATGTCGTGTACACAATGAACAGAGTTACAGCACATTTAATGCATATGAAATAATTATTCATATTGTCATCATCCACCACCAGACACGAGTTGCTGATAGTGATTGCCCTCACACATACAGTGGAGAAAAAAAGTATTTAGTCAGCCACTAATTGTGCAAGTTCTCCCACTTAAAAAGATGAGAGGCCTGTAATTTTCATACTTATTTTACCCAGGAATTTACCAATTAATTCTTTAAAAATCAGACAACGTGATTTTCTGGATATTCTTTTCTCATTTTGTCTCTCATAGTCGAGGTCTACCTATGATGGAAATTACAGGCCTCGTTCGTCTTTTTAAGTGGGAGAACTTGCACAATTGGTGGCTGACTAAATACTTTTTTCCCTCACTGTACATACATAGTGTACTTGTTGGGGATCTTTTCATCGGCTTTGTTGACAATATAACACGGCACAACAGTACAAGACTTATTCTTTGTGTCAAACAAATAATTTTAGAATAGGTTATAACTTAAAGTTACCTCATAGTATACTCCGTATGTTGGAATGGTTTATTTTACAATGTAATATACAGATTACTAGCTATATTGTTTACATGTAATAAGTGATTATTTGAACATCCTCATTAAAGTAATGTTACATTATATTTGATTATTTTCACTTTAAACTGGGTTAAAATCCATACCCAAGTTTTAACAACTACAACCGATCACAATCCCATGTATTATGTAAATCCGTTACTCCCTAAGCCGACGTGTGAGATGAGAGCCTGGAAGTTCTGCACCCCTCGCAAACTCTCATTTCAGTGTCCATCCCGTCCTCCCTGCGACTGCCTTCTCAGAGGCAGAGGAGTGATTAACGTGACAAGCAGCCTGCGACGGGCACCGAAGATTTAGTATTTAATCTGGCCCGATGCTGCTGCCGCTCAGGGTGAAAATGAAGGTGGGTGGATGACACCTCCGGAAGGAAATATGGCTCCTGGATCTGGCGTTTGCGAGGTCATCTATCCATCCGTGAGGAGGATAGAAGAATCTACGAGGAGGACGGGCGGACAGCAGGACGCCATCCATCTCGCACTCATTACGGCCGTGGTGTGGCGTGACGGTGGTGTGGGGGCCGTGGAGCGGGTGTAAAGTGGACAAGGGAAGTCAATGACACTTACTTTATCCCAGTGTGTGTGTGTGTGTCCTCTCTGTGTCCTCAGGCAAGTGTCGGACCTCGTGCTCATCGATCCCATCCCAGAGGACATTTTCGAGGACGCCCAGTGGACGGAGTACTGGTGAGTTCACAACTGGTTTCATGGTAACATGGGGGGGGGGGGGGGGGAGAAGTAAACAGGGATAGGAGAATTGTTGAGCAGGGTTCTTACGGTCATGGAAAACCTGGAAAAGTCATGGAATTTTAAAATGGTCATTTCCAGGCCTGGAAAAGTCATGGAAAAAAATTAAATCACAAAAGTTTTGGAAAAGTCATGAAAATTTGTTAAATTCACATGTTCATTTACGGCGAGTTTGAAATAATGAATATGATTTAGAAAGAAAGACTCAAAATATAAGACGGCATACGCTCATACTGGCGCGCACTTTTTTTTCCGAGTTGCAAGTGAACGCACCGTAACTGGAAGTTCGATGGCCATAGCTCGGGAAGCAAATGTTTATTCTTTAAATTAAATATTGTCTCTTATTCATTTGTTTCATTACATGTATACTGTATGCTTTGGAATTCACATTGTTTAAATACTAAATGTTCTCACTTTTTCACTTATGAACAGAGATTTCAATTTGGTCATGGAAATTTGGTTTAAAGTCATGGAAAAATCATGGAAAAATCATGGAAATCCACTGGTCAACATGTGTAAGAACCCTGGTTGAGGAAGCAGGAACTATGGAGGGATGTTGAAAAGCAGATTCAGAAAAGGGAGCAGAGAGGAGGCCCATGGAAATTGAAGGGAAGCGTACCGAGGAGGAGGAGGAGGAGGAGGAGGAGGAGGAGGAAGAGGAGGAGGAGGAGGGTGGCAGAAGCGAGCCTCCAAATTCTCTCTTCTTCTTGGCTTCTGCGGGGTTGGAGAATAGTTGATTATTTTTGTTGGGCGGGGCTCATTAGCGTGATTAATGGAAGGCCATTAGCTGACGGCGCTCCTTTTAGCGTGAAACAGATGAGGGCGGTCGTGACTAAGTGACAGAAAGTGTCATAACTCGTGCGAGATATACGTGTCAAGTGGTCGTCACTGTCACAACATACATCTCATTATCATACAGAGGGCATTATTCACGATTAAAAGAGAGTGCGAGTGGAGGGGAGATGCTGGTGGACTTGTCCATTACGCATCTCAGATTGTTTCATGAGTGTTGTGCGTAATCCTTAGAAGGTGTTTCACCTCCGTAGAGACTGTAATTAATCAGTTATGTAATTTATCGGCGCGCGCTAAGCTTTCAGCTGACAGCCGAGCAGTGACGGCTACGTAATGAGCTCATCTCTGGGGTGCATCTACACGGTAGAAATAAATATCATATTATTAATAATTTCAAAAATCATTTTGCTCAAAGCCCATTAGATTTTGTTTTTTTTACTGGATAGCAGTATCCATTGTTTGAAGTCTATTTGATTAGCAGTCAGACAGCAAAATAATAATAAATTCCTCCCAATTAAATGCAACATATTGATCCTCTGGTATATCAAATGTCTTCCAACTGTCCATAAAATTATGTTTTAGACTTGCACAAGATCCATTTCGCTCAATCCATCACTAAAACTGTTAAAAAAGCAAATTCACCCTTTTAACAGAAATACACCTCCTCCTCTGAAGTATAACATTGGTTTTGTACAACACTGTAGTTGTGAGTATTTAAAGTAAGATGAGACTTGATTGAAGAAGTTCTTTTATCTCAGGCCTTCTATGTAGTTTCCAGCATAATTATTATCTTCCAAAAGAGTTGATGCAGACACGAGGAACACAGACAGATGCCTTTGAATCCTCAAAATGTATGGGTAGGGTTTTGTTTTGGAACGAAAAACTTTAAAGTATCATAAGCTTGTGTTAACCACAGAGATTATTTCAGGCATAGAATCAAAAAACAATATATTTCTATGTTGAAGCTGAAGCTATGGACAATATCAACTTTTCCTTCATAGGTTCTATCAATGAAAGAAAAATGGTTGTAAGAATTGAAACTCATAACTTGTCATCTAGAAATATATCACAGAAGGATAAAAATATCAACTAATATCAAGTCTTCATTTGGGGCATGACTCTTTGATTGGGCGCATCCGTCGACCAATATGAATATCACATCTCGTATGAGCACGATAAGAAATGGATCCCTTAAAATTGTCTAATTTGTACGTGACTCCAAGTGGAGCGCCACCATTTATCAGGGGCACATGTCCAATTATCCTCCGATTAATAGGCGTTCATTTCACCGAGTACGCCACAGCGCAGCCACAATCCAATTATTCTGTGGAGAAGCAATGGGGGAATGAAAAAAATCATTTTATCATCGGTGTCTGGTTTCAATGGGGGGATGAAAATAGAAACAGGAATGACGTGCATTGTGGAGAACTAAAGCAGGCATCACAGCGGCGATGGCGTTCAAGTTTTCTAAGATGTTTGACACATCCGGGACGGGGGGGGGTTATGTTCACAGGTTGTGTGTCTGTCCGTCCGGTCCGTTCTCGTGAGTTTATTAACATTATTAGCATTTTCTCAGTAAACGCCTCCGGGGAATTTCCTCAAATAAACATTCACTTGCTCCCAAGTAGAAAGGCCATATCTCAAGAACACACACACACACACACACACACACGCACACGCACACTGCAATGGAGTATGCCCTAAGGCTCACCAGCATAACTGTTTTCAGCTGCGCTCACATAAAAAGGGTTTCAATGTCAAGGAATAATCTGTTTGTGGAAAATGAAAAATAAGAAGTTATTAAAAAAAAGACAGACACAGACACACACACCTGGTTGACAAAGACACACAACCGCAGGGTCTGTAATTATTTATTATTTATGCGCGTGTGCGTGGTGTTATTCGCGTAAGTCCAAAAGTATTAAACCGAATCGCATGAAATGTGGTGGGATGATTGGTTATTATCCGGGGACCATTTGATTAGATTTTGGGATCGATCGGGTCAAGGTCATGAAAAGGTCAAAATCTTCTTTTTTACTATAGAAAATACTACATTTTTATCCAATTGTCATGCAACTAAAGCCAAAATGTTCATCATTCAATGCCCAATCCTGTGATATGCGAAGGTATGCGCTCTACCGAGTGCCCGTTCTAGTTGTTGTTTTCGTTCAGGTGGCGTGTTGGAGTGTGTTCCTCTTCTTTAGAGGGGGGGGTTATTGGGTTTTTGGTTGGCGGAGGTCTTCCAGAACTTGGTACACAAGATAAGCGCTGCAGGAGGGAGCCGGGCTGCACCTGAGCAGGATCTGGGAGGATTTACACATCAAAGACTCGCTCATTAACAGAGGCTCGCTCTCAAAATGAGCTTGGTTGTATCTTACACAATGAATTGCCACCATCTCCCCAGAGGTGTGTGTGTGTGTGTGTGTGTGTGTGTGTGTGTTAGGTATAGCAAATTACAAATTGTCCTCAGAGGGCGTTACAATCTGTACACGTACAACATCAGCACAGTGAACAACTCCAAAAAATGTTAATGGACAAAAAGTAGAGAAACCTTTGGGGAGCGACTGAGCGGGATCGTCCCTCAGGATGGACAGAAGTACAATAGATGTTATGTACACAATGAACAGAGTTACAGCACATTTAATGCATTTAAAAGAAATGATTCATATTGTGTGTGTGTGTGTTGTACGTCAACGTCTCTATTTGGGACTTTCTCCTGCAGTCGGCCCAGCATGCCTCTCATTTCCTTGTGGGCAGAGATAATTCTGCCTGATGGAAAAATGTAGCAGTGCGTCTAGCGTGAGCGATTAGGAGGAAGCCCGACTGTACGTCTGGACACATCACATTCTGGATGAGAGCCACTGGGCTGAGTCACTCTGTCAGGCTTTGTTTCAGCAGCTCATGCTGTGGAAGCATCGCATCTCCCCCACTGGAATACAGACGGAAATATTCCTCAGCAACATAAACCTTCCAACGTTTGGGATAAAACATGCATCACCAATAAGCCCATATGTGATCAATATGTCATTCCAAAGCTTTGGCCCGTGATATACAGCTCAACCTTCACCCTTTTTAAGCCACAAGAGCATTTATGTTATTGGCTGATAATTCCAAGCTGTTGAATGAGGGTTAACAGTTGTACCAGGCAGCAAAGCCAATGAAAAGTGTCCTAAACATGCATTCTCTCTCCTGACCAGCAGGGGGCGACTTCTGGTTGCAAAAAAAGGTGATTGTATAGAAGCCTATGAGAAAATGACTCTACTTATCACTTCATTTATTAACTCCGGGAACATTTAGGCAAATGTTTGTCCTAATCTCTAGTTTTAAATCTTCTTCAAAACAGCATGATGTTGATTTATTAAATTGTAGTCCATTTAGATGCAAACAGACCATAAAGCAGGGTATGTTTATAGAGCGGACTCACTGTGATTGACAGGTCGCTCATTACGTTTAACCCTGATGTCTCTCTCTCTCTCTCTCTCTCTCTCTCTCTCTCTCTGGTGAACCAGCGCTGCATTTGCTATTTTAGAATATCTTGGTATCTCGAGATGAATTCACTAGTCTGGCGTTGCAGCTGGATTTCGACAAATGCAATCCAAAGTTCTGATAAATATAACTAAAGGAATGTCACTCACGGTCCATTTATTCTTTTGTTTAAAAGAACTGAGCGGTTCTCGGTATCAAAGTATGAAACTAATTTACCCCATGGGGTGGAAAGCTTTCTTCTAATGGCACCACCCTCCTTTCACATTTTTAATGAATGCTGATGGATGTCAAACTCTCTGTTTTCATGTATCGTCTGTTCGCTGCTCCACTTCACAGCCTCCGCCTCTCAGCCCGTATTAAAGTGTTTTTGATGACTATTAAGATTACTATAAAATGTGACGCTTAGACAGGTTGCTTTGGTTTGTTTCCTCCTTCAGGCGAAAGAATCAGAACCTTTTATTGCAGAGCATGTTTTCACATTTTTGAATTTGTCACGGCGGGTGGTGCAACAATAGAAAACCACATTAACGACCATCAACACGGTGCGAGAATTAAGAATATAAAATAAATATAAGATAAATAGGGAGAACACCTGTAAACGAGTGGTTCTTCATCTTCTTTTGCACACAGTTAGTTTAAAAAATAGGATTATAAGGTTTTATTCTGTGTGAAATGGTCAAATGTTTTGAATAGGGAAAAAAATGATATATTTCTATAGTAAATCATACTATATACAGCTTCTGTACAGAAAGGCTCCAACAGTGATTCATTATGCTCAGTGGTACTGTAAATGGCTCCCAGTGTGTCAGCCCCCCCCCCCTCCCCCCCGGTCCTCCCCCCTCATCCAGAGTCAAGTCGGGAATGCCAATTAATTGTAATTAGAAGCACAGCAAGCATAACTATTGGTGTTCCGCTCCACTAATGACTCGAGGCTGCCTGGGCTGGTCCCCGTCTACTCGCCATCAGTCATCTGTGGCTTTTCATGCTGTGGAGCGAGAGCGCCACCTTGTGCTCACTCTGGGTACCACACGGTTGGAGCGCCATCATATTTCACATGTTTGTCTGGGATTTGCAGAGCGGTGGAAGTGAAACGGTTAAGTCTGATTATCTGAAGCAGACATGCTCCTTAAAATGAACGTACAATAATTATTGTAGTTGGAAAACAATTATTGACTGTCTTGATGCAAAATCAGCACAGTTTATTTAATTAAACAGAATGTGACCAGAATGCATCAAGGAGCGGCAGTGTTTAATTATACTGCGATTTATAATGTTGGTAGAGGTCAACGTGAAGTTTGATGTCAGTTTCACAGAAAACTTCACATGGAACAGAACAACGACTACAGTAGTGTTGTCTTCTATTATGGCAACACTACTAATCCGCTAATGTATCTAATGTAGTAATACTGATGTTTAAATTCAATTCAATTCAGTTTATTTGTATAGCCCATTTTCACAAATTACAAATTTGAGTGCTTTACAATCTGTACACATAGACATCCCTGTCCCAGAACCTCACATCGGATCAGGAAAAACTCCCGAATAACCCTTCAGGGGGAAAAAAAGGGAAGAAACCTTCAGGAGAGAACAGAGGAGGATCCCTCTCCAGGATGGACAGAACAATAGACGTCATGTGACCAGAAGGACAGATTAAAATACATTCAATGAATATGACAGAGTATGAATAGTTCATAGTAGGCATATTCCACGAGACCTTCACCATCCATCAGGCAGAAATAAATGTCACATCTAAATGATCAGAATCAATATTAGTCCCATTTTTATCATTGTTGCCAATCCCACGAGAAGCAGTCACAGAGGACGTTGGCCTGGTGTCGCTATACGGCTGTAATCTCTTCACCTGTCTGAGCGAACCCAGATCCTCCAGCTCCTTTACCCTAATCCGCTGTCCAGCAAAAATATGTTTTCTCCTGGGAAACGGTGTTTCTCAGATGCATAAATGTTGAATAATGACATTTTTGGCAAAAATACCGTTCTGATCTAGTTGTATAAAGCGAGCCGCATACTGTTGGGCTTATAGTTATTAGCATAATTGAAAAATATCAATCAGAATTTGAATAATGTTTTTCCACCTTCCAGGAACAGAACTCATAAGTTTCCGTTTCACTCGGGCTCTCTGAAGGCATCGCGTCACATTCAATTGTGTCGGTGAAGAGGACGCCGACTTGTAAAAACATAACGCAATAAAGTCTGAGACTTTGTAAAATAGGAAAGATGCAGGTTGTCGCACACTAGAAATATCTCCACGGAGGTCGTTTCACACATTTTTAAAGAAACTACTGGTCAAAACTGTTGTATTAATGCACAGTTATGAGGTTTGGGGCTTTAGTGATATTTTTTGGTATTAGTATTTGATAATACCTCATTGAAATTTATAACATTCAGAAAACCTAGAATCCAAAATAATAGTATTTATGTATGGATCAACTTTGGTGTTTCATGATAATATCTACAATATATTATGACACTATTCCCCTGTCGTGTCTTCAGAATGTATGTATTTGTACAATACATTTCTTTAAATTACTTTTTCTTTAAATTAGTTTTGCTTGGATCTTGAGCCAGAGATCTCCACTAAAGTCAAACACACACATGCACACACACGCACTGCACACACACACACAAACTGAATGTGTGTGTGTGTATTCTGAAGTTGCGTTCATACATCATTCATTGATTATTTCAAGAACATTTTATTTCTCAAAGATGTTGAAAATTGAAAAATTAATTATTTTTGGCTGTTGACAGTATTATTATTATTATTATTAATAATTAAAGACAATAGATTCCCTTTGATTAAACCTTTTAACTAATGTGTCAACAAAATGAAACAAGAACTTTGGACTTTGCTTCTTCCAGTTTTCACATTCCTGTTCTGGAAATGCACACAAGATAATGTTGAGTTTGCATATTCAAACCCATCGTTAATCATGTACTATGGAAGTTACATAGGGACGTCTACTGGTCGAACCTTCTCATCTATTCGGCTGCTGTCTGTGTGACCCTGACTCGTGGATTTCGGCCTCGCGCCGAGCTCCACGTAACATTTTTTGGCGTCCATGTGTCTTTTCGTTTGTAATGGCCCTCTGGAAGGCTTTCCTCTCAGTGTTCTTTCGGCGTAATAGCCTGGTGTGATAGTCGGCGTTTAAACGTTCTCCGCTCATTGTAATAGTTGCAGGAGCTGGTGTAATAGTTGGTGTTTTGTGTGCTCTCGGGCTCTCAGGTAACAGAGGCCCTGCATATGGAATGAGATGGTAATGAGAAGGAGGGGGGGGGGGGGGCTTATCACTGCAGGGCCAAATTTCGACAGTGAATTGCGCAGTTGTAACAAAAGTAACAGAGCGTCCATTCAGCCTGCACTAATCCAGATGGGAAAGTCAAACAGCAGAAAGTCCACGGCACAAACTCATTTCATCACTTTATTAATTTAGATATTGCCTCCTCGCTCCTGTGGGGAGGGAGAGGAGGAGGCAAAGAGCCCCTCTGAAATGACCAACATCGGTGAGGCGTTTTGCTCTACATGGTTCCCCCACTTCGTCTCCTCCCTTATCTTTTTAATTCATCCCGCCAATCTTGGCTGTCTTTACCCACTAAATTTCCCTTTGACACGCATGCCTTGCTTCGCATAATCCTCACTCCGGGGCAGAATTAAAAATGGAAAAAAAAGAGGAGGGAATAGGACAGGTGGCTGGAGAATCCTTGAAATAATGTTCAATGCCAGAGCCGGAATGATTTGACCAGATCCAAACTGGGAGGGGGGGGGGGGGGGGGGGGGTTGGGGCGGTTGATAGGGAAAGAGGTATTTTTCTTTCCTCGCTTTTTATTTGGGGAATCGAGGGGAAGTAACCGGGTGACAGGTGGAACATGTGCAGAGACTGAGAAGTCCCTGAAGAGGCGGGTCGCACAGTCGGCTCTAAATTGTGGTTCCAGAATGACTTCGGGGGGGAAAACTGTTGAAAGGAAGATGGAAATGTCAAAATGTCACTTTCCGGAGGTCTGATTTGAAAAGTTATTCTGAGAGTTTGGACCAGACGGCTTGTTTCTTCTTCTCGTCCTCCTCGTGGATCCATCAGTGAGCCTGCAGACGGCCAGTGTTCTCTCTACGTTTGTAGCCGTGGCCGCTTACAGGGTTCGTACGGTCATGGAAAACCTGGAAAAGTCATGGAATTTTAAAATGGTCATTTCCAGGCCTGGAAAAGTCATGGAAAAAAATTAAATCATAAAAGTTTTGGAAAAGTCATGGAAATTTGTTATATTCACTTGTTCATTTACGCCGAGTTTGAAATAATGAATATGATTTAGAAAGAAAGACTCAAAATATAAGACGGCGTACGCTCTCATACTGGCGCGCACTTTTTCTTTTTTTTTCGCGTTGCAAGTGAACGCACCGTAACTGGAAAGTTCGTCGCCCATAGCTCGGGAAGCAAATGTTTATTCTTTAAATAAAATATTGTCTCTTATTCATTTGTTTCATTAAATGTATACTGTATGCTTTGGAATTCACATTGTTTAAATATTAAATGTTCTCACTTTTTCATGTATAAACCGAGATTTCAGTTTGGTCATGGACATTTGGTTTAAAGTCATGGAAAAGTCATGGAAATCCATCGGTCAACATGTGTAAGAACCCTGCACTTGGCTTATCAACCCCATCACGGCGCCACGCTTTGCCGGAGCCGCCGCGGTCCTTTAGGCGGCGGCGCGTCGTATCGACAACAGGTGGAATGGGTTGTTCCACAGCGGAGGAGGGCAGCGGGCGATAGGATCGGGGCGACGGCAGTGAAGCGGTGCTGAGGCTGCGGCCCGCCCGCCGGCCACCAGCTTGTGTGTGACTAAAGATACGGTTGCAACTGCAAGTTTTAGTTCTCTACTGAAGAGTACATTGAACTTATACAGGGTGCGTACGGTCATGGAAAACCTGGAAAAGTCATGGAATTTCAAAATGGTCATTTCCAGGCCTGGAAAAGTCATGGAAAAAAACTTAAATCATAAAAGTTTTGGAAAAGTCATGGAAATTTGTTATAATCACATGTTCATTTATGGCGAGTTTGAAATAATTATGTTTTTTAAAGAAAAACGCTCAATATATAAGCCGGCATACGCTCTCAATACTTAACATTTTCTAAATAGTTCATGTTTTTACCGAGATTTCAATTTGGTCATGGAAATTAGTTTTAAAGTCCTGGAAATCCATCGGTCAAAATGTGTAAGAACCCTGCTTATAAGACATCCATTTGGATAAATTATCATTTGCAAAGATGTTTATGAAACCACTCCCACCATCAAACACTGGCAAGAAAGGAAATGAATCTCCAAAATTAGCGATCCATCCAATAACTGTTGAAACATTTCACCAAAACCCCCAAATGATGACCTCACGGTGGATTTTATGGACGTCTTATAGACTGGAGAAGTAAAACTGGGGAAATAATCAAACACATTTCATATATTTATAAAGTTGTTTATCAGGTATTGAAACTGACTAAATATAGAACTATATAATATAAACTGATATGTCTGGCCCCATCTGGAGTAAGACTAAGATGGGGACGAGTGTTCCCTGGTGGTGGGGGGGTGGGGTGGGGGCTGATCTACAGCGTGTAGGGGCAGGCTGCGCTGGGGGGGGGGGGGGCACTATTGATTGGGCTCCACAGGCTGAGACCAGCCAATTCAGGGCACCAGTGAGCCGAGACCGATTGGGCCTCCTGAGTTACAAAATCCCAAAGCTCTTCTTCTCTCATCTGCCAAGAAGAAGAAGAAGAAGAAGAAGAAAAAAAGAGTATTTCTCATTCCCCAGGCAAATGTTTTCCAAGAGGAAAGTTTGAGATTTTGGGGGGTTGAATGAAACCCAAAAAACACTGGAGGAGTTGTATGACATCTTGAGTCACTGGAAGGAGAGAGACTCACTGATGCTGCGGCTTGAATCTCCCTTTTATCATCTTTCAACACTTTGTTTTCCAGTCCTGGGATATGTTGCTTTCACCCTCTCTATCTCCCAGAGAGCTCCGAGAACAGATTGAATGAAGTCATGTTCAGGAGCGTATTAACATTCCCAAGTTTATGGACTATTCTGTTATTTTGAATAAACAGACATCATATAAATATTAGTCACTGAATGACTAGAATAGAATAGAAATATACTTTATTAATCCCCAAGGGGAAATTTGTTGAATTTGTTGAACGGCTGGTAATTTTTTAAGTTCTGTTTTATTATTATATAATTGTATGATCAATTTGTCATCATTTCTAAGCATGTAATTAAATCATAGCCATAGACTGCATGGACATTCTATTGTTATATTCATGTTAGTCAAAACGTGATTTTGCACTTCTTTCTTTCTTAGAACAATTTTAACTCTTAGTTATTCAGTCGCCGAGTTTTAACTTCTTCTTGCCAACAAGTGGCCGAAAAAACAGTGCAACAGTTAAAATGTCGGACTGTGTGTGTGTGTGTTTGTGTGTGTGTGTGTCTTCAGGTTTGCTAAGCTGTTGCCTTCGCTCCAGACCAGGCAGTTCTCAGCAGCTTCGGGTGTGAGCCGCATGCTGATCATCCTCGGGGTGATGGAACCGTCTGTGAGAGGGGAAAACGTTTCAGAGGAGGTCATCCAGCGTCAGGTCAGGCTCACACACACCTACACACACACACACACACACACACACACACACACACACACACTGCAATGGAGTATGCCCTAAGGCTCACCAGCATAACTGTTTTCAGCTGCGCTCACATAAAAAGGGTTTCAATATCAAGGAATAATCTGTTTGTGGAAAATGCTAAATAAAAAAATATATATATATATATATATATATATATATATATATATATATATATATATATAAAAAGGTTTCAAGGGGGTTCTACCCCTCTGCTAGTCTTCTAAGGCAATAACACAATGTACCACTAGAACACTGGAGACGGGCCTCTACACACCTCTGTAGAGACTTCATTAACAAACAGAGAATAGTCATTTACCACATTAACTATGTAGAGAGAGGATTTCTGATTAATTTAATGTCATTTTCATTGGAAGAAACTGAAAAAAGGAAAAAAAAGCACTCAGTGACCCCAAACTTTTGAACGGTAGTGTAGATTGTTCAAGAATGTTGCCCTCTCTCTCTCTGACGACTCCTGTCCTGTGCGTTCCTGAACCTCCTTTAGGGACATAAAGGGAAACGAGGGATACGTTTCCCACCACCCTGTGGCTCTGCGGCCACAGGATGGTGCTAACGCTAGAATAATCCCGCCTTTCCTCAGCAGAGCGATGCGAGTGGGTGATGACTGCGGGGGCGTTCGTGGGGCCGCTGTTCCTCCTGGCACACGGCGCCTGGCGTCACTTCTTGAAATAAACGAGGATTGAACCCGTCGCTCCCGGAGCTGACGTGGCGTCACAGCGTGCCCCGTTATCTCCTGACGGCGAGGAAACGGCGACACACTGTTCTGCTGTGTGATGCAGAGGAAGTTCTCCTCTTTTCTTTTTTTAAATGTTGCATCTGCTGTGAATGTGTTTTTTTCAAAACACACACACACAGTGCTAACACGACGTGCCTCTGGAAAACATCTCATGCAAAGGAGGAGTGAATTGAATTAAATTGAATTGAAATCTACTTTATTAATCCCCAAGGGGAAATTTGCGGACACAGTAGCACCAATAAACGGTAAACTAAAACACAATAATAAAATATACATATAAGAAAGAAGAACAAGTGTGCATAAACTATACAAGTGATGTACGAGTGATGGAGAAGAAGAAGAATAGAATAGAAATATACTTTATTAATCCCCAAGGGGAAATTTGTAGACACAGTAGCACCGATAAACTAAACACAATAAAATATAAATATAAGAAAGAAAGTGCATAAAGTAAAGTATGCAAAGTGAAATATAAAAAATAAAATAAAATAGAATATATATGTATATATACACAACATATATGTAAATACAGCAATGTAAAATTTAAAATTAAATAATGAAAGAATGCTGTGTGTAGGGTGACGCCTTAATATAGCAGGCATTAGGGACACAGAGAGGTCGTTGCTGGAGGCTAATGTAGCGGCATTTAAACCTGTCCCAGTTCTTCTGTTTTTAAACGTTTCTGTTATTGGAGACTCTCCTGACCCTCCACCAACACTCGGTGACACGTCCGACCTCCGTCCGGCGTCACACGTGTTCTCTGTTGGTGAAGACGGCGCCTTGTCTGCAGCCGGCCGGCCAGTGATGAGGGACCCATTTCAGCTTTTCAAGTATAACAGTCGTTGCCAGAGAGATAAGGACATCATTGTGCTGCGATTCTCCAAGGACAGGGAGAGGGTTTGCAGACGGGCTAGTGAAGGTTATAACATGCACACACACACACACACACACACACACACACACACACACAGACACACACACACGCACAGTCACAAGCTTGCTGGACTCAATAGAGCATGCAGTCCATTTCTCAAGGGCATGTTCTGTAACCGGCGCTTAATTGAACCCGAGCAGATTTGCTATGTTAGCGGCTCCAAAGCTATCTGGTCCCATCGCGTGCACATTGTGGTCAACTCTCCCCGCCCTGAGCCCGAGAATCCCACAACCAAGACGGAGATCTTCAATGTCGCGTTCGTTTTACATCTTCTCCCAGTATTACCACTGGCTTTGGCTTCGGAAGACGCTGACTCTGGGATTCAGTGTATAATCATACTGTAAGTTGTAATAAAGTAGTAATAACACCGAGGGCTGTTCTATATAAAGTGAGGCTTTGTAAAGACCTTGCGCACAACACGTAGACACAAATGTGTCCGTCACGATTTTGGATTGCCCTGCATGCGAACAATACACAGGGTTCGTACGGTCATGGAAAACCTGGAAAAGTCATGGATTTTTAAAATGTAATCATAAAAGTTTTGGAAAAGTCATGGAAATGTGTTATCACATGTTCATTCACGCCGAGTTTGAAATAATTAATACGTTTTTTTAAAGAAAGACGCTCAAAATATAAGCCGGTGTACGCTCTTAATGCGCACAATTTTTAAGAATGTTCATGTTTATACCGAGATTCCAGTTTGGTCATGGTAATTTGATTTAAAGTCATGGAAAAGTCATGGAAAAGTCATGGAAATCCACTGGTCAAAATGTGTAAGAACCCTGAATACAAATAAATAAATACAAAGTGCAAAGTGGAGCTCTGCTTAGTTTTTTTTGGACGTGCATAAAATGGCCGTGATACGGGATGGAGCTGCCACTGTGGACTAGCTCCACGAACTTCTCTTCCAGTAGACGTAGCTAACAGATCACAGATTACTGGGATTGCTCAGATGATTATGAGTTGTTCTCTTGTGTCACGTGTCTCTTTTTGTTTGCTTCCCGTTGCCTCTGAAAGTAAAGCTAAGAAATGTAATAAACAAGCAATCCTTCTGGGTGTTGTGTGTCTGATAGAAATACCTCCTGAGTAACCCGGCCCACCAGAGCGCTGCTGTGGACGAGCATTACTTCCTGAATGAAAGTGCATCTCAAGTGAGGTACGGTACCCGCCGGTCACCCGATGGAGTCGCGTGTTTACGGTGGAGGTCAAGATGGAAATTGGAATGAAAAACATAAGAATATTTCATTCTGTTGTTGTTTTTTACAGGGATATCGCAAAGTTTAAGCCCCTCTCCAGCAGGACATCGGTGAGCGTGATCACCGGCGACTCCTTCGACCAACAGATACCAGAACACCTGAACCAGGTGAGTGTTCACCGTACGGCTGCACAACGATGCATTGTTACAGGGTCATACGGTCATGGAAAACCTGGAAAAGTCATGGAATTTTAAAATGATCATTTCCAGGCCTGAAGAAGTCATGGAAAAAACGAAAATCATAAAAGTTTGGGAAAAGTCATGGAAATTTGTTATATTATTATTATAATCACGTGTTCATTGACGCCGAGTTTGAAATAATTAATATGTTTTTTTTAAAGAAAGACACTCAAAATATAAGCCGGCGTACGCTCTCGATACGCAACATGTTCAACATTGTTCATGCTTATACCGAGATTTCAGTTAGGTCATCGAAATTTGGTTTAAAGTCCTGGAAAAGTCATGGAAAAGTCATGGAAATCCACTGGTTTCATCCCCCAGGCTGTCAGGAAGCTGAACTCTCTCCCCATCCTCCCACCCGGTCCTCCCTCAGACTCACATGTCTGAATGTTAAATTTATGTTGTCTATATGTTTACATGTTCTTTTACTTGTTTGCACTTTATGTTGTCCATGCACTTTATGTTTATGTTGTCTAGGCACTTGTGTTGTCTATATGTTGAACAAATCACTTCATGTTGGACAGAAGAGAAACGCAATTTCAATCTTCTGTGTGTTTGCACATATGAAAATTGACAAATAAAACCGACTTTGACTTTGACTTTGACTTGGTCAACATGTGTAAGAACCCTGTTGTTACCTCTTGTCCAGGTACAGGACAATAGTGGAGTCACACGTGTTTAAAAAGATCGTTTCTCTGCTCCAGATGGTCGCCGAGCTTCAAAGGAAGTTTCTGGAGGAGTCCTACCCGTCGGCCAATCACGTTCACGTAAAAGGAGCAGACCGGCGAATGATCTACGAGAAGCCATCTGCCATCAGCGAGCACCTGAGGAGGCTGGTCACCCGACGACAAGCCAAGCAGCAGAGCCAGTGACCCACGGCCAACAGGCTAATCATTGGATATGTTTTAAATATTCAATAAAGTATTCAAGTTATCTTTTTTATTATTTTGTAATTTATTTTGCAATTTTCTCCCCTTGCAGCAATCTGTAGATATTGTGTTCACGTCTGGTAAGGTCCATCAAAAAGTCAATTTTTTAACACTTTTTTTATAACTGGAGGGTTATTCGGTGCGATGACATATTTGCTGTCTTGAAGTCAGGAAATCTTATCTTTCGAGTTGTTATTTCAGAGACAAAAATTAATACATTACTCCTTATCAATGTAAAGGCCACACACGCCACGGCTCATTTTATCTCATTCGGTTAAGTCTTAATATCCCGCCTTGTTATAGCCATGGGGAAAGGCACATTGAGTTCCTCGCTCTCTCTGGCGTCCGGCTTCACTCATTTGTTACGTGCATATAATTGAGTTGCATCACCGCTTTAGACCTCCATCTTTGGACTTTTAATCAGCCAGCAGATGAGTCTGGCCTTTGCAGCTGTGTTTCTGTGAATCTGTCTTCTTCTTCTACGTCTGTACTCACGTGTGTGGATGAAAGAAAGAGCAGACAGCGTTGGTTTATCCTGAGGATTTAAGTTTAATTATGACACCACATCAAAATAAAAATTTCCAACAGATCTGGAATTTAATTCCATCCATATACATGCATAGCAACAACGTTTTAAGAAACATTTTCTCCCATAATCAGGACATTGGAATGATCATTTTACATCAGTATCCCCACTGACCTCCCACCCATCTTGTTCACCAGCAATAAACGTAATTCTTGTACAACGTCTTTTTTTCTTCTTTTCTTCCCTTCGGGGGTTACAAATAATTATATGCACAGTCCCCCCATTTCATAATACTGCTTTTCAGTAATGTCCCCTCATTTACAAAGTATTGCATTGAGAGCAAAATGTCAAAAAGGGAGACCAAAGTGTATCATCAAACAGAAATACGAGTACTATACAAGAATGCTCCTCATGAAAACATCCACATCTGAGTTGAAGAAAGGAGACGGAGACAAACAGCCACATATGTATGCAAAGCCATGTGTATATGCCAAAATGAGAGCTGCAGGTTATGCCTGCATCGCCCCAAATGGGGATTTATTTAAACACGTCATTAGTAGCAATCTGCAGGTGACATTTGGGCATATACAGAAACTGATACAGCAAATAAGAATACACAAGTGCCTCAGTAGCTATTTTTGTGTCTAAAATGCATCTCATTGTTGTATTGTCTATGTTTCATTGAGCCTACACTACAGTGTAAACAATGTGTGCTACACGAGAATGACTATACAATAACATTACAAACAACTCTGATATAAATTTCATTTTGAATTTAAATTAAGATCACTACTCCTATTAATACTGATTGTAAAATAAATTAATGTAAAAGTGGCACCAATATTATTCTTGATTAATTTTTTTCTTTTTTTAACCAACGTTTTTTTTGCATTTTTAAGTCTTAAAACGATGAAAGAAGAAGCTTCTCTTGATTGTCCACAAGCAGCGTTCAGCACTGCGTGATGCACTATTCCAGACACGACGGCGTGCCGAACAACGAATGGGAGGGGGGGGGGGGGGGGAGTTGGGGTGGGGGGGGGTGTCGGAGAGAAGAATAAGAAGAAGAGCAGGTCTTCGTCATCTTATTTAACATGCTCTGCAGCGTGTGATGAACAGTAGAACTTCTTATGGGTGATAAAGTTTGACAGGTTGTTGAACTGGATGTCACAGAGGCGGCAGTACTTGCCGCTTCCGGCGCCGTTCACGCCTTTGTTGGCGGCGGGCGGAGCCTCCTCGCCCGGAGACTTGGAGGAGGGCGACATGTTCTCGTTGGAGTCGGCCTGGTTCTCCCCGGCCCACGTAGGCGACGGATTGGCGGGTTGTCCGTCCGTCTGGTTCTCAGCCGAGCCCGAGCGCTCCTCGGGCTTGTGCCCCCCGTTGACGATGACCATGCCGCGGTTTTTAGGGAGTAGAGGAAGGGGCTCTTTGCAGCCGTTAGCGGCGGGCTCCCCTCCCCCGTTGACGCTCTGCTCCTGCTCGCTGGCCTCTCCCTGCATCGCCGGTCCCCCGGTCACGTAGTCGGTCGGCTTTATCCCGAAATACGGCGATAGTTGCTCGGGACCCTTCACCTTCTTTATTGCTCCGGGGTAAAGGCAGTGGGGCAGGAACAGACTCTTGTTGTCGTCTTTCGATGGGAGGAGCTGGGGCTCGGCAAAAGGCTTGAGTCCCGGCCCCGCCCCCAGGTGAGGGGGGAACACGCCGCCTCCGTTCTGCACCAGCCCCTTCCCGCCGCCGTTCTTCTCACATTTGCCCGGGCTCTTATCGTAGACGAGGTCATCGGGGCTGTTGTTGCCTTCGCTCTTCACATCGGGGAACATGGCCGTCTCCAGGCTGCCAGTCTCACCGTGTTGCTGCTGCTGAGCGGCGGCTGCGGCTGCGGCTGCGGCTGCGGCTGCGGCTGCAGCGGCTGTCGCCGGGCAAAAGTTCTGTTTGTGCGCCAGGTAGTTCTCCACCTTGTTAAAACTGATCTTGCACACGGCACATTCGTGATAGTCCAACAATCTCTTCGGGGAGCTGCACGTCTTGTCGGAGACGGGCGAACATTTTTTGCTGAGATCGATCGGGGCGTCCAGCTCCTGCTGCTCCGCCGTATTACCTTTGGGAGCCTGGATCGGTTTAGTGACCGTCAAGGAGGCCTCCAGGTGTTTGGGGACCATCCCGGGGAAGATGTCACAGCGTGGGTGGAAGCGGTCGGCTAGGCTCTCGACAGCTTCCTGGGATGTACACGGGTTCATCGGAGGAACTCCGAGGAAACCGGGCTGACCCATGGGGTTCCTCTGGTGCTCTTGATCCGGGAGACACATCTCGTACATCTTCCGGCGCTTGCGGGCCCTTATGGTTCTCTGCATGGAGGGTACCTTGTTGCTGTTCATGCGCTTCATGGGCGGGTCGTGGCGCGTGGCGCAGTAGTACTGCTTGTGCACCATGAAGGTCTCGTGGCGGCTGAAGGTGATGTTGCAGGCCTCGCAGGTTGTCTTGTTGGGGTCATTGTCACTTTCCACCAAACCCGTACTGGGGCTCTTCCCCTCCAACGGCTTCCCGTTCAGCCTCTCCTCGGCCGCAGGCGGGGTCGAGACCTTCTTCGCCTGTCCGGCTAGATCCTTCTCGGGCCCTTTGACCCCTGCGTTGATCATGTCCAACACATTGGAGTTCAGACATGCCGACTGCATGATGTGGTTGTCGGCCTCCGTCGGGTGGCAGCTGGTCAACATGCCGACGGAGCTGTGACCGCTGTTGGGGCTCGCCGCCTCGGGGGCTTTGTCCGAGAGGGCGGAGAAGTCCGGGGACTTTGCCATGTGCTGCCAGCGGCTGTTGCAGTAGTGCTTTTTGTGGACCAAATAGTTGTCCAGGTTGCTGAAGGTGATATTGCATTCGAAACAGGTGGCCCCTTTGGGCATGAGAGGACTGTAGATGACAGGGGGGTAGCTGTTCCCTCCGTGGCGCAGCCGCCGGTGAACCAGCTCTGACATTTTCGCCAGAATCTCAGAAGCCTGCGGGACGACTGAAATGTCTTGGGAGAAAGCAAACTGAGACAAGAAGGGGCCCATGGGAAATGTAGGCATGTTATGCTGCACAGGGGAGGAGGCCAGCCGGGGGCTGGAGGGCTCAGACTTGATCCGAGTGTAAGAAAAACTGGCTTTGCTGCCCGGGTGGGCCTCTCCCTTCTGAACAGACAGCATGGGTTTCTTCTCCGCCTTGTCAGCCTCTCCGTCTGTGCTGGTCTCCTTGTTGAGGCTCCCTTTGGGACTTCCCAGCATAGCATCCTTCCTGTTGGCCAGCTCAACGCGGGCCTGCTGCTGCTGCTGCTGGAGGCTTTCCTCCGGCCCCCTGGGGGAATGCTCGGTGCCGTCGCCTTCCCTGTGAAGTTTGCTGCCGTGCCCGTGTAAGTCCTGATGCTGTAAGAGTTCCCTGTGGCTCTGGAAGCTGATATGGCAGTGATTGCATCTGAAGGCCGCCTGTGACAGGTGAGACATGATGTGATGCTGGAATGTAATAAGAGAATCTGCCGTGTAGTTACAGATTGTGCATTTCAAGCTGGTGCCAGGAGGGAGGCTCTCTTCCATTTTGACACCTGTGAAGGAGATAAAAGAGAGAAATGCTCAGAGTTTCGCCTCCCACTTCTCCTTTAGAGTTAACTGTAGACACCATCAAACGCTCATGCATTATGCCAAGCTTATTCCCCTCCACTAGATATGTTTTCGCTCAAGGATGAACTGTCAACTGTGGTAGCTGACAGGAAGATATGTATATATATATATATTTTTTTTAGGAAACCTGCGTATAACTCTGTCCATGTGTCTGTTTCTAAAACACTTTTCAGACCTCATTTCTTTTGACAATTAATTGAAAGTAGCCATCATCAAGAACCGTGATATATTTATTGAAATAATAATAATGTTTTCAATCTGTTGTGTTTAAAATCTACAGGGTTCTTACACATCTTGACCAGTGGATTTCCATGACTTTTCCATCACTTTTCCATGACTTTTCACCAAATTTCCATGACCAAACTGAAAATCTCAGTGTAAACATGAACATTTTAGAAAATGTTGCGTATTGAGAGCGTACGCCGGCTTATTTTTCGAGCGTCTTTCTTTAAAAAACATATTAATTATTTCAAACTCGGCGGAAATAACACATTTTCATGACTTTTCCCAAACTTTTATGATTTTTTTGTTTTTTCCATGACTTTTCCAGGCCTGGAAATGACCATTTTGAAATTCAATGACTTTTCCAGGTTTTCCATGACCGTACGAACCCTGAATCTATCTTTCACTCACCACTGTGTGAGGCGCTCAGGTGCATCTCCAGGGCCCTGGCTCCGGAGAAGCTCTTGTTGCACTGCGGGAAGGGGCACGCGCTGCCCGTCTGATGGGGGCCGCCGTCGTTCTCCTCCACCACCGTCTCTGGCTCCCTCTGCCGCCCGCTGCAGTAGTACATCAGATGGGCTTGCAGGTTCCTCTCGCTCCGAAACCAGATCCCACAAGCCTTGCAAGGGAAGATGTCCTCTGGAGGGACACAGAAATGGGAACACGATATCAGGATGCATCCCATACTTTCATCTTCTTGCACAAAGATAAAGAGCATAGGCTCCTCCTCCTTCTATGTATCCCATACTTTCATCTTCTCGCACAAAGATAAAGAGCATAGGCTCCTCCTCCTTCTATGTATCCCATACTTTCATCTTCTCGCACAAAGATAAAGAGCATAGGCTCCTCCTCCTTCTCCACGTCTCCACTTGGACTCTCACAGCCCGTGTTAAAAGGCTTTCCCACCAAATCCTCCGCGTATCGCTGCGTCGCTATACCACTCGCTCGGCGCCCTTTCTCAAGGGCAAAGAAGAACACTGGACCATCTGCTTACAGAAGCCTCCCTGTCGGGCTGAACCCAGATAGCCCACGCTAAGTAAACAAACACACTATTTGCATGAGGCGAGTATTTTGCAATTAACACGTCGGTGCGAGCCTCGGTGTGTTTATGTGAACCCAAAACTTGAAGGTCGATGGCTCTTATCTCCAGTGCAGAGACTCATCTGGGTTAATCTACGCCCGGCGGAGACGACGCTCCTTGTTAAGCAGGTGACTGAGTGCAGGCTGCGGACTGTGTGTGTGTGTGTGTGTGAGAGAGCGAGAGAGAGAGACACACACACACATAGGAGGGGAGGAAGAACAAAAGCATGTGTGTGTGATTCTGCGTGTGCGCCTGGCCACATCGCTGCTGGTTAAAACTCCGAATACATCCAAAATATACATGTTAATAATGTTTATTTTGTTTTTACATCTGTAGATTACGAATTAACCAAAAGTTACCACTATAGATAATGCCTCATATGCATATTTTAATACAACATCTCAGAAAAGTGAACAAAAACAATTTGTCTTATCAATATGTAAGTTTCATGTTGATTTATCTGAGTTTATTGGTTTTATCCTGTTAACAATATATCTGTGATTTAACAAAAAGGCAGAAGTCTCGCGTCAAACTTTCTACAACAAATCAATATTACATCTGTCCATCCTGGAGAGGATCCTCCTCTGTTCTCTCCTGAAGGTTTCTTCCCTTTTTTCCCCCTGAAGGGTTATTTGGGAGTTTTTCCTGATCCGATGTGAGGTCAAAGGTCAAAGGTCAGGGATGTCTATGTGTACAGATTGTAAAGCACTCTGAGACAAATTTGTAATTTGTGAAATTGGGCTATACAAATAAACTAAATTGAATTGAATTGAATATTCCGAAGGTTTTTATCGAGGAGGTTGTTCATATTTCATTCTAAACTAATATTATACTTCATGGAGAAACAAAAGCCCGTCTGGTTCCAGCTCCCGCTCAACGCTCGGACACTCACTGTTGACGATGGCGGTGGGCAGGATGGACGCCATGGCGGCCTGCTGCGGCAGCAGCTGGATGCTGTCCAGCAGCCGGGCCGGGTACATGCCCTCGCTCAGAGACATGTGGTTCACCGCCTGCAGGCGCGAGTCAAAGTCCACGGCGAACGCCACCAGCTCCTCGCCCTCCATCATGTTCTTGGTGGTGGTGCACCACAGTTGGCCACCTGGACGAAGCAGAGAGACGGAGGAGACGGTTAGACGTTTCGCCGCCTGCACACACGAGGGGTTCTGGACTTTGTTAGGTGGTAATACTTTATTTTGATAACATCTGCAGAGGTCTTATGTTTTAAATTAATACATATAGAAAGATATTATAATAGAAAATATTAAGGAGAATATTGATGTTGTTATTAATGTATTATGAAGCATAAGAGCAATGTTTACTCTATGCAAATGTAAATGGCAAGAATTAATGTATGTTGCATGAGAGTGAATATGTTATTGTTATAGATCGACAAAGCCGGTTGAAATCCGTGACGTGACTTACAATAACAAGGGACTTTTACTGTGAAGGGGACTTTAATACTGAAAATAATAGACAGACATTTTATTGTGAAAATACTGGACCGGAAATGACATTTTCCACCATCTGCCCTGTTTCAGAATACCTCACAATTTGAATGTCAGGATGTTATGCAACGTAAGGATTCAAACGCGCCTTGGGTGGCGCGCACAACGTCTCTACAAGTCGGCCTTTCAAAGGCGGGTTGCGTAACATTGGAATGGCGTTTGTCGTCCTCACAGCATTGGAAAACATAGATATTTAAACGTTTCCAAAATTAGTGCCTACACATTGCTCTGCATGAGTTATTTTTGGTGTAGCTCCAAGAAAAAGTACTCTGCGATTGAATTGAATACAGTGAACCCTGAATGTCTCATACACTGGAATAACCTGTTTGTGTAGATTTGAACCTGTTCAAATCTACACAAACAGGTGAATGGAGGAAATGTTTTGTGCTAAATTGGGTGGACGCACCCTTTAATAGTTCATTTCTTTCTTTTTGCTGTCACCTCAGAAACCTCAGCCGGGGGAGATGCAGCCCACCGTCATTGAGACAGGTCCTCCACATTATTAGATTGTTGTGTTTTGGGATTAAGCGTTCCTCTGAAATCTTCTGAACATATTCATTAAGTCAGTGAGAGGGGGGGGGGGGGGGGGGAGGATGCGGGAGGAAGGAAGCGGGGAGCAGACTGAAGGTTTTAGCTTAGATTATATTTATCTCGGCACATGACAGGCTTTTCAGCTGCACTTCATTTTTCCATTGAAGAGATTAAAGTTTTTAATGTGACTATTTACAGAAATCTGGCCAGGGAGATAACAACAAACCATGATACGCTGCCGCTAAATGGCAGAATTAGGACATTGTTTCTGAGGAAAGCTGGACAATTAATTAAAGCGCCGCTGTTGGCTCTCAAAGATGTGCAAACATGGCGACGGAGTGTCAGGCTGAGAGGAGACATGTGATGTGGAGCCCCGGCTGATGTGGAATAAAGAGAGTCCTGAGGAACGAGGTGTGAAGGCAGCAGGGGGGGGGGGGGGGGGGGGGGGGGGGCGTTACACACACACACACACACACACACACCCACACACACACACACTGATTACTCATGTTTAAAACCACCATGTAGGCAAAGCGAATGCTGCTGCAGTGCGGTTTCTGCATGACAACAAGCCAAAGACATCGGGGATGAAAACACAGCCACCGGGACTCCTTACGTGTAAATCAGAGTTTCTTTTTTACCGATTTGCCTCATTATTTTAATTCCAAATTGAATATTATAGATTTCACATGGCTGTTTTGATTAAAACCTTCCCCAGCCCCTCCTTTCTCCCGGCGAAGTGCCGGAAATTAGATCAGCACAAACACGAGTGAAATAGTATTAAAACGTGCTCTCTTTCAAAGTCCCATTTGTGTGCAGCATCCTTCCTGTGTGTGTGTGTGTGTGTGTGTGTGTGACAGCGTGTGCATGTCAGCGCCGCTTTAAAGAGCAGCGCCTATCTGTCGGCCAATCTGCCGTGACGAGACGCACACTTCAGGCCGCTCCACTCCATCGTTTGGATTCTGTCATACCGCACACTGCCTGGAGAGGCCCTTTGAATTTTTATCTGCTAATTAAAATAACAAAACTCCCCTCCACTGCCTGCCCAAGTTACCATCAAGGTAGATACAAAACTGCCAGCGACAACGGCGGTGGAACATATCGCAGTCGCAGCCACAAAAGTTTCCCGCCTGCGAGTGGATCTCGGAGTTCAACGCACTCGGCTTACAAAGAGAATCATGAACTCGGCTGACGCCGCGATACACATCAGTGTTTCTTTTTGGATCCATCCAAATCAAAGATGCTGCGTGTTCCCCTCAGCCCAAATGAAGACGATTAAATGTTTTAACTGAGTTTTTCTGATCTTTTTTTTTTACGGCAGAATATGCACTCCCATTGCATCCCTTCAGCCAAGAGCGCTGCGGATCCATCTGTTGTGTGAGAGGAATGCTGGAAGTGACTTTTTAGGACTGCGTGTCCCAGTTTTACAGAAACACTGAGGCAGCACTTGTCACAGTCACTCAACCAAGACGGTAGCAAGGAACATGTGCTCCGGCTGCAGGATTATGGTTCAAAACTATCCTCAGAATTAGAAACCATTTTCTCAAATGTGTGAGAGTTCTTACTGCAATATTGTGCATTACGGGTATATATATATATATATATATATATATATATATATATATATATTGATTTTATAGCTTTTGCACACAAGGCATTTAGGAATCTGGAACTTGGATGTGCAAATGTTGGATTGTGCAGCTGTACCATTACATTACATGTCATTACATTTCATTACATTACATATCCTTTAGCAAACACTTTTATAATAAGTAGCGTCCTTTCTTCCCTTTTTTCCTCCTGAAGGGTTATTTGGGAGTTTTTCCTGGTCCGATGTGAGGTTTTGGGGCAGGGATGTCTATGTGTACAGACTGTAAAGCACTCTGAGACACATTTGTAATTTGTGAAACTGGGCTATACAAATAAACTGAATTGAATTGAATTGAATTGAATTGCACGTTTGTTCAATATTAACTGCAATCCAAGTGACTACAGTGCATGTGTGGGGCGAACAAGAAGATGCAAGACAGATCATACGAAGGAAATATTCCCTTTTCATGACACGTGATTTAAATCGGAGGAAATGACGACGACGGGTCAAGAGTTGAAGCGAAAAGGACCCCGAAGAAAAATAATAAAGGCGAGTGGCGAAACTGGGCTAAAGGCCGCAGGGGGAAAAGTGCAGCTCGCCATTTGCACTTGTTTGCCTGCTAACTGTCGTCAGCGAGCCGCCATTGTGCAGCGGCCAATGCAGTTGGAACGACGGCTATTGTCTGAATCCTCCTGCAGAGCACCTGATAAAAGAATAAAGAACTATGACATATTCTAAAAACAATGGAGGAATTAAAGGGAGACAATAGGCCAGCTGCCTCATTAAAACAATCAAAAAACCGCATCCTGTACGTAGTCCAGATAATTAAAAAACCACTGCTTCCTGCAGTCTCCACCGGCTCACTGAGGCCCTGGCTAAATGCCCTCTTCTCCTCTCCTCCCCTTTGATTAACGCTTCATTTGAACACGCAGTTGAAGATGAACATATGAAGGAATTCATGAAACAAAAATTATAATGCAGACCTTTTTTCCCTTCTATAAGCACTTATAAACTAATCAAATGTCTCAGGATGAATCACAGGGACCGGGTTGGGGGGGGGTGTAGCCTCCCCTTCGCTTAAAGCCCCGAGAGATTTCAAAGTGCAGGCATCACAGGGCATTTTTTAATTTCCTCACTTTAAATGACTTTATAGGGAAACGGGTGTGTACAGTATCTTTGTATGTATGTGTGTGGAGAGGCGGGGAGAATAAGCACACAAGATACTTGAGCAGGAATAATTTTATTTCATGTTTTTCTGTTTTTTTGGGCTCCCTGCAAACTGTGCTGCAGACCACCATATCTTAATGAAACTCGCAAACAAATATCTTACGCCTCTCGCAAAAAAGCTGAGAGACAACAAAGCATGCAAAAAAATATAAATAGGCCTACAAAAATGGCAGAAGGGGCCCGGATAATTAAACTGGCCTGAAGACAGGTATTCAAAAATGTTGGTGTGTAAACAGCACAAGTCTTTAATAGTTGAGCTGTAAAATGCGTAGTTAAGCACATCAGCACGTGCCTCTCCCATCTGTCCACACACATTACCACGCAGAGGCCATTACAGGCCTCACAGCACCGGGAGGGGCTGAACGGGGCTTCCGGGGGACACTAACAGGGGCATCAGAGGGGGTCACACGCAGTGCGCTCCAAGAAACGGGAGAGGAGATGTGCCACTTTGTATCTTTTTAAGGTACAACATTTTGTATTTCCCTTTGTCTGATGCTGATTTTATGTTATTTTGTCTTCTCTCACCTCGGTTTGATAACCCCCCCCCCCCTCCCCCTTCTCGGCTAACTGCTGGTCTTAATTGCGAAGTTCGGCTCTGGCGCCTGAAGCCACAGAGAGGGTTGTAATTAAAGACCTCTCTCCTCCTCTTGTCTTCACATCATCACATCAGCTCCACAAACTCCTCCGGTCAAATGGGAACAAGCTTCCCTCCACCTGAGAATATCAAGTAGCTGCTTATTTTTTTTATTTTTTAACTGAGATTCATCACTTTTCCGGTCGACTTTCCCTTGGGTCTAGTTTGTATCGCGCACCGCGGAGGAATAATGGCGATCCTTCGGCCTGACAGCAGGCGACAGGTGAGTGCGCAACAAATCATCCTCGGTGAACACCGGTCACCGGATACATATTTGGACCAGAGAGAGAGAGAGAGAGAGGTAGAGAGACGCTGAGTTAGACCCATCATTCACAGGGTCAAACAAGCGTACTATTATTGACGCTACACTAAACTAGAATTAGCTGACTCTACTATTATTCCACCAAGGCGCTGACACAGATCGACTCTCTGCTCCTCCTCCTCCTTCCCGTGCGGCGTCCCGGCCACCAGGAGGCGCTCTTCTCATGCTCAACCCGCAGCCTGGCGTCAGACGTGCAGGTCGGCGCTCCAGAGCTTCCTCTCGTGACAAATGTAGTCGGATAAAAAAGAACAAAACATTGTGCCTCCATTTCGACTTCATCTCGAAGCGTGAATGTGAGACGAGAAGTCATGATTTGTGTTCTTCTATTTTTACGTGAAATCTTTTATAGATTCATCACTGTAATGGCATATCAAAAATGTGTGTAAAAAAATGTATATATATATATATATATATATATATATATATATATATATATATATAATATTTAATATTTCTAGATTTGTTAATTGCAGCAGAAAAAAAAACTCAAGTCCTAGAGGAGTTAAAACGTTTCGGTAAATATGTGTTTGTGACCCCCCCACTATACACACAAAAAGAAGAAGATCAATTCCAGACTCTCCGACTTCTGCAATGCAGCGGCCAAACTAATTGTTTAGCATCAAGTGTTTTTTTGTTGTTGCCTGAAACCGAGAGCTCGTGCATGGCCTCGAGCGAATGGCACGCGGGTCAGAATCTACAAAAAAAAAGAAATAAAATGTCCTCCCAGGGGAGCGCGTGCGCCGCTCCTCCCCGTAGATATTCATTCACCGGCAACAAAGACATTTAAGCAGTGTGCGCTGAACAATGTCATCAACTGTTTGAAGAAACAGAATACTACAGTGATTCAGCAAATGTTTTGCTGGGGTAAAATAAATATTATTTACATTTTTTATTATTATATATATATATATATATATATATATATATATATATATATTTATATTCTAAACGTTTCACATTTAAATTAAAAAGAACTAGTCTCTGGAGAGCTTGTTCGACACAGTGAGAACGACACTGGCAGGAGGATGTCTGGTAATGGTGTTGTAATGATTTTGATAGAGAGGGAGAGAGGAGGGGAAAAAAGAAAAGTCTAGACGTGAATTCACAGAGTGCAATGCAATGTTCTCAATTTACACAAATGTATCATAATGGACGACAAACATCAGCTGATTTACTCTGATTTTTAAAACCAACTATTTTAATTTCTTTTTAAATTCTTTTGACATTTTATCCCCACAAATACCCGACCCTGTCAATCATAAATTGCCGTTGAGGATAATTCATCGTTTACTCTCGATTGCAGTAACACGTGTGTGTTCTGCGCTGTCGGTCTGAGACAATACAGCTCAGTACAAGCTGCTCTCCCTCATTAGCTGCACACAGTCGGCTCCTCCCTCTTCCTCTGGCTCCTCCCCGTTCCTCTGGCTCCTCCCTCTTCCACGGGCCACTCTTCCGCTCCACGCCGCTCCCTTCTTTATTTCCGGTCCGTCCCAATGAGCCCTCCATTAGCCGGCCCTCTCCGCGGGTAGCTGCCGGGGCCGGTGGACATGTGTTTACTGGGGGCCCCCCGCCGCGGCAGCAGGCTGGTCCGGGGCCCCCCATCCTGACCGAGCCTTTGCTAATGGGACCAGAAGACCCCGTCGTGACAGGGCACCACTGCGTCCCCCCACCCCCCCCCTCTACCCATCATGCCTCGGTGGGAGCAGGTGAGCGGCGGAGGGCCAGTGTGCCGTTGAGCTCGTTTTATCCTGGGAGAGCGGGCGCCATCGCCACGCGCCTCAGTGGTTCCTCCAGCATGGCTCCGGCCCCGCGCCACATGGGCCCAGCCTGCCAGTCTGTGTGTTTTTAAGTGTGTGTGTGTGTGTGTGTGTGGTGGGGTGGGGGTGTTTTTTTGGTGGATGCCAGCCTTAATGCAAATGCATGCTGGTTAAAAAACAAAAACAAATGTGAGCCTCCGTTTCCTCTGTCTCTTTTTATTTGGAAAGGTCTATTTTGGCTTTCTGACGCTGGCAGTTATTTTTCTGCCTCTCCAGAAGGACAGGCAGCCAGAGACATGCACCTGTCATCCATTTTGAAATACAACATTATTGATCTAAAGTATCACAGATTTTTGCCTTTTAAAACAAGAACATTTCTCTTTCTCAAAGCCCCTCTATGACACACACACACACACACACACACACACACACACCAGTCACCGGTGCAACATCCCAGCATGCCCTCTGTCTCTGCACCCCTGTAATTCTACATATTGCTTAAAGTACGCGCTAATTAAATTTTCCGTCGCTTTGCGAGTGAAATAAATAATCGGCAGCTAAAAGGCCTAATTGCGTTTGTCACATGGCGCCCCGGTGGCGGGCGCGTCGGGAGCACAGCCGCTGCCCTTGCTCATTGCCATTCTGTCGTCCTGGCAAGCCCCCGCCTGCCCCAGGTATCGCCGCGCGGCCATCTGGAGCCGACATCTGTCTCTCTATTGATCACGAGGGTTTAGCACTTGATCAAACAGACTGCGACAGGAAATTGCTCTTTTCCCCACAGAAAAGGCCAATCGCCTGCGTGAGGGTAATAGAGTGGAACTGAGTTGCGGCGGCGGCGGCGGCGCCGGCGCGGTGGGCAGGCGGGCGGGCCGCGGGCACAAGCGGGGCCTCGGTGATGGCACGACGCCGCCGTGTCGCCAAACGGCCAAACGGCCAAACGGCGAGCTGCTAACCTCTCTCTGCTGCGGCGACACTCGTATCACCGCGGTCACAAATTACAATTTGCAATCATCCGGTTTCCCACTGCTGAGACTGACTGTGTGTGTGTGTGTGTGTGTGTGTGTGTGTGTGTGTGTGCAGAAGCTGGGACCGTCACTTCTGATTTAAAAAAACAAAAACCCACTTTTATAGAACTGCTTTTAAGTGATGTCGTCCTTTTATGTTTTTTTTATTTTAATTGCCTATTTGTTTGGTTTTAGTTGTATTCAATGCTTTTATGGTATGGTCTTTTTTTATTTGCTGCCATTTAAGTTGTGTTTATGCTTTGTTTATCTGTAGAGCACTTTGTAAACCTTGTTTTTAAAAGTGCTATATAAATAAAGTTATTATTATTATTATTATTATTATTATTATAAAGAGCAGAATATATCTTTCGAGTCATCCAGGTAAACGGCTGTCTGGAACTGTTAGAAAGAAATCCGGATGCTCCGTGATGAGTCCACCAGATGGTGGGAAATAAATGTATTTCGACTGAATAAAAATAAAAAAATAAAACAGGTGAGCATTTGCATCAAGACTGAGTTTAGATATTTGCGGAATGCCTTTCTTTGGATTTTCCTGGTAATTAAAACACATGACGGAGGAGGGATTCTGGCTTTAAAATAAATAACATCATGTGTTTGATATGTAACCCAGGTCCCAGGTCCCCCTGCAGTGGTCTCCATCCCCAGTGGAGCGCACCATCAGTGCCTGAGGTGAACATATTGCATGTGTGTTATACAGTCCAACACTAAAATAGTGGTTTCTTCTGCTCGGCATGCTTTCCAGGCACTCGCTGGTGACACCATGTTTAGCAAGTATGGACAATTTGATACTGAAGGTGACATTTATTCAGCATTGTGGCAAAAAATGTAATTGTTCCTGCAGAGAGCGAGATATGTTTTCCCCTTGCCTACAGTGCTGGGGATGTCCTCTGGAATATGATGCAAATTTGGGATTGAAGCAACTAATTCCTCGCCTTGCACCCCTGTACACCCCCCCCTCCCCCTCCATCCCCCCGTTCCTTCCCCCCTCCCTCAATCCTCTGCCAGCCTCCATCCTCTCCCCAGACGCGAGGATTCTGATTAATCGTGTGACCGCCCCTCCGCTTTGCATTTTACACAATCTCGCGGCGCCACGGTGAGATGTGTGAGGTGTTTCGCCACTTTTGGCAAGCTGAAAAGATGTAGCCCAAGGAAGAACAAGTCGAAAGTAGGAGGGTGGGGAGGGGTGGGAGGAGGAGGAGGAGGAGGAGGAGGAGGAGGAGGAGGAGGGAGAAAAAAAATATGACCAGGGGACGTGATAAAAAATTATCAGCCAGTGTGTTTTCCTGTTTGGTTTTAATCTACATTTAATTAAATTCTTATCTGCTGTGTGCTTATGGCTGCATTTGAATGGCGAGGCTGCATTCATTATGAATGGTAAAATTGAACTCGCTACATTGTGTGTGGCCCAATAAAGAAACAAGACTCTGGCTGCGGTGCATGCCGAGCGACAGACAGACATGCGGGAAGAAAACAGGAAGAAAAAAAACAACAAGTCAATTAAGATCTTTAAATTACCGCTGCATCAAAACAAGGTGCTCCATAATGGAATCCTGACAGGGGGAGAGGGGGGCGCTCGACTCGTTAATATACATCCCGTTTGATGCAGCCAATTGGGTCTACCTGTTTATGGAACGCAACACAGTTGATGCGCGCTAGATTTACTAGTCTGTCACGATAGTTCATAATCGAACGTTGCTGGAGGAGAAAAAACAAATAAACTTCAATCAGGTCCGAAGGAAAAAAAAAGAAAAGGACATGTCTGCAGCCCTCATAAAGATCCTGGTGCTTTATCGGAATGTTAGAGGTCAACAGCAAAGGTCAACGACAGAATATGTAGACAATATGTGTGGGCAAAGTAGAAAGGATGGGGGGGGGGGGGGTGATACTATTGACAGAAGACACACAGCTATCACAGTTATCGCAGCATCACGAGCTAAGAACAATATCCCAGAGGCAGCACCCCCGGAAAACGTTGAGTCGGGCCCCGGCACAAAAATCCCTAAATCTTCCCATTTGCTTATTCTGAGCAGCGTTGTGTGGGGGGAGGGGGGAGGGGGAGGAGGAGGGGGGGAGGGGTCTGCTTGTGTTTACGGAGCCGTTCTCATCTCTAGACCCGGCTCATCCACGGCACTGACACACGGTGTCGACATGATTAGGGGGTCTGCCTTTGCATAGAGCTGCACGTTGGTGTGTGTGTGTGTGTGTGTGTGTGTGTGTGTGTGTGTGGGGGGAGGGGGGTGGGTTGGAGGATCGGCAGATGAATGACTTTGGTGCATCGTGGAGGGATCACAGCAGATAATCGCTCGCTGACTGCTGCGCCGGAGCGCTCAGATCTGGTCTTTAAAATAATGTTTCGGAGTCAAGCCTCTCCCAAAGCCTTCTTCTTTTTCTTCTCCTTCTCCTTCTCCTTCTACTCCTCTTTCTTCTTCTTCTTCTTCTTCTTCTTCTTCCGCGCAGGTTATCTCACGCATTTTATGTTTGCTGTTTAAATCTGAACGCGACACGACCAGCAAAGGACGAGCAAACGTGTCCGGTGGACGTCGGAGGAAGTGGAAATGTCATTGCGATTCGGAGGGGGGGGGGGTTAAGATTAGCCGAAGCAAGAGATGAAACTCCTCTCTGTTCGAGTGGCTTTCTTTACTCGACAGAAACTTGGGTCTGTCTGGGTTTAACCTTGGAAGGCCAGGCTCCACCGAGGGGGGGGGGGGGGGGGGGGGGGGGGCGAGCTGACCTCTTGCTGCAGCTGACATCATCCACATCGTTCACTCAAACAGCGAAACACGGAGTCTTGCTGCGGCACATTCAAACACAGTCCGGCGCGAGCACGCAGACAGTGTGGACACCGGACCACATAAATTCCAATATCATAAATACTGCTATCACCCAAACAGAGGAGCCATAAAGTACCGCTGCCTGTGTCTGGGACTATAAACCTCTGGCGTTCCTCATAGGGAAACCGAGCACACGTGCACAATTTACTGCATGAGATCCCCCCCCCCCCCCGCTCCCCCCTCCCTCCCTTTGTTTATCTTTTAAATAAGCACACTTTATCACACTCCCGCATAAGCAAATTGCATGCAATGTGTGTTGTTTTAACATTTGATACGCTGTCCAGGAGATTCATTTCTCCCCCCGCGAATTCAATTGTCTCGGCAATATCCCGCCGCCATAGGCCTCATCAGGCCCCATCACCTGTTCGTTATCACGGCCGTCCTGCAGCTCTTGAAGCGGTGCCACGGCTAACAGCAGGTCTCTGAACTTCTCACGCTTGATGGCGGAGGCTGGAAAATTGCGCTAACAACTAATTAACATCATAAAGAGCGTTTTTAAATGGACGGACGACACCTGCAACCTTCATTTGCACACGCCGACGCAATATTACCTGTGTGTGTGTTTTTTTCTTCTTTATTTTTGCAGATAATGCGTGAATAAAAAAAAGGGAAAAAATGCTTGTTAGAATATTCATATTTTTTTCTCTCTTGGCGAGCTTTAACACTTTCTTTTTTTACTGTGTACTGTAAAAAAACAAAAAAAGCCACCAGGCCAAAATAGTAATTGTCAAAACAGAGAACTGGCAGAATTCCTAAAGCTTTATGAGTTTGTTGCACATTTAAACCCAAAAAAAGGAAGAAGAAATAACTGCTATATGCTGTGCCTGAAATAACACAGTCCATTTGTAATTTTCTATTTGAATATAAAATATCTCCAGCAGCGGCAGTCAGACACGGCCCTCCGGTTACTGGTCCGAGTGACAAAGTGGCGCCTGACAGTCGGAGACACTTTGCTGCCTCGCTGAGCTAAGCTGCTTCAGACCGACAACCTCAGCCTCCAACTGGCAGCCTCCGAGCCTCGGACAGCCGATGATCTCTCTCTCTCTCTCTCTCTCTCTCTCTCTCTCTCTCTCTCTCTCTCTCTCTCTCTCGCTGGAGTTCAGATTTTATAAACACATTGGAGACCTGGATGCTTTTAAACAGAGGTGGTGTTTTAACGGTATTGTTTGTTTTCCGTGGTGGAGGAGGAGCTGGTGTTTGCGCCACTTTTTATTCGTAAAGGCCTGTTTTATTTTTGTTTAAATTTCTTTTAAATTTTTGGGGGGAATTGATTTTAAACAACCTGATTTTTTTAAAACACTTTATTTTTTAAAGAATTGTTGTAAAAGATAAGAAAATGTAAATAAAGTGTTTTTCAAAAATAAAAATAAATTCTCTCTCTCTCTCTCTCTCTCTCTCTCTCGCTGGAGTTCAGATTTTATAAACACATTGGAGTCCTGGATGCTTTTAAACAGAGGTGGTGTTTTAACGGTATTGTTTGTTCCGTGGTGGAGGAGGAGCTGGTGTTTGCGTCACTTTTTATTCGTTAAGGCCTGTTTTATTTTTGTTTAATTTTTTGGTTTGGAATTGATTTTAAACAACCTGAATTTTTAAAACACTTTATTTTTTAAAGAAACATTGTAAAAGATAAGAAAATGTAAATAAAGTGTTTTTTTCAACACCAAAAAAATCTCTCTCTCTCTCTCTCTCTCTCTCTCTCTCTCTCTCTCTCTCTCTCTCTCTGTTACAGGGAAGAAACTTCCCCGGGATGGCGATGCACTCGCACCTCATTACAGGGCCACATTACGGACTACAGCAGTAATGCGGCTTTAATCTTCACCAAATCGTTCTAAATGTCAAGCCGGGCCAGGGACTTCCCAGTCCGCTGCACCGATGGCTTAGCCCGCTCCCCCCCCCCCCCCCCGCTTCTCCCACGTATTAGCCATAGCCAGAGAACATTACACTCACTGCCAGATCCCCTGAAACTTTCAACCCTTTTGTTCCAACATTCTATGCGCCATTAACATACGGCTTTGAAATCCCCCTCCTCTCCAGAAACACACACACCAAAAAAAAGAAGAAGCCCCAAACAGCTAAATATGAAAAGAGTCGATACCCCTACCCCGCCACGTACACCCTTACCACCCCCCCCACTCTGCCACCTACACCCTCACACCCCCCCTGACGAGACCCCGCATCCCCGTCTCTCTGCGTGAGAGGGACCGCGGCTGTTTATTAATAATGAATTTGGGTTGTTTGCGCGTGCAAGCGTTATCAGCGCACACACAATCCCACCAATAGTTTGCCCTGATGGGGTAGCCGGGCTCCTCATTAGCAGAACATATTTAATCCAGAAGTTTCTTATCAAATGTCACACCTGCATCTCCAAATGGCATTTTCACATTCATTCGCCTGTATTTGGGAGATGAGGCTCCAAGGTGCTTTGCAGAGATTAAGACGGAGGGAGAGAGTGCGAGCTTATTTTATCATTTAGCGGGTCTGGAAGGAATCCAAGGAGTTTTTGTCTTGTTGTTGTAATTAGAAAGCCTTTTAAGTGATAACGCCTGCATAGGAATATGAATATGTAGCGATCAGGCCGGTCCCCAACACCCCCCCCCCCGCCCCCCTCCCCATCCCTCTCTCCTCCACCCCTTCCTCGTCGCTTCTCTGCCTCTTTCTCTCGGCTTCTTTCTTTTTTGTTAATTGTTGAATGCTGAGTTTTTGTTCTGTGTGCGGCGGCACGGATTAACTCAGAGGCTTCAGAAGTTTAATGAAAGACTTGAAGGTGTGCACTTTTCCTTGTTTCCCCGACTGCGACAGCGTGTCCTTTTTTCTCCTCCTTTTTTATCACGTGCGATGACATGCGCTCTCCACTCTTGTCTTTGTACTTTTCGGGATGGACTTCGCTGTCCCTTCGTGGGACGACAAATGACGAAGCACAATAATAATATAATAATAGCGACAAAGCGGAAAACACAGAATCAAAAGAACAGTTTGCATATTAAGAAAATAAATACCGTATGCGTCCTATATTCACTGAGCCTGTTCCCTCTCCAGTTGTAGATGATGGAGCAGGTGACCCCCCCCCTCTTAGTAGTGGCATTTAGTCCCCGTGTATATCCAGAAAAGCTGCTGCTGCTAACCATCAGGCCCAGAGATAAGTGCAAAACTGAGAAGTATTGATCCAGTAATAGTGGTTCAGGCCTGGACTATGACACCGTAACCCTGCAGACATAATGTCATCGCCTCTTATCCTTTCCTCTTAACACAAGCTGCCTATCTCCCAGCGGCTGTCACCTCTAGTAATACGCTTCTCAAAAGCTTCTCTTAAATCACAGAAATCATTGCACTTTCAGACATTATTTATTTCCCGGGCACCTCTTAAAAGTGAAGCATGATTTACAGTTTGGTAAAAGGTTGTGCCCCCCCCCACACACACACACATCCTTCCCCACCTTCTTCCTCCTCTTCATCTTCCAGTCGAGGTAATATTCCATCGGCTCCACATGAGAGCTGATAGGTGGTGATGACCGTGTTACCATGTCACTGTGTTAGGTGTGTGTAGGTGTGTGTAGTTGTGTGTAGTTGTGTCGACTTACAGCGCGGTGATCCCAGATGCATAACGCTTTTTTTTCCAAAGTTTTCCTTAATTGAAAGTCACTGTCAGGTATGAATGAAGTCTATTACAGCTTAATTACTGCGTACTGTTGGGATCTCTTATGTTTTCTCTCTCTTTCTTTTCTATCTGTTACAAATCACACATTAGAATCACTGGAGGGTGGGAGCGATAATTAGGCATCCAGAATTCTAATAGAATAAAAAAATAAAAAAACGTTGAATGGACGCAAACATCTCTCTCTCTATCTCTCTCTCTCTCTCTCTCTCTGTCTCTCTCTCTCACACACACATACAGGATCAGACTCTTCTTTCTTGATCGATGCGTTTCAAAAGAGAGCTAAAGTTTGCCAAACGTTGACATTACATGTACATGTTGTGTGTTCTCTGGCAGGCGGATCAGATGCTGCCTGTCTGGGCCTCGCTGCAGCCCACAGACACTTCCAGGAGACGGTTCTCTTTCTGTTTTATGCACAGCGGCTTCTAATGAGCTCTCGGAGGGCTGCAGTTAGCGCCGCACTTTTCACAACAGCCGCTGGGAAGCCGAGCACTAACTGGGAGCGCTCCATATGTTGACCAGGAGGCCTCAGAGACGGGCCGAGCAGCATCACTGTGCTCACTCTGGAGTCTTTTCTCTTTTTACTTTGCCATTGTTCCGTGGTCGAAGAGGCAAGAGTAGCCAAACCGATGTGAGGTGTTCACCGTTATTTATACGCTTCTTTAGCCCGCCTGCATTTCAAATATTCGTACGGAGGCCGGGATGCAAAATAAATCCAATCACAAATAACTTTGACCCTGGTAAAACCCTCCGAAAAGATGAGGTCACATGGTCAAAATGTGTATTGTCTACTAAAGGTGAACACAAGTTACCTCTTCTTCAACTAATACACTTAATAGGATGCTCTGTAATGCATTCTAAACAAATATACAAATCCTTTTGTATTGTATTATCATACTCATAGAAATCCATAATGCATTATAACAACAATCACAACACCTTTATAACACATGTACAAGGCCATAGGAGGTCAAGTATCAACAAACTTTACAATTGCTGGTCATTACCAGAGTTTTAATGCAATAATACTTTTATAATGAAGTATAATCACTGTTATAATACATTATAATGTGATTATGGTCATTGCTTGCTTTAAGTCAATATTTTAAAACCATATTAGATCCATGGAGTAATTAGACACACAACAGCAGCTACATTATAATGCAGTATAACAGTGACTATAATGAAATAATTAGATCACAACTATAGGAAGTATGATACACTATATAAGGTCAGTGAGTATTTTCCTGATGCATTGTAGAGATGGCTGTTATCCGGTCTGAGATGCTTCCACTCAGGCTGAGCAGTAACACATTCAGACTAATAGGAGAGTTACATCAGCAGTATCCATGCAGAGTCTGTGCCTCCTGCCAAGGCCTCAGCTCACCCTCATCTTCATCTCCCCTTTCAAAGCTCTGATGATCTTATACCTCCATCACAAGCTGACTCCTGCAGGAAACCCCGGTTAACCCCCCCGCTCTCTCTCTCTCTGAATTGCCATCTCAGTTTTCCCTCCTCTATCAGCATGCGTTCTATTTTGGTAGAAGAAGAAGAAGAAGAAGAAGAAGAAGAAGAAGAAGAAGAAGAAGAAGAAGAAGAAGAAGAAGAAGAAGAAGAAGAAGAAGAAGAAGAAGAAGAAGGAAAGAAGACGATGTGCCTCATTAACTGAGGAATCACACTTATTGTCTCTCGCACCTTATCTGGCCCTTCGTCTTAAACTTGGAATAAATGAAAGCGATAACGATCGCGTGTGTGACATCAGTCACAAATGAAGTGGTTAATGCAAAAAAAGAGAGATAAGGCTGAGATCTGATGCTGATTCATAAAAGAGGAGGCAGATTGTTGTAAGAAAAGGCTGATAGTTCTTGCAAATCGGGTGGCTATTGGGATGTTAACGTCATACACTGTATATATCTCTATATTTATATGCGTGTATAGCCGCAATAAAGCAATATGTATATGACTTTATTAACAAATATGCTTCTTCTCTTTTTTCCTCTTCTTCTCCGTCCTGATCGGAGCGGCAGAGACAGGACACCGTCGTTCATCTCTGAACAAACACTTCAGATCTGATGCTGCCTCCACCTTCTGAGATGTATTTGCTTTTAATTCCTCTATTCGATACAACACTGTTCTCTATTGAGGCATTACAGGCCAAATGACGGCCCTGAGTAAATAGGCTTGATAAGGGAATACAGTGTTGGCTCAGGACTGACTTCAGTCCTCAGGTGAAGCCGGGTCCCTATCTCGTGTTCAGCCACGGCCTCACAGCTTAATGCGTCTAATATCTGGGGGGGGAGAACTTGATCCAAAGAGGCGGATGTTTCAGCTCAAACTTGGAAAAGAGAACGAGGACAATAACCTAGTTCAGTGCGGAGGACAATTATGGTGTGAAAAAAGACCGCGTGACACATCTCGGGCCGAGGTGGCGTCGCTGCTTTCTGAAGAAGACAAACTGGCGGATTGAAGGTCTCTTGAATCCGGGCTGTCGCTGGGGGGTAGGGGAGCTCTTGTAATTTGCAGAACCGAATCCATGGAGCGGGCATAAGGGAATAAGTTGGAAGGGGAAGAAGACAGAGAACAAACCTGGCAGGCGCGTTGAGGCCATGCCAGTCCTGCCTGCGCCACGCGGTGTGGCAGCGGGGCCGTGCCAGGAAATGTGGCAAGAGGAGGAAAGATCAAACAACAAGGGCTGCAGATCTCCACCAATCTGCTCTGTATTAATGTCGGAGCCAAGGAGCAGCTGAACCAGACGTGATCCACAATGTGTGACCGCCATGCGCGCGTGCGTGCGCGTCGATATGACCATTCGCCTCGAACCGCACCAGATTCGCGACGGCGCGGGAGACGACCGTCCACCGGGCGGCTCCGTGTCCTCGGAGGACGCTCCGGACTTTGACTTACTCGGGCGGCGGAGCCGGAGCCGGAGGATCCGTCCAGGTATCCGTGTCTCTGCATGTCAGACACACCGTCGCCCCATGATGGAGTGGCCGTAAAAACCCGATGCCTGTTCTTTTCAGCCCCCCCCCCCCCCCCCCCGCCTCCCTGCAGCATCCAGCTCCAAAAAACTTGTTCTGTATAGCCGCATAAAGCAAGCAGACGGCAAATGAGCTCCGCGCTGCCATCGCTCCCTCCCGGACAGATGGCGAAATTAGACAATATGCTTTCCAAAATTACACGGCAATCACACAGCCACGTGTCTGTCTGTCTGTCTTGTCTGTCCGTCCCTTCGTTAGTCCGTCCTGCATGGCAAACCCCCCGACCATCGCCATCGTTGCCGGGGTGTGGCGTCTGCCTGGGCTGGGGAGGAGAGGAGGGGGACGCCAGCCTCGTTGCTGTTGATTGATATCGTAGCACTGCGATGGGATGTAGGGCCAGCAGGAGCATCAGTGGACGTGGGGAGGGGGGGCGGGGGGGGGGGGGGGTGCGGCGAGGAAATGAGCCTGTTCTATTACACTGCGTGATGAACAGCCTGCTATTTGGAGTGCATCCGAAGGAGCCGGTTTTGTAGCGGCCGGGTCCTCGGAGAGATGTGGGAGGAGAGCAAATGTTGGAGGAGCCGAGTCTCCCAGTGCTGTTTGTGTGTGTGTGTGTGTGTGTGTGTGTGTGTGTTTCTTTTCTTTTTGGGGGGAGTGACACAGAGCATCTTATGACTGAATATTAGCCTCCATCCCGCCGTGTCTTTTTGAACAGAATCTTGTCGCGGGGACTGATAATGGTATCTCCAACTGATACGGGGCGTCTCAGCTTGGGAACTGGGAAAGGTCTGCTTTCTTTTTTTTGGGTGGGGTGGGGGGGGGGGGGGGAATCTCTGTTAGAAATCTTGTCTGAGGGAAATGACGTTATTTCTCTGCTGCGTGCAGTCAGAGATAGAATTGCAGAAGTTGGCAGCTTGACTATCTTGTCATGTAAATAATTCATCAGAGGGGCCTTCCCCCTGCCCTCAGAAACAGAAACTATGTCAGAGCACTCGCACAAAGCCTAATTTGGAGGTGAAGCGCAACATTTTGACTGTAAAAAGTCAAAGTGGGAAGAAACAAAACGATGGAAATCAACTCTCTGACGCTTTAAATGCGTTTAAAAGTCACCTCCAGCTCAGCTGCAATGATTAAAGTATCAATTTGAAAGGGAGGAATATCCTCTAATTAACTAAACAAACACAAACGCAGTCGTTACTGGGATGAAAGTGGAGCCGCAGATGGCAGGAGAGTCGGAGTCTGGACCGAGCCACGAGCGAAGCAGCCAGACGAAGAGTGGAGAAGAATATGAGGAAGTTACAGAGCGGCTGAGAGAGTTGGGACTCTGTGAAGACACTAATGGCGTATATATATATATATATATATATATATGCAGTGGAATGATCACAGCCACGGTCGGCTCATTGCGGGCTTTGATTGGCCTCCCGGTCCGCCGCCCGGGAGAGGCCCTCGTCCCTCGGTGACGGCTCTGTCTCCGTCTTTGTGCCCCCGTTGGAGCAATTACGCCCAGCTCCATGTTTCCATATGGGAGCGGATAAGGGAGGGAGGGGGGGGTGGTGGCGGTAGTAAGGGGGTGGAAGGGGTGTCGTGTGAAAAAGTCATTTTGGCGCTGCACTCTTCAGTTCCGGTCATGCTCTGTACCGACGCAAATTAAAAGCCCCCCCCCCCCCCCCCCCACACACACACACACACACACACACCGCCCCGGTAGCCGATGTAAATACACCGCCGACTGCGCTGCGCTTTAATGAGCCATGATATGAAAGACATCTAAAAAAACAACGGGAAATAACTGGCCACTTAAAGGTGGGGTGCGTCTGACGGGTGACAGGTAGAGCCGGGTTGAAGGCAGGGTTGGGTGGTGGTGGTGGTGGTGTTTTTTCTTTCTTCCACGGGATGATGGGGGCAGACCAGCTCTGGCATTCAGGAATAATCAAGAGCTGTGAGCTGCGAGCCAGGGGAGAGGAACCAGCTTTTTAGCCTCAGGCGTCTCAACGAATTCTGGGTGGCGGTGGTGGAGAGGGAGAAAAGGGGGAGCAGGTGGGGTTTGTGTGTGTGTATGTGTGTAGGTGTGTAGGTGTGTACCTGTAATGTGCTCATTTTTAGGGGGTTGGGATGTTGTTAGGTGAGAAGTGAAAGGAGACAGTTACTATGTCTCCTTGAGACACAGCTCATTGTCACCTACTTAAGAAATGTACATAATTACACACACACACACACACACACACACACACACAGACGCACACACACACACACAGCCCTCACCCCTCTAATAACCTGTCTTCTAAAAACCTTACAGGATTACCTATCTGGGATCTGCTTTGTATGCACAATGTGACGGCGGAATGGAAATGAGCAACTGTTCAAGATGGCGCCTTCCAAAAAAAAGAAAAAAAGAAAAAGAAGGGAACCACATCTGCACAAACCGATTAATCCGAAACATTCAGAGGGAATCGCAAGTCATTTACAATATCACAGAATCCATAATCAAGATTCAGTGGGAGAGCCGGAGACTGCGGCTGGGAGTTAGGGCCCAGTTCAATGAGGGCTGATGGGATGTATAATTTCATGACAGATGCATTCAGAGGCGAACACAAGGTCATTTTAACATTTGCAGGCAGAAAAAAGAAAATACAACAACTCACCCAAGAAAGGAAATGCACACCCAATTATTAAAGGGTGAGATGAGGCAATAGAAGAAATATGTAAAATATTTCTTCACTGATAGCAGACTATTCATGAAATGCAAATGTGGCATCATATACAAATACGTGTGCTGCTCTTAATAGCAACGTATCCGGATACACGGCATCCTATAGCTATAAATATGCATCTCTAATTGGACAAATCCCAGTGTATGCATAACATTAATTAGGGTGATCATGTTTATTGTAAAGATTATGAGCTTATTTGTTCTAACAGGTGACTCACTGAGAAGACACATTAGGAACAAACCGCTGTGGTCTTCTTGGACTCGCAGTGGGAGGAGTTTAACGCAAAGCATTTCAAATGGGGGAAAATGAGGCAAAGAGATATGCAGATATATAAAAAATAAATATATGGCATGGTTTGTTGTTTTTGAACCTTGCCAAGCCGCTAAATCCGTTCTTTAAAGCCACACAGCGAGCCATAGAAGTAGGAGCCGGCTGATAGGCCGGTAAGAACCATTGTTGTTGAGCCATCTGACAGTCCAAGTCGCGAGCTCGGGGGAAACAGAGGAAGGAGCCAGTGGGGTGCCTTATGAATTTAGACTAAGTTGAGATTCAACACTCTCCTGTGAACTGTCAACATGCAAACCAACCCACCAACCACCGTGTGGACAACAAGCCTTTTACCTTCCTGCCATGTGCTTTGACAAGGCTTGAGCCATTTGAGTCATTTGAAGTAACAATGTGCAAAGAAATAAGTGACACTGACATTGCCATAATATGCATAAATCCCTTTTAAGCAAAATCGTAGGTGTCAACAGCTTGAAGGCACTTTGACATATTTTTTACATTCACAACACACACAATGCATGTGTGTGTTGTGATAAGGCGTCACTCATAGCAACGGATCCTTCCTAAAATATCTTACAAAAGGTGAATTCTCATTTTTCCGTACATTCTCCGACCAATGTCAAACACGAGCGATCAGTGCACAACCGGTTTAGGCCACATCTACTCAGATGGGTTGAAGGAGGGACTGCAGTTTGGGTTAAAATAGGTATGCTTGTTACAGAAGTCATTGTTCTTCCTTGGTCTCGGCCTTGTTGGGCTCATGGTCCCATTGTCTCAGGCCTTGTCGGGCTCATGGTCTTGGCCTTGTTGGGCTCATGGTCCCATTGTCTCAGGCCTTGTCGGGCTCATGGTCTTGGCCTTGTTGGGCTCATGGTCCCATTGTCTCAGGCCTTGTTGGGCTCATGGTCTCAGGCTTGTTGGGCTCATGGTCTTGGCCTTGTTGGGCTCATGGTCTTGGCCTTGTTGGGCTCATGGTCTCAGGCTTGTTGGGCTCATGGTCTTGAGCCTTGTTGGGCTCATGGTCTCGGCCTTGTTGGGCTCATGGTCTTGGCCTTGTTGGGCTCATAGTCTCGGGCTTGTTGGGCTCATGGTCTTGGCCTTGTTGGGCTCATGGTCTTGGCCTTGTTGGGCTTGTTGGGCTCATGGTCTCAGGCTTGTTGGGCTCATGGTCTTGGCCTTGTTGGGCTCATAGTCTCGGGCCTTGTTGGGCTCATGGTCTCAGGCTTGTTGGGCTCATAGTCTCAGGCTTGTTGGGCTCATGGTCTTGAGCCTTGTTGGGCTCATGGTCTTGGCCTTGTCGGGCTCATGGTCTTGAGCCTTATTGGGCTCATGGTCTTGAGCCTTGTTGGGCTCATGGTCTCGGCCTTGTTGGGCTCATGGTCTTGAGCCTTGTTGGGCTCATAGTCTCGGGCCTTGTTGGGCTCATAGTCTCGGGCCTTGTTGGGCTCATAGTCTCGGGCCTTGTTGTCCTTAGCTCCTGATTTCTGAACGTTGCCTGATTCTATCAACATGATGCCTGAACAAGGAGGTGCCCCCCCGCCCTTCCTTAACATATCTGTGGATATTAGCATTGTAAACACACTACATTGCGTTTGATTTGCTGTGGACTTGGTTTTGACTCGGTATCAACTGCCTTTGAACTAGGTAACTCGACTAGACCTGGTCTTAGACTTGAATTGGACTGCAGTCCTTTAATGGAGCTTAAGACGTTAACAAGCAATTGAGTTAACATGTTGTGTTTTTCACTCCTCTGCTCCTGAGTGCCACCCCCCAAACAATCAAAGCAGCTTAACAAAGAAACTAGATATCATTGAATGTCGCGGGAAGAGGCTCCTCCCTCTCTGGTGAATCTTACGCCGATGTATCAAAGTTCTCGGGGGTTGAAGATGCTGAGCCATCGGCCCTCTGACCCGTTTGGGTCTTTCTTCCTCGTCCCCTCGGCTCCGGTTACAAAGAGCCACCTCTCTCTCTCACTTCTTGTGCGTGACCTTGCGGGGCTGAATAAGACTGTAAAAATTGATTCAGCTCCCGTAATAAAAGAGCATACACATTATCAGCATTCTAATTATAATTAATACAGGCAGCAGCGGCAGACCCATTATTTACGACGGGGAAGCCAACACAATAATAATCTGCTCCATATTTTTATTGATACGTTGATGAATGGCTCTCTTTCGCACAAAACACCAATGGAAAGTCCCAGCGGCCGATCACACAAGTGATGATTATTTCACCGCCAGTTACCTTCACCCCCCCCCCCTTTTTTTGTCTTTCATTCCCCCTTTGTTTGTGTCACCTTAAGTCCCTCACTCCAGACCTCATTACCGGGAGCCGGATCCGGTGATTAGAGCCACTAACCTCCAGGAGCTGAGTTACTGTCAGAAACAAACATCCAACACCACGCCGCCCTGCATGGAGGTACAGCGACTCTGAAAACAGGCCAAACCTCAAGCGGGTTTCATCTAATTTTAACGGTAACATATTCTTACAATCCGAATACGATGATGGGAAAGTCTCTACAGCTTCCGCCGGAAACTGAAAACGCACCTTTTCCGACTATATCTGGAATAAACACAGATTTGCACTTGAATAGCTCTTATTGTGGTACTTTTGTAGTTTGACTATGTTGAGGAAATGTTACTTTCTGTATTCTTGTTGTTCTTAGTTTGTACTCTAGGTTGAAATGCACTTATTGTAAGTCACTTTGGATAAAAGCGTCTGCTAAATGACATGTAATGTAATGTAATTATAGCACTTGGGATTACATCTGTTATCTTTATTTGATTGTTTGTTGTCTGTACTCTTGATACAACACAAAATAAACTTTTACGAGAAGTTAAAATGGAGCTTTTACGAGAAGTTAAAAAGAAGCTTTTATGAGAAGTTAGAATCGTCCCTAGAAAATGCAGACGACTATATTAAACAGTCTGTGGATATTCCCTATCCGGTGAATATCTGGTTTACTGAGCACAAAAGACCCCACTGCCTGACAGTCACAGTGTGTGAAATAAGAATACAGCAACCTTCCTATCTAGGTTATCCTTTATAATTAGGTGTCTATGTAGCTTATGCCATTTCTCCTGTTTGATAATTGTAGTCCATCCCTCCTAATTTTGCACACAATCATACCCCAAAAAAAATTGCTTATTTGTGCCTATCTTCCTTATTAATTCTGCTCACAAATCCTTGATTATTTTCCAATCCTTCCCTGTGATATCTCTGGCTGTGTTTGTGTGTTCCCTCCTCCACTGAGCAGTCTGCCTTCCTTCTCAATCGCCTGTTTTGTTTCCCGTTTTAATGAACAGTTGGATTCTTTTATTTCTCTACAAGTGCTGGATTTGCCTTATCACCCCCCCCGTCCCTTTGAGGGTTGCCAATTGGTTTTATCCACGGATGTATCATTTCTTCGGCTTCCTCTTTTTTTCTGCACAAAGAGAAAGAACCACTCCGTCAACAAGCCTCTCCGGAGCCACAGATTATAAACCTCAACATCACCTACCTTCCAGCGCTACTCCCAACTGGTTTGTGTAAAACTCAATTAAACTTGTCCCCACTGAATTCCACATTACAGTACATTAAAAGGAAATTCTTCAAGCGTGATGACAAAGCTCAGGCCGAGCTTCAGAGCCGCCGTTTAGGAGCTTTTCCCTCAACGCTCTGGTCTTCAGGGTTTCTTGTTTTTGGGGCTTTGCGTCGACGGAAAAGGCGCCCAACACAAAAACAAAGGAAAGAAAAAACAAACTTTACGATTTATTTATTTCACAGACAAAGTCACGGCGAGGTCTCGGCCGATCAATTAGCTCCCCGAGGTAAAAACGCATCCTTGTGATGATTAGAGTAACTCGTGCTCCAAAGCGAGCGGGACAGGATGATCGTTGTCGAGTGTGCGACATTAGCCATCTTTGTACAATATACAGATGTTAATCTTGCTCATTTTTCTTTTTAAATCTCAATTTTAGAGGCTCGTGGAGTTGATAACAAATTATTTCACCGCCTCCATACAATCTGTCTGGGTGAAAGGGAGCGTTCAGTCAAGCGCCGCGCCCGCCGCTCAGGTCGATGTCGTGTTAACTTCATTCACACGTGATGATGAGCTTTCAACTACAAGATAAACCTGAGATTCAAGAGGGTGTGTGTGTGTGTGTGTTTTTTTTTTTTTTTAGGGGGGGGGGGGGGGGTCCTTAAGATGTCGTCTCTTGCCGAAGAGTCTATTCTTTTGTGCTTCGTGTTTCTCCCTCCTGAGAAAAGAAACGCAGAAGAGTTCGCTATGGAGCGAAGGAGGAGGGAGGAAGGAGACAAGGGAAAAGGGAAAAGGGAAAAGGGAGGCTTTGGCTCGGCTTCAGCCAGGTTGGAGATACGCTGCTCTCTCCCCCATCCCGTCACTCCCCCCCCCCCCCCCCCCCCATACCGTACAGCCATCCCTCCCCACAGCTCAAGAATTTAAGGGCAGCTTTGAACCCCTCGGCGCTCCCAAACCCCTCCCATCACCCAAAGGTGTTTTTTGTGTGTGCTGAGATTAGTGCGCTGAGGTTCAGTCTGTGTTTTGGGCCCAACATGCCCATCCTCTGACACCAGGGCGGACTCCGACTCCGACTGGGCTGCCGACCAAGATCACTCCCTCTTGTCTCCTCTGCTTCCTCCTCCATCCTTTCCAACACATGACATGTGTCACCGCCACAGATCTGCTCTGGAAGATATGACCAGTTGAAGGTCAGGGCAAATCCCCAAAGCAGAGAATAGAGAGGGGAAAAAAATGTCTCTATCCCCTTTTTCTTTTTTTCTTTTTTTTACACTGATGGACTATTTAAAAAGTTCATTTTTCTTAAATGCTTAGCACATTTCACGGTGCTGTAATGTGAGCGCTATAATGTGAAATCTCCATTAGCCGAAGATGGGCGCCGCAGTAATGCCGTGGATATGTCCTTTTCACTTGTTCTGGGGAGAAGAAGAAAATGATTTTTTTTGTCGGGATTTAAAAACCCATGTAATATTAATATTTTCTATTTCACAGCACAATAGCCAACGAGGAACTAAAGTGATTATACATAGCCGGAGTCAAACTCCAGGGCCGTTATCTATTATGGCTTAATAAATCAACAGAGGGAGATTCAGGGAGCACAAATACACCGGAGTCATTTCCTCAGTCAAATATGTTTGATGAGATAAAAAAAATAAACAAGCGGGATAAGAAATATTTAAATAGAGGATTATTTTACATGGAATTACATGAAGCGGCGAATCGTCATGTGTCGTCACGCGGCGGCTGCCTTCATCTGTAGTTGGAGGTCTAGAGCGACCGAACTTCAATTAAAATATCTTTCAGTCCGCATCGTTTCTCAGGCCAGGTTCACTCAGACAGGAGCAAGAAGGGGGCCACCGTGTAATTATTTGGTACTTACAATGTCCTATACACTCCACATTTGCGAGGATGGTGAGCAGAAAATCTGTTTACTATGGAGCCCAGTTCCTCACTCCTCTTCTGTGTGGATGGAGCCTTTGAATAATTCATGGTGAGAGCCATAGGCATATGCGATGGAGAAAGAAAAAAGAAGAAGAAAAAAAAAAAGTGTCGAAGACTATCACACCAAAGATGGCATCCTCCGTTCTGCGCGCCGTGCCCGCCGTGCCCACGGACCTCACATAATGTAATTGGATAAAAGTCAGATGCTGCATATTGAGGAGCTACATAAGGAGGCGATATTCTTCAGTCTCCGGGATGTGCTAATTGACTCTAAAGCAGCTGCGGGAAAGTAGCATCGCATAGCTTATTGTCTTCTCATATTTATCTCCAACACCTCATTACTTTTTCGTGCCGTTACAAGAAATAAGTGGAATAAATTTACTCGCTACAACTAGTGTTCAAAAAGCATGACCTCTCCCAAATAGAACAAGGGGAAGGGAGAAGAAACAACACGTCTTAAATAAGAATGTCATTATTGTGATTCGGTCCAGCAAAGATGTTTTTGTTGTCGTTTCTCCTTCTGTTGACAACTCGTCTCGTCGGATGTCGGTGAATGAAACAATATGAAACAATAGGACACGTGTTTTACATATCAAAACCGCCGAGCCTTTCATTTAAAGATGCGTCATCGTCAGGGACGACGTTCTTATTGACGGGTAAAGCCGCGGTGGTCTAATTAGTCTCTCTCTCGCTACACCGTCGTGTTGTCCCACCCGGAGAGGAAAGGGATCCAGTCAAAAGAAGAAGAAGAAGAAGTACTTAAATCTTAACCTTTGCTTAATTAAAAGTACTATAGTACCACACTGTGAAAATACTGTATTGAAAAATGTTCCCAAAGTATAAATAAGGTAATAGCAATGTCTTCAGGTTCAATACTGACCCCTCCTCTGTACATCGCCATGCTTATAACATGCCTGATTTTAAAATGATCTTATTGATTATAAAAATTAGAAGTGCGTCTGTAGCAACAGTCTACTATATAGAAATAACCTTGACCAATCAGAATGGAGTATACATCAAAGCCGTTTAACAGTATTGTATAGTTCATTTTTAGATTATCACAACTCATACAATCACATTTAATTAAACAGCATTTTTGACTTTGTTGAAGTGTAGCACATTTTAATTGTATGTATTACCTCAAGGTCAAGAGGTCATGTGTGTGTGTGTCAGCTGGATGCCAGAAGAAGCCACAGGCCCAATTACCCTGTAACTGGATCGCATGAAAAGGAGGAAGAACCCATTACAGTTTATTGTGAGAGGTCTGCACTCTCCGAGAGCCTTTCTATTTCATCATTGTCATTACTGATTAATCTGCTGCGTTCTTGGTCAAAACATCTATTGTTTAGGTGGTAAAACACAATTACCCAGAGATCTCAGCGACACCTTTCCACCGTCTTGTTTTCGATACCAAAACCTCAAAAACATGTGTGTATATGTATGTATGTACGTGTGTATGTATGTATGTATGTATGTATGTGTATATGTATGTATGTATGTATGTATGTATGTATGGGTATGGGTGTATGTATGTATGTGTATGTGTATGTATGTATTAATATATGTGTATGTGTGTGTATGTGTATATATGTATATATATATATATATATATATATATATATTTTTTTTTTTTTTTTTTTTTTTCGATGTCAAGGAATAATCTGTTTGTGGAAAATGCTAAATAAAAAGTTATTAAAAAAAACATTCAGTTTTAGGGAAAGATGCACATTGTCATATTTGAGAAGCTGAAACCATAAAAGGAACATTTTGCATGAAAAATGACGATGGATAAGCAGCAAATGATTCTGCTAATTGTCAAGCATTTATGAAAAGTACATGTTGGGTAGCTTAATATTTTTTACAATCCCTCATATTTGTAACAATGTGTTATATGTTTTTGTTTGTTCAATCCTAATTCGTAAAAGAACAAGCTGTCAGGTTGGTACCTGAATGCAGCTCCCGGGTAAATCTCCTACGTCCGAGGCTCTAAAGAGGAAGCGGGCCGATGATGGATGCGGTAGCCGTGTGACTGTAGAAGGAGTCGTGGGCCGGCTTGCTTGCTTAATTCCCGACATGAAATATTACCCGCAGCACTCGACAGAGCGGACATGCTAGGATGGCAGCAGAGATAGCATCCATCTCTTCCGGACGAGAAACAAACAAACAAACAAAAGCTCCGAGACCCCTGACCCGACCAAGGAGGTACAACTGATAAGTTGGTATCGATGCCTCCTCCTCTCTCTCCTCTGAATAGCATTTCTCTGCCGTTGGCCCCGGTTTCACCTCGTACGCCTGTGCCCTTCTATTAAAGGTGGTAATGGTTGCCAGCTTCCCTCGGGCCTTCTTTTTAATATTTGTCACTCATGAAAGAAATGGGGGAAGGAGGGAGGGGGGATGATAAATCTTACTTTTGCCAGCTAAGGGCTTCTATCTCCCAAACAGAATGAAATCCAGCCCAAAACACTGCTGCGCGCATTAGGGCGCTCTGGGTTTAAGCCTCGTCCGCCATGATCAAACCAGGATTTATGAAGCATCATAACTCCCGACAACATCCAGCAGCTTATTAATTTTATATATTTCTGTCCATTCCCTGATATTCCCAGCCTTGACAGTCACTCAAGATAAGCCAAAAGCGTTGTGACAGGATGGAGTGTGTGTATATTTCTCACTGTTCTGCCGCTCCCCTCCAGTTGAATAGCTCCGGCAGAAAAACCTTGAGACTGCCGCCGTGTGATTTGTCTCCGTTTTTGTCTTCACTTGCAACCTTCCCATTTGTAAGGGCCCTTAAATCAGCCCTGCAGTCTGCTGAGGCATGAGAACAGGCCAGACGGAGGAGGGGAGGAGGGAGGAGGGAGGAGGGAGGAGGGTTTGGGGTACGTCTCAATATGTGTTTATGCACAAAGAGACCGAAGGAGGGAGTGAGAGGAGGATGTGATTGGCTCAATCAGAGTATCACACATGTGGTTGAATTGTAATCAAAACACGGACTAATCACCATTTACAGGCCGCCTATATAAAAGGCCTGTTCTCCGATATGAGAGGGCAACGTGCTGATAGGGTTTAATTTAACCATAGTCTAGGGCGGAGGCTCCATTTAATGTGGCCCACAGGAAGGAGAGAGACGTGGTAGTTCTTTATGCAATGATCACATAAGTTCACATCAATAAAGCCCTCAGCCATTACCAGAAAGGCTACGTGGAAGGGGAGGGGCTCTAACTCCCCAGCTCTGCAGAAGCGGTGACGGGTCCTGACGGGCTGCTTCAAGATAACTCCTGTGACCTCTTGAACCTCTTTACCCCCCCGTCGTTTCTAAAGTAGCTTAAATTTGATGGGGAAGTCATTTCTGAAATGTGTGTTTTAATTATCACATATATGTATACTGCAATCTACTTATTTCTTCTTTGAAGTTAGACGATGCTCATTCAGATTTAACCCTGCGGTTTGACGGCTGTAACCTTACATTCAATATCCTCCATAGTCTCAAATGTTAGCATACTTGGACATTTCTTGAAATTAAGTGTATTTGATCAACAGTGCTCTATTATTTCAATTATTCAGAGTTTCAGTTTGCAGCACTATTACAGCACAGGATGTTATATTGTATTTTTTTGACGCAAGTCTTGCAGTTTTATACTTTGCAAAGCAATGTGATACAACTGTTGGTTTCAATGGGGAGATTAATAAATTCAACTTTTAAATATTTAGATGGGAGATATTTCTATTTCAAGGTGTACATTTTCCATTTCCAAAAATTAAATGTCCCATATTTTAGAAAATCCTTTTTGATTATCAAGCAGGTCTATAGGTGCTTAATAACTACGGTGAAACCTTCAATCCACAACAATACAGCACAGAAACTGTGCCTTAAAACCATGTTGTGATGTCACAACTGTACAGTAGAAGTGTTGTTAGACTCTGTGTAGTTGACACATACAGGGATGCTCCAGCTGCAGTGAAGCTGAAAACAAGATGACCAATCAGAGCAGAACGGGGGTTTAAAGATACAGATGTTTAAACTGAGTGTTTCAGACGCCTGCACGTTTATATTCAGGCAGCACGAGAAAAAGAAAGTGTTTTTTGAACATAAAAGCTTTTAAACACGTTATTGCAGCAACCCTGAACACTAGTAGGAACCTGAAAACGAGCATGATATGTCACCTTTAAGATTTATTTTAACACTTAATAGCAATACCAATTGAGTCCCTCCTCAAGTCTCCACTTGGTCCCCTGAGGCTCCAAAACCTTTGACAACAGCTCATATTTTCATCCCCTCTTCATCTCTTCCAGCTGCTTGCTCTCTGGCCATGGCCCCGACCGCGCTAACTATCCACAGTGGCTATCAGACCCTAGTATACACTAGCCTCAGACCCTAGTATACACTAGCCTCAGACCCTAGTATACACTAGCCTCAGACCCTAGCATACACTACTCTCAGACTCTAGTATACACTACCCTGAGACCCTAGTATACACTAACCTCAGACCCTAGTATACACTACCCTCAGACCCTAGCATACACTACCCTCAGACCCTAGTATACACTACCCTCATACCCTAGCATACACTACCCTCAGACTCTAGTATACACTACCCTGAGACCCTAGTATACACTAACCTCAGACCCTAGTATACACTACCCTCAGACCCTAGTATACACAACTCTCAGACCCTAGCATACACTAACCTCAGACCCTAGTATACACTACCCTCAGACTCTAGTATACACAACTCTCAGACCCTTGCATACACTAGCCTCAGACCCTAGTATACATTACCCTCATACCCTAGCATACACTAGCCTCAGACCCTAGTATACACTAGCTTCAGAACCTAGCATACACTAGCCTCAGACCCTAGCATACACTAGCCTCAGACCCTAGCATACACTAGCCTCAGACTCTAGTATACACTAGCCTCAGACCCTAGCATACACTAGCCTCAGACCCTAGTATACACTAGCCTCAGACCCTAGTATACACTAGCCTCAGACTAATACACTAGCCTCATACTCTAGAATACACTAGCCTCAAACCCTAGCATACACTACCCTCAGACCCTTGTATACACTAGCCTCAGACACTAGTATACACTAGCCTCAGAAAAATACACTAGCCTCAGCCCCTTGCATACACTAGCCTCAGACACTAGTATACACTAGCCTCAGACCCTTGCATACACTAGCCTCAGACACTAGTATACACTAGCCTCAGACCCTAGTATACACTAGCCTCAGACCCTAGCATACACTAGCCTCAGACCCTAGCATACACTAGCCTCAGATCCTAGCATACACTAGCCTCAGACCCTAGCATACACTAGCCTCAGACCCTAGCATACACTAGCCTCAGACCCTAGCATACACTAGCCTCAGACCCTAGCATAAACTAGCCTCAGACTCTAGCATACACTACCCTCAGACCCTAGTATACACTACCCTCATACCCTAGCATACACTACCCTCAGACCCTAGTATACACTACCCTGAGACCCTAGTATACACTGACCTCAGACCCTAGTATACACTAACCTCAGACCCTAGCATACACTAGCCTCAGACCCTAGCATACACTAGCCTCAGACCCTAGTATACACTAGCCTCAGACCCTAGCATACACTAGCCTCAGACCCTAGCATACACTAGCCTCAGACCCTAGTATACACTAGCCTCAGACCCTAGCATACACTAGCCTCAGACCCGAGCATACACTACCCTCAGACCCTAGTATACACTACCCTCATACCCTAGCATACACTACCCTCATACCCTAGCATACACTAGCCTCAGACCCTAGTATACACTAGCCTCAGACCCTAGCATACACTAGCCTCAGACCCTAGCATACACTAGCCGGCCGCCGGCCACAGCGCTTGAGGCCGGCGGCCGGCGAGGAGGCAGGATGTAATCTCCAGGAGCTGTTGATACAGGGAAACACACAGGGTTGGGGTCAAAGGGATTAAAATGGAGGAGGTGCTGGCTGTAAGGAGAGGGGCTGCGGCGTGGCGGCGGGAGCAGCGGGCGAGCCACCCCACAACACAGAGGAGTGGGGAGATTACAGGGGGAATGGCGAGAGGGGGAATCCTGCGAGGAGAAGTGACTCCGAATTGCAATCGGAACACAGCATTAGTAGCCACTGCTCAACGGTATGCAGGCTTAGCGGCTGAGGCGGTCATGTTCTCCGTGCCAGTCAGGGGATGCTCGCTTTCTATAGGTGACAGGTGTAAGGAAAACATGGGTGGAAGGAAAGCTGAACTGAGGACTGTTGCCTCAGCCTCTATGCTCTGTAACTGACTCAATGATTTCAGAGCCAGGAAGAGGATGAAAAAATAAACAACTTTAACACACCAGGCCAACTTTGCTGGGTAACATCGAGCAAAGATGTCTGTCTGAGGTTTTTCTTCTTCTTCTCCCCCCCCCCCCCCCCCCCCCCCGAGTCCCTTCATGCCTATGCAAACCTCACATGGTTTGGATGGAGTTCCATCAACAAAACATGTCAATCACCTCTCCGTGAAAAAGGCAGAGATACGAGACTGAACCCTATCTCACGCAGACCCAAATACTGTACTCACAGCTTCCATTTCACAGTCGGTGGGAGAGCGCAGTTCAAATATCTCACATCGCATTTTTTTTCCCCTTCAATCCAAGGGCTCAGATTCCAGTTACATTTTACATTGAATAGACCTGTGTTTCCAGCAGTCTAACCCTCTTCCAGTACGCTGGCTAGTGGAGCGATGACAGATTGGTTTCCACTCACTGCACGGGGGAGCACAATGAAGTGGCTTTGACAGAGTTAAGAGAAACAGTGCATCAGTGCCCCCCCACCCCTCCCTTCATCCCTCTTTTTCTGTACACACACAAACACACACACACACACACGCACAAAGACACACACCACACCGATCTTCCGCTCTCCCTTCCTTTTCCCTCTCGCTCTCTTCCCTGGGGCTCGGAGAATGGATGGATGGCCCTGTCTGACCTGGACGACACTGATGTCTGGTCCTCCACACTACAGTACCTACAGCAGGCCTGTCTCCACACACACACACACACACACACACACGCACACACACACAAGCAGCCGGGGCACCCATCTCCGTCACCCGACGCCGACAGGCAGAGGTCAGCAGAGCTCAGGCACTAAAGCAACCTGGAGGAGGAGCAGCCAATAGGAGTGTCACAAGGCTGAGCAACCTTTAACATGTAAAAACAACGCAGTTACTTTACTGTAAATGACAGTATGAACAGTAAGTGATCTCAGTTTATTGGCAAAATCATTAAACTGCCACGTGAGGAACTGCATCTTTAGTGGATGATTCAGAACGCCACAGGTCACGTACCTTTGAAGTAATACCGATACCATCGCAAAGACAAAAACTTGGCACCAAGAGACCTAACCTTCACCATACTAATACCTCAACTCAGATTATCTGCCTCTACCAATTACTAATCTGATTTTTCTAGAACCTGTCTCTATCCGACCCGGTTCTTTGGCATCTTGCACCAAACAGAACCCTGATTTACAACCTTTGCACAGGATTGGAGTAGAGATGAAAACACGCATTAGCCAAGCTTCCCTCTTGCTGTATTCACAACTCGTATCACATTATCCAAATTGCTACAACTCCACCTTTCAAAGCTCATTGTCGAACCCGCCGCACGCTTCCCTGTGTCCTTACCCATGGCATTGGACTTTAAGAGGGGCGGAATAGCGAAGATCCCGTGAGCCGATAGGCGCGATAAAAGCATTTCCCCGATAAGGCCTTAATGCTAGAGGTGGCTTGGTGCTCCTCCGTGCGCTGCAATGAGAAAAGAGAAACGGCGATATCACACTGATACGGCCCTCTAAAGACTACGGGGGCTGCGGGTTTGCTTTTTTTCTTCTCCCACGCAGGTGGATGTACAATCAATAAAATGGATTAGCTGCAGAGGTATGTATAAAGGTTATCGCAGAGTTGTGCCGTATGAACACAGCGGCGACCCCACCAAACTATTTTGTAATGCGCCGAGCTATTTCTTCAGAGTAAATCTGATTATATTTTGCCCGGCCTAAGAATTGATTTGCAGGGGGGGGGGTATACATTATCAAAAGGAGACAAACATGGCTCCAGCAGGCCTCATGAGGCTGGAATTGTTCTAACTCTGTTCTCTAAGCTTGCGGTATCATCGCTGAAGCTTTTTCTTTCTTCCACTGTCATGTCTTCTTTTTCTCCCCCTTCGCTGTGGGATTTTCTCTCTCTCTCTCTCCTCCCCACCCAGCGTAGTATGATCATATCCTCTCTCCCTCAGTGCATCAGAGTTACACACAGAGTCAGTTTCACTTGTTTAGTTCCACTCTCTGCAGTGTGTGAGTCAACCCTCAGAGACTTTCCCCGTGTGGTTTTCCATCACACTGACTGACGATCTAAACACCCCCCACCCCAGTGAGTCCTCTATCACTCTCCCTCCATCTCTCACAATCATGCTCTCTGAACACACACACACTCACACACACACACCCCGACCCCCTTTGCGTCTGATGAAAAGCCCCCCCCCCAACCTCCTTCCAACTCCCCAAAAAAAGCTGTGTGGATGTGCAGAAAGGCCCTTCTCTCCAGCTCTCAGCTTTTGTCTCTGATTATCCCTACACACACACACACACACACACACACACACACACACACACATATACACACACACACACACACACGTGCGCGCCCCTCCACGACCCCCTACATCCTCTCTCCCACTCACACACTCATCTTCTCAACCTGCTCCAGGATCTGATGTGTTTGTATGTGTGTGTGTGCGTGTGTTTGTGTGCGTGTGTGTGTGCGCACGCATGTGTGTGTGAGTGTGTGGTTTGACTCTGACCAATGGCATCCAGCAGCAGGGCTTTATCCTGAAGCACACTGACAATGCTTTTCACACCTACTTACCACAGCAGAGACGGGGGCGCTGGGCTGCATCGTGCACCCGGGCCTAACAGCAGGCATAAGGGCTTCGAGAAGACACACACACACACACACACACACACGCACACACACACACACACACACACACAGAATGGACTCTCTTTAATTACTGACTCAAGATCCCGCCAGTAGATTAAAGAAGTCTCGCAGAAGCTTATTTTCATATACCCGCAGAATTATTTCAATGAATATGAAAAAAACGCCGGTTGATTATGCCGTTAAGGCAGGGGGGGGGGGGGGGGGGGGTTAGGAAGAGAAATATAAAGTACATATAATCACATTAACGTGCAGTGATTAATGTAGTAAAATGTGATCTTTTTTCTTTCTGTATCTCAACACATTCAACACTGAGGAAACACGCTCCAAATATTAAGAAGCTGCTTCTTTAAAATCCACTTAGTTGTGTGTGTGAGGACGTGTCCCATCCTCATACAGCGGGGGGCGATGCCCACTGTGCACTTGCAGTATTTTGAGCCAGACGTACAATCATCCTTCCTGCTTGATCAATACCAACGCATTCCTCATCATCGATTATACAATTACAGTGAAGGTAAATCTGTGACACGCTCTGGCGTACGAGCATCAAGCAGACTGAGGGGGAGAGAAGAAGCCTTCCTCTTCGCTCACTCCTTTTTCTCTCTCTTTTTTTATTAAACGTGGTGCTTAAAGCGAGCTCAGCGTAGTCCAGGTACTTCACTCAGATGATTATAATGCCACGAGGGTGCAATACATCACTCTTATTAGCCACACTGCAGCACAATGGTATCATAATTAATGGTCGCAGCAGGATTGAACGCTGCCCTGACATGGAAAAGTGGGCCTACTTAAGCTCTACAAGGCATTTAAATATGCAGAGTGAATGGCACAACCCAAACCCTCCTGCTCTAAGGACAGCCCGCGCTCATTAGCCTGACACCTCTCCGTGGCACTGATACAAGGACGCTCACAACACTAGTCACGGGCACACGCGCCGAAAATGAAAAAAAGAAAAATGAGAAAAAGAACGTGCGCGCGGACCACATGCCGCAAGAAAAAAAATGGCTGCGTGAGAATGAGAAGAACAATCTGGTCCCCTCATCAGTGCCCATCACTTTCCTCCCCGCATTGTTGCTTTTTGTCTCCTGGCTTAGTCCACACTGAATGCGGGATGGACGTATATGTGTCAGCGGCCATTATTCAGATTTTGGGTAATGGCGTCCGTGTGTCTTCGCAGTGAATGTGGGCGCCGTGGCAACGCGCGGCGTCTGGAGCCGCGGCGTGGAGCGCGGGGAAGCTGGCTGCCGAACGGCGGGAGAACAATGCACATAAAAGGCTGCCGGAGGAAACGTCTGGAGCTGACGTCTCTTACATGGCTCTGAATGGATCAACGCGTGTGTGTGTGTGTGTGTGTGTGTGTGTGTGTGTGTGGTTTATATGCTCAAAAGTGAGGCAGAAATAAATAAAATGGGGTCGAAAACGCCCTCTTGAACATGTCTGTAGAAGAAAATACTAAGAGTGTGTGTTCCCGTCTCACTGGAAAGCGCATGTTACAAAATGCCCGCGCCCCTAAACTGCATGTGTGGGATGGTTAAGTCCTCTCAGACACTCACCCACACACACACACACACACACACACACACACACACACACACACACACACACACACACACACACACACACACACACACACACACACACACACACACACCATTCCTCCTCCTCTTCCTTGCCACAAAGCAGCTTTACAACTTCTCCTCTCCTCCTAATGTGGCGGCTTGCAGCCACATTTGCAGCCACGTTGCTCAACAGCTGCCAAAAGCCTAAAAACCGGCTCACTCCAGCCTGACCGTACCGAGTTATCGCGCGGCTCAGTGCAATCAATTATTGCTGCAGTGGAATCATTAATAATTTCCTAATGAAAACGATTCTGTTGATCTGTTGTCTTTTAATTAAACATAATTAGTCTGCTGCTCGGAGCAGTGGTGGGGGACTCCTTTAGGGTACAATTTTGTTTTAATACACTGATAATGAAATTTTTACATTGTGTCAGTTGTTTAGTTATTATTCAGTCACACTATTTCGCTATGTTCCCAGATAACAGATAATAACCCTTGCACCTCCTATTCGCCGCAGTCATTTTAAAAGGAGGAGGGTTGAAATGAACAATTACATTGTGAACTGTGAGAGTCCTCTCACTGTGCGACGCTGCATGCTGCCAGGCAGCAGAGCTTCGTCTCTGTTGGGAGACTCAGAATATGTTTGGCGACACATTTTGAGGCTGGAGTTGTTGCTATTAAACAGTCGAGTAGACACTACATCTGTCCAGGCGGGTCGTACTCGCTCATCTTTTGCCTCAGGGGTCCACAGCTCCGGAGCAGTAAAATGATCAAATGAAGGCATTCAAAAAAAAAAAAGAAGAAAAATCTGATTGTGAAGACTTAGTGGATATGAAATAATACAAAGCCAGTTGGCTAATTCGGCACTGTCCGGGCTTATGTAAAACGGCCCAGTTACATTGGTCCATTTCTGCTCCAACAATGGGGCTGAGTGGCTCTGGAGACTTATTGGACATGCTGTATCTGAATGTGGTCTGGCTTAAGAGGCTTACAGTTGGAAAGTTTAGGTGACCTCTGAATAATGCCACATAATGTGGTCGCATTGAGTGTGCATAGTTTCAATGGGTTCAGATAGCAGGTATGGGGGAGGCACAATGAAGGCTGAATAAAGTCAGATATTCTACTGTAGACCTAGAAATGACACTTATAGTGAGTGTACAGTTGGATGTTAAATGGATCTGTACTTGTAGAACGCCAATCCTCTGATTGAAGGACGACCTGCTCACCACTGAGCCACAGTCGGAAACATGTTAGCTGTAGAGAGGAACTAAAAAGAGTGTGTGTGTGTGTGTGTGTGTGTGTGTGGGGGAGACTTAGTGCCTTAAACTTGCATTCTTATGCCCATTTCATACAATACAGAACTCTGAAGGACAGTGACGCTAAATGCTGCACATATTATTGGTTGAAATCTGGACCAGCTTATATAGCCACATGTCATATTTGTATTTTACGATTGGATTTTGATATATGAATACAGAGAAATGTATTTATTTGTTCCTATATAGTTAAATATGAGCGGGATTGTGATCTATAAGGTTTAACAATACTTTATTTCATCTGGACTTTAATACAAAACAGGAGTTTAAAAGATTCTATGCAAATATAATCAAATATAATAATACAATATATATAATATAATAATAATAATAATATATATATATATAGCCGATTGGCTGAGAGGAACCAACAAGGCCGATTCAGGAGCGTTGTGTCGATATGCAAAGGTGTAAGAACATAAACCCAGAAAATAAAAAGTCTGAGGGTGACCGCTTCCGAGTTGCTTCCAGTCCCAGATGCACCATCCTGATGTTAGTACAAAACCAGTATTAATCCCCAAAGACTCCAAAAAATCCACAATTATTGTAGGAAATGATTCCTATTCATGTCCTGTTTTCAAAGATGTACATGTTTCAGCAGGTTAAGGTCAGAAAGTTTTGAAAAGCATTTGTTTCCTCTTCATGGTGTTTGTCAGTAACAGAAACCCAACAGTTGCTCAAATCCTCCCATGGAGCAGGTTTTGCAGCATTTTGAACAGACACATCCAACTGGGAGAAAGAATGAAAAAATCAAAATAACGACGTGCCTCTGTTGAATCTCTCAGCTGCATTGTTTATCAATCTGTTGTTTATCGGTACTGAAAATCCTCCACAGATTTCTCTCTCTCTCTCTGGGTCCCTGTCTGTCACTCCCCCACCCCTCGCTCCCCCTCGCTCCCCCCTCCGTCTCCAGCGTTACTGTAACATATAATTACTCTGCAGGCTTGCTGCCTGTTTCTTCTAACTTCGGGGGTTCAAAGAAACCGTCGGAGTGTGGAGGAGAGCATTGTGGGAGTTCCAGGTGGATTTCTGGATAATGAGTTAGCGCGCCGCTCGAGTCGAGAGTTTTAGTAATGGCTGGCTGCGACGGCTCTTCTTGGGAGTTTAATGTAAAACAAACAGCTGACAGCCTGGGAAAAAAAAAAAAAACATACTGCACTTTCCCACTTCCTCTCGCTGCCTCTCATTTTGGGGTAAACGAAAGTTTGGATTCATATTCATCGGATGGCTCTGTGAATCCTAATTTAGGTGATTTAAAATGCCTTAAACATTAGCCCTCACTTCTAATTTGTATAAATGGGTGAAACGATACCGACGGAGGAACGGGATGTAGATTGTCGGGGCAGAAGACACGGGAGTAAGTGTGCGATCCCAAAAGTAAATCTATATTTGACACTACAGGCTTGTCTCGGTGCGGATGACCGGAGGCGCCCCATGGGGGCCCTGAATGCACCTCCCCGCTGCTTGTTACACACTCCAGTGCATGTATTATACATAACACGCTGCTAGGAATATAACTCCCAGAGGAATCCGTTGCCTGAGTCCTGTCCTCTCTCAGAATATGTCTCCAAAGTTCTGGTGGTGTGAAAAAAAAATGTAATGCAGAAATCATAGACAGAACACCCAGCAGAAAGCTACAGCCACTCAAACCAATCACCAGTCCTCACTCGGAGATACTACGCCATAGATTCACCCTGGCGAGCATCCAAAGTGAACCGCTACTATCTTTGCATGCAGCCATAAAGAAAAGCCGAGACCACTGAAAGGTAAGCCAAAGCGTATTCCTGCAAAGCATACTGGGTATTGAGATATTCACTGTTTTCCATAAGTGACGCATCTGCAGGGAGCAATGAAACAGCCTGCAGAGGGTGAAGATATAAACAGTCGAGGCCTCAGTCTTTTTTTTCCCTTCAAGGTGGGAAGAGAGTTCCTGTTTCTTTCCCCCCGTTTTGAGTAAACGTAATAAACACGACTCTGACGCCACTTCAAAAACTGGAGCAAAAAAAAAAAAAAGAAGGCCGGATTCAGAATTGAATTCGACAAAGTTTTCGGGTTATTTTCTTTCAGGGCGCTGACATTCAATTTCAGTGTCACCTCCAGAGGGGTGCAGAAGAATGAGCGGCATCAAACACTTTTCTGAACTTACTCCCAAAAAAGAAGAAAAAAAAAACGACTGGCCAGGAGCAAAATGTGGAGAGAGAGAGAGAGAGAGCCGAGAAAAAACGGACACCCAACCAATTTATCCAAAGCTCTCATGTGGCAGAGCTGCTACAAAGCTGCCGGAGTCAAGTGTGGAACACTGCCCGAAGTTTTGTACCGCGTGATCTCATGGTAGCACATTTCACAAATGTATTGTTGCAGTTTTCATGATGAGAAAACTCCAAATTCCTCTTAAAAAAAAAAATACTTTCATCACTCAACATACAACTTTTATAAAAAATGTGCAGAATTAAATACTGCCTGATGTATTCTCTGCCCCCCCCCCCCCCTCATCTCTATGAGGTAGCAATAGATACTTAACTTTTACTTATTTAAATTGATTCTTGGTATTCAACATCCTCTCTATTATCGTTTGTCATCAGCGTTAGGAGATTCATCTTGGGGGGTGGTGGTGGTGGTGGTGGGGGGATTTACTGTAATGAACTTATGCAGCACAACGCAGAACAACTCTCACAAGGGGATGTCTGCAGAAGTTATTGTGTTTAATTTAATAAGGTCAAATGGGAAGCGGCAAACAAAAGGAAATGTCAGGAGACACACAGCCGAGGTGATGATGATGATGATGATCATCATCATCATCCTGAGATAGCATCATCATGAAGAGTGGCAGAGGCATAGTGAGCAATCCTGTTACACCCCCCGCTTCCCCTTTTTTTGTTTCTTCTTCTTTTTTTTGTTTCATACAGTCGGTCTCTGAGCAAAAAAGATTAGACGATTTTAAAGAAGTCCATAATCTTCTTTCACAGCTTATCAAAACTTTAATGATTTGGTGATAAAGAGCACAAAGTTAAGTAGCCGGTTAAGAGGATAACTCCCAGTGCAGTCGAGTGATTAGTAGATGAAAATTGGGAGACAGAAAATCCCGGTTGCAAATCCCACTCCTGCCACTTATTCACTTTGAGGGGAGAAGAAGCTCCATTTCAGCTTTTCTTTGGTGTGTGTGTGTGTGTGTGTGTGTGTGTGTGTGTGTGTGTATATGTGTGTGCTTGTGGGGGGTTATTGTTATGGGGTAATCATTTTTTTAAAAATGATAAATAGAGCCTCTCCTTTGCTCTTTTTTCGGAATCCAAAATAACATCTCTATTTACGTGTTTATTTTTTCAGCCCCTTTAAAAAATAAAAAAACCTGGCTCTTTTCATGTGTAGTGAGACTCAGACTGTCATGGCTGTACAGTCCGAGCATCTCCTCATGCAATCTGTGCACATCCCGCATTGGGCCACTTTAATGAGGGCAACCATGCTCCAGATAGAGGAGGTTTCTCATCAGAGACACAGTCACTTGTTTTTTTTATTTTTTTGTGGTTTAAAGGGTGAAGGTAGGATTTTTTATTTTTCCTAATTTTTTTCCCAGAGAGATATACATTTACATGAATGCATATTTGGTGCTGTCTGATTTATTAAAAGATGCACCATGACATGAAATGGTGAGCTCCAACTCCACTTGTGCTTTGCTCGCTATCTCTATCTGAGATAGAGATTCACTTAGTATGAAAGAGGGGGGAAAAAGAAGAGAGAGAGAGAGAGAGGGGGGCATTAATTACCTTGTGAAATCTAAAGACCATTAACTTTGTGTGTCAAGTGATGTTTCTCAGTTACTAATCAGAGTTTTAGTGATATAAATGACTCTGGAGTAAAATAGATATGGTGTGTGTGTGTGTGTGTGTGTGTGTGTGTGTGTCCTCGCAGTGCAATTATTTCCGCGTGTATGTGACTTTGAGAAGTGGGCAAGAGAAAAAAGAGAGAGAGAGAAAAAAAAAGTAGAAGAAAGAGAAAGTAGGCGAGACACGGGCAGCTGGGGAGAGGAGTGGAGTGGATGGAGGATTGTCAGTGTTTTTTGTTTGTTTGTTTGTTTTCCGCGGCGGCGGCGGCGGCGGCGGTGCTGTGTGGCGTGCTGACAGATAACAGGAAGCGGCTTGCTTACCTTTGCTGTACACCACACAGTTGTTCTTGTTGTCTTCCGCTCCCTGCCAAGTCACATCCAGCAGCCACCTGGGGCCGGCGCTCAGCACCACCGGGACCGTGCTCTTCGTCTTCTGGACGGGGACAGATAACACACACTAATCATTCGCTTATTACGGTGATTAAAGAAACATTAATAACCACTGAGTTGCGCTCCTCTGCTTCTCTGAATGTCTGTAAACACACAAATTGAGAAACTATACACCATGAAACCTAAGTCCACCCCAATCCTCTTTTTCTTCTGCTTCCTTTTTTTTTTTTACAATGCTGGGAAGATTTGAGCAGGTTGTTGTTGTGTGTGTGTGTGTGTGTGTGTGTGTGTGTGTGAGTGTGTGTGAGGTTGCACCGTTGTTGCAGTTGTGACAAATGGGTGCAAGAGAGTCAAAAAGGGAGGAATAATGGTCCAGGATTGAACCCCAATGATTCAGCATCCGATCCCTTAAAGATTAGAAAAGAACATCTCTGGGATTTATGTAAAAAGGAAGAAAGGAAGAAAAGGCTGCCGACTCTCAGGGAGGAGGAAGCGAGTGAACTTTGGGCACATTGTGCCTCGGTATCGCCAGGATCTCACCACTTCCTGAAAACAAGCAGGGGAGAATTTAAAGAATCAGTATCCATTTCAAAGGCTGATTGAGGTTAGGTTTTTTTTATAATATGCCGGTGCAACACAAAATTATTCTGAATGTTGTAAGGTCGTTTTTCTTCCCCGGTCAGGGGTCAAACGTGGGAGTTTATTCCATCGGAAGGAAGAAAAGAAGAAAAGAGGGAGATAGAGCGCACCATCCACCGTGGTGTCACTGGGATCTTGCTCTATTTATCCTGGTGTGATTTCCTGCTCTGCTGTATTTTGTTTTTCCAGTACCCCTCTTTCCCTCTCGCCTCTTAAAATGGTGGCGTGAGCGCCTGAGTGTGGGCAGCAGCAGCCGGGTACGGTCGCACTATTATTACTCCGAGGCAGAGCGTCAGTATTTCAAGGCCGTTGTACTTTTGAACCTCCTCCTTCATTAGGATGTTACAGGAATAGCGGAGAGAAGTCGGGTTGCGAGTGCCATCCCGACACTTTCATTTATTTCTCCGTTGCGAGGCGACAGGACGGCTTCCGTCTGCCTCCGCCTCGCATTAGAAGAAACGCGTTCCACTTCCTGCTCCCCTTCCTGCTCCCCTTCCTGCTCCCCTTCCTGCTCCCCTTTCCCCCCCGCAGAAGGCAAACAACCTTCAAGGATAAATGCAAATGTCACTTGAGCATGTTAAAGGTCTGAATCGGCACAGATATGCACAAGAGATGAGCACAGGCAATGTGCTGCATGCCCCCCCCCCCCCCCCCACACACACACACACTCCTCCTCCTCCTCCTCCTCCTCCTCCTCCTCCTCCTCCTCCTCCAGCTTCCCATTTCTCTCACCGTGAACTCTCTCTAGTCTGAGGCTGGAGGACAAACCGACTTTTTCTTTTTCTTTCTAAAAGCGTTTATTTACTAACAGTAAATACATCTCGGGGAGATGATAGTAATCGGTTTGGATTTCTTCTGCAAATGAAAGACTCTAAATATAAATATTCTATATATATATATATATATATATATATATATATATATACAAATTTATATATATATATATATAGATCTATCTATATATTTATATCTATCTGCACGCTGGCAAACTACATTGCCAAACTGATCAAACACAGACAGTAAATTGTGTCTGTTGATATTCTTATTCCTTCTCCTGGCATCCTCTTATCCCATCCTGGCAGCAGATATGAGAGAGAGAGATATAGAGAGAGAGAGAGAGAGAGAGAGAGAGAGAGAGAGAGAGAGAGAGAGAGAGAGAGAGAGAGAGAGAGAGAGAGAGAGAGAGAGAGAGAGAGAGAGGGGTCCTCTGTAATTTAAGTCATCCTCAATTTCACATTTCAAATTAGCTTCACAATAAAGTCTTCTATCTGCTAACCTGAAAGTCTCACAGCCTGTCAAAGGAGCAGAGCAGACCGGTCCGATTGTTGCTAGGACGACTATCTGAAATGGGAATCAGATTAACCCTTCCTTAGTCCTTAGATCTCCAGACTGGAGCCATCTCTTATTCAGCAGCGAGAGGCCTCTCCGCCGTCCCCCTGAGCCTCTGGGAATTCATGATATTCCAGCTGCTCTCAATGGGAGCCAAAATACCACCTTAACTAGAAGTCTTCCCATTGTCAGCAACGGGCTCAACAATTATTACAGCAATCCAGATTAATCCTTCAGTTGCTGCCGCGATAGAAACTTTGACCACGGGTATTATATTTGATTTAATCTGGATGCACCACTATTTTCTTCGCCGCTGCAGATCTACATAAAATGCATCGATCGCCACAATGGCGGCCCGGCGCTTTGTGAGCGCGCCGCATGTACCAGACGTCACGGAGACAAAGGAACGCACGCGGCACACGACATATTTAGGATTAAGACGCGGCGGCATCGGCGGGAAGGGGGAGGAGCCAAATGCAAATGGAAAGGGCCTGAGTGACCGAGGTCTGAAGAAATGTAGACTGACAGGCAGAACATTTAGCCCCCCCCCCCCCACCCCCCCCCCGGGAAGAGAGGGAGGCGCACGGTAAACAAACTCATCTTAACAAGCGGAGGATATGACGTATGGGAGCCCGTTCCTGTCCGCGACACACTAACAACACGCTGACCCTTGTTGGATATTAAATATGTCACCTACAAAAAAAAAAGAAGAAAATCTCATTGGATATTGCTTGTTTGATTTAAGGTATTTTCAAAAAATAAATATTGAAATGAAGAGATGTTAGAAAACAAGTCCATATGTGTTTGGCGTGTGGAGGTATGGTGTTTAGTATCAGTTTACACACTCTCATCCCTGTCAGGGTGATAGTATAAAGTGTGTTATGGTTTATCCTCCCTCTGCCTTCACTCCAGTGGTTTCAATACTCTGCCGGTGTGTTTTTTATTATTATTTCTCTCCTCCTCCCTGAGCCCTGTTCCCCTTCCCCGTGTAAGAGATACAGACACCGAAACAGTGTAGTCAGCGAGGAAGTGATTACAAACTGATGCTTCCAAATTCGCTATAAAATGAAAATCAATATTTCCACAAGTTGCTGCAACATAAAAGATAACCTTCATTGATTTTTTTTTTCTCGACTTAGGCCTCTGTGATAAGATCTAATATAAATTTTCAGCCACACGGATTTGGATCAGAGCGGAGCAGCAGAGGCTGAGCGATAAGTTCCCCGCACATCTCTCAGAGTTGGATTTTTTTTTTTGTACCTCCATCCTTCCCCCTTAGCCCTCGCTCCCTCTTCCAAGGCAGGGCTGTGCTAGTTATAATTGGTCCTGTGTGAGCGAAAGCTTCTATCAGGAATCTGTTCTAATTTTTATTACTGAGAAGCTAAAGCCTGTTCCAGATAATTTGGAAATTTCAGGGGAATTGTGATAGAGCTGATGGCACAGCCGGACCGACTCCAGGAAGGAGCTAACCTGTAATAGCCTCTGTGGCTGCGCTGATTAAATGTTGCCATAGATGAAAGACCTGCCACCACCGCAATAAATTAACCAATCACACAAATCCCAAGTCGCTACTAATCCCTCCTTGATACCATGATCCTCTGATCAGCTGAAGGAGGTGAAGAAGAAAGTGGCTCGTGACACTCAGCCTCCCTCTAACTCGCTGCTTCCCGTGTAAACAACAAGCTAATGATATCGCCGCTGACCATTTCACCACCACTGGCTACTCTTAACCCCCTCGTGGTCAGGGCAGGTGAAATCGATACGGACCTCGGTGGGAATGATTATTTTCCCCTATGGCTTTTTTTCCTCTTTTTTTTTTTTTTTTCCTCTCCTCTTCTCTCCCTCCACCAAGGTCACTGACTGCCACTGTATCTGTCTTGATCCCACAGCTGCAGGATTTAGACAACTGAGAGATCAGAAGCGCTCCGTCTGAATATCTCCACACGTTCATCGGCTTTCAACTCCCACTCGGTGTCGAGGAGAGACATTTTATTTTGTTTTTTTCCTAAAAAAAAAGCAAAAACACCAGGCAAATAACGGCATTAACATCTTTTGGATACGGATTATAAAACACCTGATGAATTTGAAAATCTGATATATATATATGAAACACATTTGACCCATTAAAAGGCAACATAACGCAACGCCCAAGATAAATCACAGCTTCCATGTTTCCTACAAAATGTATTCAATTCAATTCAATTCAGTTTATTTGTATAGCCCAATTTCACAAATTACAAATTAGTCTCAGAGTGCTTTACAATCTGTACACATAGACATCCCTGTCCCAAAACCTCACATCGGACCAGGAAATACTCCCAAATAAGAGAGCAACAGAGGAGGATTACACTCCCACACAACTTAAATAAAATAAACTTAAACTCTTGCGCTCTCAATTACGTCCCGAGGTAATTGTATTGTCTCCGGATCGTGGTCGCACCTTCAAACGGTTTGAAACGCGTGCTTTTTGCTACAAAAGAACTGCTTTAAAGCCAACTCAATCCACGACATAACAGGTTTCCCCTCTAAACGTATAATTCACATGTTTCGTAGTATGTGCACTGCAAAAATTCAGCCTAAAAAACAAGGAAAAAAAGTAATAAAATGAGGGAATATTACTTGAAATAAGCCAAATTATCTGCCAACAAAAAAAGGAAAATTTGACTTGCTAAGATTTCTTAAAACAAGTGAAATGCTCCAACATTAAAACTGCCTTGTAAGAAGAAATATCGTGTCAGTCAAAAAACAAGCATAGATTGCCTTAATTTGAGATATTTCATTTTACTTAGATTTTAATTTTTGCAGTTTTGAGGAGCGCCATGTCCTTTCGGAGGATACTACCAGTATGAGAAGATGGAAAAAGAGCTTATGTTGGGTAACGTTGAGTTTATATGTTCTCTGTTCCCAACATGGGAGGAGGGATAAAGGATTTGTACCTGTTCAACAGTCACTTTACAGCAGGCAGCACACTCACACCTTGATAACGTCCATTGCAATTAGTTGTTCACTGCCATGAAACAAATTGCATGTGGTCAACTGGAAATTTCATTAAGGGAGATTTTCCTCTAGCCCTCGTTATCGCTCTGCGTATTAATATTTTCTTAGCCTCAAGGATGGATGGGTTGCAAGGGTCTTTATTTTTTATTTTTTTGAGTTGAATGAAAACACAGTCTGTGTTCTCTCACCGCTATACCCACGCCGTGTGTGTTGTGCTTCGTTACGGCTGCTGCGTGTTTATTTCTCCATTGCATCCTGGAATGAGATCAGCATCCTACATGAGGTGAGAAACACCATCATCCCTCAAGTCTGCTTTGTGTCATTCCCTCCTCCTTCTAAATGGCCGTGGTTACATCTGAAATGAAAAGATACCCACAAATGGCTCTCACCCCCCCCCTCTCTCTCTCTCTCTCTCTCTCTCTAAGGCTATAGCATCTGCTATGGGGAGACTAAATAACAGAAATATGCAGGAATTGCACACTAATTCCCTTTAGAGATAGATCTTGGCTGCTGCCCTGTCATAAATCAGAGTATTTCGATATGAAATGAGGCAAGCTGCTCTAATCATTTCTGCATTTCAAATTGGATCACTGGCTCAATCGCTTGGCTTTTAAACTGCTTGCCTAAGAGCAAATGTGAGGTGGGAGATAATTCAGCCGAAATCTCTGCTGCTCTGTATGCCGCAGTTAGTTTACTGCTTGAATGCAAGAGAATGCCTTTCTCTCTCTTCTTCCTCCCCCCTTCTTCTTCTTCTTCCTCCCTCAGCCCATCTTTCTCTTTTCAACTTTGTTAAATTGACTTTTCATTTTCAAAAATAGATTAAATTGAGAGAGTCGCTGCTGTTCTTTAAAGGGACCCCCGTCACTTTATTGGGCCGCTGCGCTTTGGGGAGTCAATATTTCCTCATTTAAATCACCTTTTATCCTGCTGACTGGAGACTGTACGCATCAAAGTTAGCTGTTGCCTATTTCCCTCCATTGAAATGGCCACACATGCTTGTGTCCATATTGTACGCCGGCTGCTGGTTTAAGACACGGCAGAGTGGTCATGAGGCCGACCAGCGATCGGCTGATTAGCAATGCGGAGTTATTAGCGGCGCATCTAGAAATGATTTTGCGGTGTTGCTTTTCAAAGTGAATCTTACTGAATGAGGGAGGGAAGAGATGCAGAGTGTGTGTGTGTGTGTGTGTGTGTGTGTGTGTGTGTGTGTGTGTGTGGGGGGGTTCTCCATCCTCTGTGCTCCATTCCTGGAGACCTGAGGGCGCATTGAGGTGCTCCAACAGTTTAGAGTAAGCTGTTCCTGCCCTGCAGACAAGCAGATCCTTTCCTTTCCCATCAATTGTTTTGCTTTTCTTATTCTTCCCTTTGATATGCTTCCTTTTACATTCCCTTGTTTCCTTTCCTGATGCATTTCCTTTTGATATTTGTTTTTCCCTTTTCTCTCCTCGTCCTTCCTTTCCTCATTTTATCTCCTATCCTATCCTCTCTAGTCTCTTCTTTCCTTTTTTATTCTTTTCCTTTTCCTTTGCTCTCCCTTACTTTCCTTATTCATCTCCTAACCTGTATCATCTCTTCCTTCCTACCCTATATATTGTCTCGCTATTCCTTTCCTTTCCTCATCTTTCCGTTTCTCCTCATTTCATACTCTCATCTCTCTTTTACTGTCATTCCCTTATTCGTCGCTAATCATGTATTTTCCTTTCTTTTCCTGTCTCCTTTCCTTTCCTTCTCTCATAAAATTTTGTATTTCTTATTTTGCTATTCCTTTCCAATCCTCTCTGTCTTTCCTTTCCTCCTCTTCCTTCCTTTTTCATCTCTCCCATCATGTTCTTTCCCTATTTTTATTTCCTATCTGCTCCTCTCCTCTCCTTTCCTCCTCTCATCTCTCCTTTCCTTTATTATTAGTACATCACCCTCCCTACTCTCTACTGGTCCAGTCCCACTTCTCTCCCTCCGGCCATTCAGCATCCTTCCACAATGTGCTCAACTTTCTTTGTAGCGGAGAACGTTTAATCCAACTTCTGGAGTAAATGCGCGTGTACTTCTGTAACTATGTATAATGTGATTAATGCGTATGTATGAGTATGTCCATCAGAACTATTTGAAGTTGTAAACAAGAGAAAGCTGAATTTGTAATACATGCGCTCCGGGACTTAATCATATCTTGGAGGTATAAGTGGAGGTATGAGCACACACACACACACACACACACACACACACACACACACACACACACACACACACACACACACACACACACACTGGTCAGGGGACAGAACAGCCCTGTCGCTTCACTTCTCACTGTTTGAATTACTCAAAATTTCCCATTTGAATTCCATTGGCAGGAACGTGTTTGATCTCTGGATGTAAGCCGGAGCTGTGTGAGGGAACATAATGGGGGAACCCGGAGCCGGTAATGTTCACCTGTATGGATGTTACCGTGGCCCCTGGGGGTCAAGGTGGCGGGTGGCGTATTCTCTGGACAGAAGCACTCGCTCTCTGTCAGGAATAAACATGCATGTTGTGTGTGTGTGTGTGTGTGTGTGTGTGTGTGTGTGTGTGTGTGATTTCTTCAAAGAAGGAAAAGGAGAACCCAGGAGTCAATCAGTCAATGGGGGTCACGACAAATCTGTGCTCTCATAACCACAAGAGGAAGACTAGGATCAGTCAGAGGCAGCAAATAAAGACAAACAATAAAGTAGTCGGCATGATGCTTGAATAAAGCCCCTGACTTTAGATAAACCCCTGTGCCCCCTCTAGGTATTGGATTTGAATATTCTTTTGAACTCCCCTTCTCTCCTCTGGTGGAATTTCATGATGTATTATAGCATCTGCATGTGAATTCATATTTCAGTTGCCTCTCTCGGAGCCCTGCCCATATCAAAGTGGACAGAATGATAATTATAGTAATCGCAAAGTGCCACAAATTAAAACAAATTTCATAATTTTAAACCAACAAACCAACGGTATGCTTGATTTGCACACCACCTGATGGTTGCTGCAGTGCGGAGTAGTTTGATCCCCCGGGTACCTCACAGAGGTCCGGAAAAAGGCCGACAATATTTACACCACGTTAAGTAAATAAGATAGAGATGGTGAACGTGGCCCTCGCTAAATGCATTAGACGTGAACTCCCTTATCAGAGTCTCAGCACGCTGACTGCTAAAAGATGGTTTCTGGAGCTGGAGATGGTCTTTGTTACCCAATTAGTTTGCCGACGACCCCGCAGTATAATATTCCCTCTTTGACGGCCTCATACACATCCATCTAATGAGATGCTGTCGGACCGCCGGGGAGTGAGTGAACACTGTCCAGACCTTCATCTCCTCCAGCACCTATCAGCTTTTCTTATCATCAATGCTAACCTTTTCTTTTTTTGTCAGAGGAATTGAATTTCTTTCCGTTCATACGGACTGGTTTTGACAGAGCTGGTCTTTGGTCGGCGCCGATCCAACTAGGCTGAGGATCAGAGGGCTAAGGCCAGGGCGGGGCGAGGAGGACGTATCAAGGTCCAGCAGCAGGGGCTCGCCTCCCTGCAGGGCGCCGGTCCTCCTCCTCTCTGAAGGAGGTGAAGCGGGCGAGAGTCGCTTCACTGTGACAAGAGAGGGATGAAACAGAAGATGCTTGTGCACAGAGCCGGTGCTGTAGATAATATTTGATTTGTTGATAGGTTTTAAAGTCATGTGTACACTTGCAGCTGATGGAGAGAGATGGGTCACCAACAACTCTCTGACCACCAACGACTCTCCTCTGACTTTACTTTGAATCCTCACGCCTTCTGAAGAAAGTTGTTTCAACATTTCGACAGTGACAGATGGCTTCTTCTTCTTCTTCTTCTTCTTCTTCTTCTTCTTCTTCTTCTTCTTCTTCTTCTTCTTCTTCTTCTTCTTCTTCTTCTTCTTCTTCTTCTTCATCTTCTCCTCCTCCTACTCCTCCTTCTTCTTCTCCTCCTTCTTCTTCTTCTCCTCATTTTATTCTTCTTCTTCTCCTCCTCCTCCTTCTTCTTCTTCTCTCCTCCTCCTCCTCCTCCTCCTTCTTCTTCTTCTTCTTCTTATTCTTCTTCTTCTTCTTCTTCTCCTCCTCCTACTCCTCCTTCTTCTCCTCCTCCTCCTCCTCCTTCTTCTTCTTCTTCTTCTTCTTCTTCTTCTTCTTCTTCTTCTTCTTCTTCTTCTTCTTCTTCTCCTCCTTCTTCTTCTCCTCCTCCTCCTCCTCCTCCTCCTCCTTCTTCTTCTTTCTTCTTCTTCTTCTTCTTCTTCTTCTTCTTCTTCTTCTTCTTCTTCTTCTTCTTCTTCTTCTTTTCTTTCTCCAGCCTTTGCTGCACCATGTGTATTTACGTGTTGTCCTTCATGGTGAAGACAGATGGCGTTCTGTGTAACGAGGTGAGTGTGCGTGCAGCCGGAGTTCTGTGCTCCGCTCGTGCTGCCTGCGCAGTGTGAAGCCGGCTCTGCTCGTCTACCTGTTCATTTCTATCGCAGCTACAGAAGCGACTCGCCTAAAGATCAGTGTTCGTGCGACCCCGAACTGAACAGTTGTTCAGGAATGTCAACGCTCACATCAAGCTGTCTGACGGGGCGTTTATGGCCTCCGGGAAACATAAGCATCTCTTCAGTGTGACAGCTTGACTGTGTATCTCTCTCTGATGGGCCACTGGCAGGCAGCACCTAGGTAGGTGTGTGTGAGTGGTCACCCAGGACACCCAGCCTCACCCTCCTCTCGCCCCCCCGTGGGTGTGTGAAGAGCGCCCATACCCCCCCCCCCCCGAGGACCTGCACTGTGGGGCTTTGGTCCTGCTCTGCTGCAGGAGGACAGCAGCCTGTCTATCTGTGAACAGGAGAATGGGCACATCTGTGAGGATGAAGCCATTCAAGTCATTACAGCGACATGAGCAATGTTTCCTCAGTGTGAGATCTGCACAACAACGCTCGCTCATCTTATCTGGAATCTACCTGCTGCACAGAGAGCGGCAGAGGACAAATAAATGACTGCATGAAAGCATCTTCAGCCTTTTTAGATGATTGTGGCCACATTTTCACAACAATAACATTGTGTGCAACCAAATCCGGTTTGCAGCGGCAGACAGGAAACAGACAACAGGAAGTGGTGGAAGACGTATATATATATATATATATATATATATATATATATATATATATATATATATATATATACATATTCAGATCCTTTACTTGAGTAAAAGTTGCGAGATTCAAAATCCCACTCGAGTATAGATGTACTCTTAGTTTGAGTGTTTTATTATAATATATTGCACCTTAATGTCTAAGTGTAATCAATATAATGACATTGTACATTCAAGGTTCATAATTCTATTTTAATTATTTCAAATCTCAATCTTTAAAGTGATCGGTAACTATAGCTGTCTGATAAATGTAGTGATAGATACGCTGTATATGGAGGTGTGAAGTAGCATAAAGGTAAATCTGGTGAAATCAGACATGCTGGAGGAGTCAAAGGACATAATGTCGTATCTCGTCGTTTATGTTAAGTTTTAAGTTTTAGTCCTGTTTTCCGTGTCCGCTTTTATTTTGTAGTAACTGTCCTCTTTTGTTTCAGATACTTTATTTCCTGCCCCGTGTTTCCTCATTGGTGTGATAGTCTGCTCCACCCCTGATGGTGTCCACCTGTTCCCCATGTCCTCATGTATTTAGGTCTGTGTCTAATGTGTCTCGTGTCAGATCGTCTTGTCTCTTGTCTCCTTATTTGAATAGTCTTTTGTCCCTGGTTGTTTTTTTCCAACGTAGTTGAGATTTGTTTTTGCACTTTGTTCATGTTTTTGCCAGCAGAGCTGTGATTTTCTGTTTTCGATAAAAACCTTTTTGATTGCTCTAAACCTTGAGTCGTGCTTTTGGGTCCTGCCTTCTGAGTCGTGACACATAAAATATGTTTAATTTCAACATTGTAATGTCAACGCGTTTATCTTAAACACTGAGAGATGAAGAGGGAATAACATGGACTTCATTTGGAGAGATGACCTAATGTCTAAGATACCAATGCGTCAAAATCATAAACACGAGAGTCTTTCAGCCATGCACCGTGACTCTGGAAGAGCAGGCCTGGGAAATACATGTGAACAGCAATAAAAAACAGAAAAAAACAGTAGCTGTGAGTTTCTTTCATCCATCTGCCTCCCAAACGGACATCAATGTCAGATTGATCTGCATTGCCAACAATATAAGGGCTAACTTAATACCATTTTCTTTGATGCCCCCTCCCCCCCCTCCCTTTTTGTTGTTGTAACGCAGGAACATGAAAACCATCGATAAACGGCTCCGATACATATATGGATGACAGCGAGCCGAGCCAGATAATTACCATTTTACCCATCTGAGAGACCCGAGCCCTGATATTGGTTTAAACCCAAGAAATAATTGATGCATGCAATCACAAATTGGTTCTCCGCCTAAAATTTGGGCCCATTATTTCATTAGACGGAGCCACGTTCTTTGTGCCAAAATGATTTGTGTGTCCAACGCTAGAAATTCAAATCCTGTTAGTCCTGATAGTGTCTGGCGATTTAAAAAAACAAAAACACACACAACAACAACCCTGTATCCAAGACAGTGTGACTTACAACCAGAAAGCACAGGGCCACCTTTAAATGCAAACATATATCAAAATGCTATTTATTTAGTTTAATGGTTTGTTTGTTTGTTTGTTTGTGTGCACGTGCATGCGTGCATATTGCTGGATGTGTGTGTGTGTGTGTGTGTGTGTGATTTAGCAGCTAGGCTACACAGAGGTCCTATCCTGAGGTGCCTTCTTGCATATGTAATTGGATGTTACTGTAAATAATTGCCTGGGCATGTGCCAGTGTGATGATGGTGATGATTTGTGTGTGTGTGTGTGTGCAGAACGTTTGTGCACGGTTCTGTTCGCATGTGTGTGTGTGTGTGTGTGTGTGTGTGTGTGTGTGCGAGCGCATCTGCCCCATCCGTACTCCACTCTCAAGTCCCACTGATTCTCCTTTGCAGCCATGTTGAATCCTCTTTCCTTATCAGCCGAGCCCAGGCTGCATCGGGCTCTCCTTGCTATGACAGAGGCTACAACAATAGGCCCGCGATACCGCTGCTTAGCGCTGCGTTTCGGAGGGGAAACCTGCCACGGGCGCAGATTAACTACAACACACACACGCGCACGCGCGTACACACACACACACACACACACACACACACACACACACACACACACACAAAATAGATTGCAGCTTCCAAAACAAAACATTTTTCAGAATGCCTCCTCTTGATTAATGAAGCAGTGACAAGAAGAAAAATATAATTTCTGAAACAGAAAAATACGCCGCCACTTGTTAAAGTTTAGGGGTAGCTCACAATAAACATATTGGGATGGGGGGGGGGGGGATAAATGGCTTGAGTGATGGGCTGAATAATTTCTAGAACATCCTTTTTTTGTTGTTGGACAGGCTCATATTCCTACCGCTGTACTAAATTACACAATAATCACAGTCCATCGGCTGACAGTCCCCCCCCCCCCCCTCTTTCTGTCCCAGGTGAAAATTAGGACAGTATCTTGACATTTTTGCTCTTCTGTAGTCTACAAGCTAAAGCTCTCTGTTCACAGACCCAAAAAACACAGCAGGCGCTAGCACACACACGTACAGCACTGCCCCAAATAAAACACACACACACACACACACACACACACACACAAACAACAAACACACCTTGTGCACATGTGCGAGCGTGCAGGCGTTTCATGGCTCTGCTCTCATGCGACACCAGTAGATTCAAAGAATTCATAAAAGCTTCATTTTGGATGGTAAGATATTCAAAACGACAGAAAGAAATGTAACCGATGGGAAAAATATTCCAATTATAATATATATGCGTGTATTGGCAAACACATAACTATAACATTTTTGCACTCCTGCCCTATTTTTGTTTGTACATATGTGATTGTATTTTGTATTTTACTTATTTTACTTACTGTACAGTATCTTGTGTGTTTTTTTGTCCTGTATGTTCTGTATGCACCATACACACCAGAGAATTCCAGGTAGGTGTAAACCTACTTGGCAATAAACTACATTCTGATTCTGATTCTGATTCTGATGACTTTTCATTCAATGCATTAAGACTTTTATTAAGCCCTTGGAACCTTAGTTTCAGGCCTCTAGCATGTCATCATAACCTATATTCTCAGATAAGCTACACAAGTAAATAAAGATGGAGGACTAGATAAAACCACATATATCTTGATCTGGAATTGTGCAAACTGTGTGCGTTACAATTACCATGTCATTTGCACTAAAAGGCCCTCAAAACACATGCAGACTCATTACAGTGCACCTTGACTAAGCCCCGGTAATTAGCATCGGTACGGCATTGTAGGAGCGGCGGCAACACCCTCATCAACACACATTTACAACCCGGCTCTAAATCTGCTGCTCATTAATAGCTCGCCTCCCAATCAATTACTAACACCTACAATGGGAGCCAGGCTCACCGGGGCCAGGCCGCTCACTCCAGGCCTCCTCTCGCTTCGGTCCGGCCTCGGTAATTACCTCTTTTAAGAAGACACCTGCTACTCAACAGCTTCGACCTAGACTGTTAATTTAGCCACGTGCGTCGCAGACATTTCTGTCGGAGTGTCACTATTAATTTGCGTTAATTTGTGACAGAAAGAGAGAGAGAGAAAAAGAGAGAGAGAGAGAGGAAGAGGAAGCTGAGGCGTTTTTTCGGCAGCCGGGGCTTGAATGTGCTCGTCGCTCACCTGCGCCGGGGCTGCGGCTGTAATTGGAGTCTAATGGTCTGATTGATCAGTGAGAGAAGTGAGGGATGAGACGGCACTCTGGCAGCTCCATCAGTCAGACGGAGAGGAGAGGAGGCGGAGGAGGAAGAGGAGGAAGAGGAAGCAGCTGACGCAAGCGGCACATGCGCCAAACTCTCGGGCGACTCTCGACAGAGAGCTCCGACCCGATGTTCCGTCATTTTTTGCTGCCTTGTCAGAATTTGCTACCACTGCATAAACCGATAGGTGTGTCTGTCGATTCATGCTACCCTATCTGATAGGATGTTATTGTACTATCACAATATGCTACCCCGGAAATAAATCAATTTAGCATTCTTACATGAATGCATGTTATTGTACTATCAAAATATGCTTTTCTTTCAAAGTTCAATGTTTCACTTTTCACTGTTAAAGTGTTTATCTTCAACACTAAATACCCTAATAATAAACCAGTGCTTTATTATGATAATGTGAACAAACTCATGTTTACAATGTCACTCCCCGTTATCAGACGTGCATCGACAGGGTTGCAAAACATGATGGGCGTGTCAAAAAAACTCGGAAAATCGACGGCGCATGCGCAATACCACAAGGTAGCAGTTCTCGACAAGTAGCATGAAATGACAGAACGCCGGGTCCCGGTCCTCAGCCTGGAGCTCAGACTCTGGTCTCTGTCACTCCAGTGAAGAGCCTCCTGTCGGCGGCCTCACATCTCCTTCTTATCGTCTTTAGAAGATGTTACGTGTGGAAACCACTTCTGTATTTCCACTAAAAAACGTCTCAAATCTGTGTGTGATGTAAGAATGATAAAGACCCCAGCGAGGCGTATGAGGTCTGCAACAGCAGTAACTATAATAAGTATAACTCCGGGGCCCTCGGGGGCTACAGAGCTGCCACGGCCGACCCATCAGCTGTGAAATCTGCTTTCCTCTTTGATAAACGGTTGAGATGTGACCCTATCTCTGTCCTGCAGTTGCCCAGATTTCCTGTCATGCTTTTCCCCCCTGCCTCCTCTCTCTCTCTCTCTTTTTATTTCTCTCTCTCTTTCTCTCTCGCTTTACGCCTCTCTTTCCAGGCCTGTCTGGACAACCGTGCGTAACGCTCTTTCTCCGGCGCCATCCATCACTCCCGGGGGCCGGCTGCGGAGGCCTGTCGTCCACCGGCAGGCGGCAACGCTCCCGTCCGCTACACCTCCGGGGACCGGTAGGCCCCTCCCCCTCCCCCCCCTCCCCCTCCTCCCGTCCTCGCCCACCTCCCTCCATCAGACTCCGGCCAAAAAAACGGCTCCTGCTCCAGTTTGATGCAAAAAGGTTCTGCTTAAGTTCACAGGACTTTCATTAGGTATACTGGGAGCCACTTTTAGGAGACGTTACACTTTCAGGCGCCGTGCCAAGGTTCGAGGAACGAACCCGTGGCAGGTGCGACTGAAATAGCCTGACCTCCAAAAAGCCGTCTCTGAAACGCGGCGTCTGGAGGCAGAGGGTAGAATATGTTTGACTTCAGAGAGGGCATATCAATATCTCACGGTCGTGTGTTTCATTCACCAGAGAGGTGTCGCTCCCGCCATATAGCTGGCGCCTTGGGGTAATTCATTCACCTCAATGGGTTAGAAAAAACTAAGAGAGTAAAAGGAGATTTAATAGTCTGTGGAGGTCACACTGCATGAGGAGGACTGGGAGCTGAGGCAAGGAGCCTTCATTCCTACCTCAAACACCCTTCTTCTTCTTCTTCTTCTTCTTCTTCTTCTTCTTCTTCTTCTTCTTCTTCTTCTTCTTCTTCTTCTTCTTCTTCTTCTTCTTCTTCTTCTTCTTCTTCTTCTTCTTCTTCTTCTTCTTCTTCTTCTTCTTCTTCTTCTTCTTCTTCTTCTTCTTCTTCTTCTTCTTCTTCTTCTTCTTCTTCTCTTCCTCTTCTCTTCTTCTTCTTCTTCTCCTCCTCCTCTTCTTCTTCTTCTTCTTTTCTTCTCCTTCTTCTTCTTCTTCTTCTTCTTCTTCTTCTTCTTCTTCTTCTTCTCCTCCTCCTTCTTCTTCTTCTCCTCCTCCTCCTTCTTCTTCTTCTTCTTCTTCTTCTTCTTCTTCTTCTTCTTCTTCTTCTTCTTCTTCTTCTTCTTCTTCTTCTTCTTCTTCTTCTTCTTCTTCTTCTTCTTCTTCCTCCTATTCTTCTCCAGGTGAGCATCAGGGTTGGTTCCCCCGGTCCATATTGCACAACTCCCTTGCCTCCGACTGAAATAACTTGAGATAAACGCAGCGTACACGTGACAGATGTTGCCAACGGCTGCACGTTTTAACAAGGCAACAGCTCAATAACCAGAAGTTTCATAAAAAAAAAAATATATATATATATATATATATATATATATATATATATACATATATAAAAACGATGCTCCTGTAAACGATGATTCCCCCGTGATGTGGCTAAACACGAGGAACGGGCTGATATTCGTACGGCCTGTTCTATGTCCAAGAAACAAAGCAAAAAGTTACACTGAACCCTGAAAGGAGCCTGGGTGAGAAAAGCAAGCCGTTGGGTTAACCCAGCCTTTAATGAGAGATAGTGAGAAGCTGCTAACAGCCAGTACCCAGAAACTTAGCAGAGGAGGAGGGCAAGCGGCAAAGCACTGAGAGGGCCCCCCGGGAGGATAGACACACACAAGATCCTTAAAGGCAATATGCCAAAGTATCTTCCTCTGCTTTTAATTGCGAGGGAGGTTTGGCATATTTGGTAACCCCTCCGCAGCCTATTACAGGTGATGACCAGCACCTGCTCGCGTAAAACCCTGAGGAGGATCCGGATGGATTCCTCAGGGGGTAGTTAGTTAAGAACGTATCACTGTAGCCAGGAGCAACCATCAGCGTATGCATCTAGTTCAGCTGGGTGACGGATCTGCAAAGTTTGTGTCTGTGAAAAGCAGACGGGCAACAAAGAGATTCTCAAAAGATAATTTCCGCGTGAGTCAGCCGGGGTCATTTGAGGGACGCTTGAAGGGTTGGTTTCAGGGAAACTCACGAGAAGTATATGGAGTGAGTTACTTTGGGAGGCGGCTTGAGGTGTTGCTCTGTCAAATCACTTTTCCGCCCAAGGATAACTGGCTTTACCCTGAGAGAACCCATATTTCATGGTTATAATACGGCCCGGGTTATTGAAAGCCACTGATGACTTCAAAACGCCGAGGGGAGCTTAGAAAACAGTCGAAGAACTGCTCCAAAAATGATTTAGTAAAGTTTAAGGAAGAGAAAAAACCTTGGGGCGGATGGGAGGGGAGCGTCTGAAAAAATCCTCACAGACTTTTCCTTATGTTTCTTAACAGGATGAATGTGAGCTTGGTTCCGATTTTAATAGGACTTTCTTAATTAATCCGAATGCAGAGTGGAATAATGAACCCCGTGGAGGGGCTCGTCCCTCCACCGGAGCAGCAGGTCAACACCAGCCTCTTTGAAGGCTGCTGTGTGCCGAATAACATCCAAAAAAAAATGGATTGTGACTTCATTCAGTTGAAGCCTGGACAGAGCTCAAAATCCAGCAATCAAAGCGTTTTGTCATGCAATATGCAGATTAAGTGGTTGAAATGGATGCACTTCAAAGGGGGCCATTGGGTCCCAGGAGAGCCCCCTCAATGGGTCTGAATGCCATGGGGATTGTCATTAATACGGCCTTTAGATGTACAGTAGGACCATCGTGTTCCCATGGCTGCCACAGGCAAGACATTTACAAAATAAATGAATGTAATCATCCCTTCAGTCCTACAAACTATTTTTAATTAGGCATACTTTATAAAGAGACTAGTGGCTTACTAATGGCTAATAAAGTATTGCTACTTAATATGTTGAAGCAAATGGTTAGTAAAGACATCATTCGGACTCTCAGTTTGTAGAAGTGTGTTCACGTCCTCTCTCACTGCTGCATGTCCTGCTCTGTCTTTCAACTCATCACCACTCCAATGGGCAGTTTGCCCTTTTCCCACAAAGTGCTTCAGAGCTTCCAATTATAACAGCATGTAAAGTGTGCCTCATTATACACCTTACATAGTAAAACTTCCAAACAGGGCGTTGATGGTGAAGTCCACGACACATGCCTTCATTTAATCTGGTCCTGATTACTGCATTGCTCCTTTCTCTCGCTTTAACTACGATTCGTACATCTTATAACCTGGAGCCAGATTCTAGCTGCTCTACATGGGTCTCTGTTGGTTTTAGGGTTGACGTGTCTGCTACAGCTTGAAGCGTTGCATGACCATTGAAGACCTGAGATCTTCTGGCAGTGATTTGATACTTTCGGTTTCAGAGCATTCCTATAGTATTCCTAGTATTCCTACCTGAGCAGAGAAGGAAATCCCCCTGTTTGTTTGTGCTGTTAGCACAGGTATCTTCCAGCCTCTGGCTCAGCCATCGTGATGCTGAGAGTCATATGGAGGCAACACATGTTGTGTTCTGCACCTTTAAAGGACCCATCGTATGGGTTGATATGGTTCCTTGGGGTCTTAATGAAATGTTTGTAACATATTTTGGTCAAAATACCACAAGAATAATTTCAAACCGCCTTTGTACCCTGTCAGAAACACCTCCCCACAGATTGACCTGTTTTGCGTGCCTGTTCCTTTAAATGCTAATGAGCCAGCTCCCCCCCTCCAAGGCCATGTAGCCAGACTCCCTACATGGGCGTGCTTCAACATCTACGTAGACGTTGGTGGTGATCCCATTGGACGCACTCCAGCATATCGATTCTGACATAGAGGAACCACAACAAGCTGTGTGAGGTGTTGTTTTCCAGAGTTTTTGTGTAGGGAGACATGCCAGATACCCAAATTAACGTATAGAAGCACTAAAAAAGTGGAATTTTCATAACATGTCCCCTTTAAGACTCCAGATCTCTGGATGAGATTTGTTGAGCTGTATTTAGTACCTTCAGATCCATATTGTCTCATCCAGTCAGTCATCTCAGCCTCTCTTGTTGTGGTAGGCTGATGTTAAACATGCACCAATGATAGAGCAGTTGACTAGAACAAGGACGTACCAGGACAATGCTGTCGATGCTCATCTCGATCTTCCCCTCGAAGGGTCCCCATGTCGTCCCCACGGGGAGTTGATGCCGGGTGTGGACGCGACGTTCGCCTCCTTTAAGGAAGCCGTCCAGCTCTCCTAAAAGAAAAAAGAGGAAAGAGACGCACACCAGAAACCCAAAGCAGTCAGACATCTATGCAGCACATCGGGTTCCACATCAAATCACAGTGACGTTCTGTCCTCTCCCCTCAAACCTACAGCACGTCATTGCCTCACAGCCCCCGCGGTAAACAGCCACGCTAAAAAGCCAAGCGGTTTTAATTCCTTAAGCAAATCCAGCGAGCATCCATCTGATGGTGTTCCTCCGACACGTGGAGCGCTAACCGGACTTGAAAGGTGTCTTGTGTTGAGATAATCTCTGTGAGCCAGTGCAGGCCTATTTCTGTTGGGCCCTTGTTAGTGCTGTGCAGAGCTCCAGTTAATTAACGGTGAAACCGGATAGCGCGGTTAGAGCTACCGGTGCTCACCTCCCTGTCGCCCCTCTCACCGTCTTATCTCGGAGATTGAGTGAACTTTTTCAGATGGTGATTAATCAAATAGTTATGATAAACCCGTGACATAGTTTATCAGAGAGGATGGTTTTTTTTTCTTGTGTGTGTGTGTGTGTGTGTGTGTGTGTACACATGGGAGAGTTCTCAACTGTACATTTCCAACCGGTTGCCTTGACAACCCAGATTGGTCTTGTTAGAGGAAGTGTGAGGAATCAGGATCGGTAGCGTCTGTAAATTCCGGATTTTATGAACTTCCCGAGACCGAAGAAGTTCCATCAACTACAACTCAGGACAGAGTGATGTTTTAGCCTTTTTTATTTGTATAACAGATCATTGGAATAATATTTTGTGGGGCCAAAGATCAGCTTCCATCATTATTCTGAGATCCTCCTGAAAGAAGAACTGACATTCAAGCAGGAAGCCACCCCGCCAAAATAATCCTGATGTATTATTATTATTCAAACAAACTCTACACGAGTTGTTAACATTGTGTCACTTTAACCTATTTGTTCACACGTGTGGCTAATAGGTATTCAGGGCATTGTGAATGAGTCGAAGTGATTGCTGAACTTTTCTGATGCGTTGACTGTATAATGACCTATTCATCCTGTTCCACTGTGTAAATATCAGCCGTGTATCTGCGGGCCATTGTGTCCGTCTGTTGTGCTCATATGGAAATGTGCGCTTATGTGCTCCTTTGCATGCATAAACACAATCGCTCCGCGTTACTACCCGCCGCAAATAACGCTCCGGCTGATCATATACTCAACGGCGGTGGTCACAAAAAGCTAAATGTCACCCATAATTAAAAAAAAAAAACGGTTCGACCAAATAAAAAAGAGGAATATATCTGTGCAACTCCAACAAATAGTCTGAACACGTCGTCGTATTCAAGAAAAAAGGGAGGCACAGTTTCGGAGCAACCCATCAGTACGCTCATCTGGACGGCGTGATCCCTCTTTCTTTCCCCTCCGGTGTTCCTGCTGCTGCACGCCGTCTTCACCGGGGCTGCGGTGCAAGGTGGGTAAGCTCATTACGGAGAAATAATTAAACATCAGTGCACAGCTGGTCGTCATCACGGAGAGCAACAGCCACCGCTTGATGCATTCTGTTTGTCCTCAGATAAGACCCCCGGCCTTTAACCGCCTGGACGCCACTTCCTGTTTAGCCCCGCTTGACAAACGGCACCAGCCGTCCCCGAGCCACCGACTCGGTGTCCTTTTCCTTTATCCTTCCTTTCTTTCTTTCTGGTTTATTTATAGCATTTTGCACTATCCTCATGGATATCAACACTCAATCAATGCACACTAATATCTGTAAATTCTGTATACACCCTACTCCCTGTGTACATGTCCCCCCTATGTGTATTGTTGTTATACTGTGATTCTACTGTAAATTGTGTATGTATGTTTGTTAAGTTAAGCTACTGGTTGACCTAAATTTCCTTCGGGATTAATAAAGTATCCATCTATCTATCTATCTATCTATCTATCTATCTATCTATCTATCTATCTATCTATCTATCTATCTATCTATCTATCTATCTATCTATCTATCTATCTATCTATGTATCCATCTATCCATCCATCCATCCATCCATCTATGTATCTATCTATCTATCTATCTATCTATCTATCTATCTATCTATCTATCTATCTATCCATCCATCCA
>CM070092.1:16398815-16423815 GCA_036178185.1 Liparis tanakae
GGAGGACCCCCACCGCCAGCATCTCCTTCAGCCTCCTCCATCTCCCACACACCCGCCCCAACCCGTCTGCTGAGCGCTTGACAAGCGTTTGGTCACGTGACCAAGGGGGAGGCGCTGAGGGGGTGATTTGGTAGCAGGATTTACCTCTTCAGGTCGAGCTGCGGAAGGTTTAGGGGTGAACTAGTTTAAACAAGCTAAAGAGATTAGGGTATTTTAGCTGTGACACTCCAGCCGGGCTGAGCAGGAGGTGGGGTGGGATTCGGCGGGGAGGGGGGGGGGGGGACCCTCGGCTGGAGGACTCCCACTAGGTCATTGCAGAAGGAGCCAACAATGCCTGTGAAGTATTGTGGCACAGCTAGGAATACAGGTGTGGATCCCCTTTGCTAAAGGATGCTTCTGAACACAGGTATACTGATTATGTTCAAAATGTCTGACGTTTACAATATCTCTGCATGGCATGAATAAAGCAATAGCAACACACTTTTTTAGAAAAGAGTACCACCCCTTCAATCCCTAGCTACAGCTAACAGCTGGTTAGCACAACAACTAGAAACAAGGGGAAACAGCTAGTCTGGCCCTGCTTGAAAGTTACAACCCTCATCTCTAAAGCTCACTAGATAACTTTTAATATCTTTCTTTTTATTTCCTACAATACAATTGTTGTTACTATATAATAATAATAATAATAATAATAATAATAATAATAATAATAACTTTATTTATATAGCACTTTTAAAAACAAGGTTTACAAAGTGCTCTACAGATTAAAACAGCATAAACACAACTTAAATGGCGGCAAACAAAAAAAGACCATACCATAAAAGCATTGAATACAACTAAACCAAACAAATAGCCAATTAAAATAAAAACATAATATATATATTTTTTTATTTTATTTGTATTTATTAGCCGGGCGACAGCTTCTATCAATACATCCTTCGTCTGACAATCCGAAGGGGGAGTTGTTGTTTTACAAAGGTTGAACAATTAAAATATAACATGTTAAAGTAGCCGTTTGGAGCTTCCTGTCTGCAGTCGTTGTGCTAAGCTAACCTATGGCTGCTACTGCTGGCTGTGGCCTTGTATTTAACCGCCAGATAACAGAGCGGTATCCATCTTCTCATCTCACTCTCTGCCGCAGAGCAAACACTATTCCTTTGATGGAACGGCAGACCGTATGTGCAGGTCTGCGCGGCCCCTGTGACAAGCGACATGCCCACCCACCCCGACCTCCACACACTCCACACACTCCTTCCTGCTCTGGCGCCGAGAGTTGGGAGTGCGACCGTCCGCTGTGTGTGTGTCATTCTCAGGGTGGACACTGGACTGAAGCCAACCCAGGATCTTGCCCTGCCCGCGACCCTCTCTGCTTTTTGAAGTTAAGCTGCACACACAGTGGAATATTTTAACTGATGACATCAAGGAAAGTCAAAATCCGTTGATATTTAAGAACAAATTTAAAGACAAGACTCTGGAGAAGTACAAACGTATCATCAATTAATGAAGCATCATAAGTAACGGTTAAGGGGGACACGTTTTTTGTTATTCTGTTTATTGTTTTATGTAAATATGTATGTGTATGAATTTTTGTGTGTGTGTAGATGTATATGGGTGTGTGAATGTGTATGTATATGTGTATATATATATATATATATATATATATATATATGTGCATGTGTATGTGTATATATGTTTGTGTGGATATTTATATGGGTATATGTACAGTATATGATTCTCTGAATTAAGTTTCCTTGTGAAATCATGGCACTTATAAGCGTGATAGCTTCAGCCTTGACCCTTTCGGTAAGCCATTTTTTTTCTTTCTCTTTTGTTGTAAAAATCTTTTAATATTAACGAAAATAAACTAAACTAAACTAAACACACACACACACACACACACTAACTCACACACGACTCGGCCCTGCGGTGCATTGCCGACACCCACACTGTCAGGTTCGATGTCATTGAACCATTGAAAGACAGCAGCTGTGAAGTGCTCCACTTCATCACAAAAAAGCCCGGAGAAGTTAGCGGTTGACAACGATCTCCGAGACATCCATCTTTGCAGAAGCGCTGCAATTTTTCCCCTTGATAGCATGTAAAGGGAGACAGCAACACCTGAAGAAGGACTGTCCTGGCGCCCAGATATCAGCGCTTATCGGCCGGCTGCATCTAGAGGACACATGCCACTCCCGCCGGAATCTGATCATTTTTAAATGCTTTCCTTAAAATTTCAAAACCATCAAAAGGACATTACTCCACCTGAGGGTGTCAGGATGAATGAGTAATTGGTGGTATGTGTGTTGGGGATGCATGTAGGATGGATAACGGGGACTACGACTTCCACTGCAAGTTGCTATTGTGTCTGTTCAGTTGTCATAAATAAAGTGTGTAACACGACGTGTGACGTGGAATAGCTAGAAGGAAATATAGGTAGGAGATTGCTCTCAAAGATATTCATGTGAGTGTGCTGGGAAACATCTAAACAGGCGTCTCCATAGCGATGTACACAAGTAGACATTACCACCTCCGAGTCTTTGAGGTTAATTCAGGAAGAGCCTATTTTTAAAGTGCTACTGAATCTCCTCCCAAGTCAATTACCAGGCTGCAACTCCCCCTGGGTAACGGGGGGGAATTCTGTTTTTTATTTCCTGGGTGACCTAGTTGTCTTTTGTGAGTAGGTTTTAGCCAGAGCAGTTTGACAGTCAACAGATAAGATGGATTAAGCTTCTTTTTTTTTCCTCATCCAGTTTTGATGTGAACAGCGTAAAAGCGGGTTAAATCGTTGAGTTTCAGGAGTATTTAAAAAAAAAAAGCCTGGAGATAGCGCGATAGACGAGCTAAACCTAAGACTTGGGCCCCGGGAAGGTCAAGGTCGGCGCTTTGGGAACGGCTACCCGGCGACGGCGAGGGGCCGAGCTCTCGTCTCTCTGGGAGCGAGCGGCGAGCGGCGAGCGGCGGCCGAGCACGCCTCTCATCGCGGCCAGAAAAGATACAAGGAGGGAGGGAAACAACATCCTGGCGAGAACTCGACAGGCGACATCAAAGAGCAGCGCACCCCTCGCCTCGTGTGTGTGTGTGTGTGTGTGCGTGTGTATGGTGTGGGGGGGGGGGGGCTGTGTATGTAGAATAGGAAGGGGGCTGTTTAGTACCTGCCTTGCATTTGCGTGAAGAAGATGTGTGTGTGTGTGTGTGTGTGTGTGTGTGTCTGCCTGTGTGTACACTGTAAATTAGAATAGAATAGAAATAGAAATAGTAATATACTTTATTAATCCCCAAGGGGAAATAAGTTGACAACAGAAGCAGCACCGATAAAACTAAACAAAATAAAATATAAGTATAAGAAGGAAAGTGCATAAAGTAAAGTGTGCAAAGTGAAATATAAAATACAAAATATATGTACAGCATATACACATCATATATGTAAATGTAAATAAAGCACTGTAAAATTAAATTAAATATATAAATATATCTAGATAGTGTGCAAAATGCACAGTGTGTGTATGTGTGTAGTGTAAATGAAATGTGTGCAGTTGCCTCCATGAGCAACCATAGCTCCATAATTATGTTTCGATTATTTGCCAGCACTAAAATAAAACAGCAATTAATCTGTTGATGTAAGACAGAAAATAGAAGCGCGGCGCTGATGCTAAACAACCCGGTTCGCAGCGCGACACTGAAACAAAACCACAGTTTGAGAATAGAATGTGGGCGACACCACCCCTCCACCCTGCCTCCATCACCCCCCCCCCCCCCCTCGAGAAAGAGCCTGATCGGAGGCGTGCTTAACATGCGCACAGGAGCTAACAGCCGTGTAGTCACGTGACGCGGGCTCGGCCAATCCTGGATCCCTTTGATTTTTTATTAATGTTCCTAAGCCTTTGCGCCGAAGAGGCCGCTCGAGAGAAGACGGGGAGGGAAAAGGTGAGCAGAAAGTAACAATAGCCAAATCAGAGCGGTATCGCGGGGTCGGACGACGCCGCTTTTTTATCTTGTGTCGCATCTGGCCCCTTTGTGGGGGGGGGGGGCTTTTTTGGGGGTCGTGGGGGCTGGAGACGTTTTTTCTGAGGGGACACATTCAGACACATTCTTGTGGACGTCTATTCCCCCCACTGCTCCTCATGTCGGTGACAGGGGAGAGTAATCCTATACACAGGCTGCTATTGTGAAATGAGAAACTAGCCTCCACCACTGCCAGAGACCAGATGCACCTCTCTCTCTCTCTCTCTCTCTCTCTCCCTCTCTCCCTCTCTCTCTGTCCTAATCTGTAAACGACTTAAAGGAGCCTTATCTCCGGGCTCTTCTGCTTCATTTCATGCTTGATTTACTTTAATTTGTCTGATAGGGCACAAGGATTTGGAAATGGCCCATCTTTCGCTGGAAAATGTTCTGATTTTTCTCCGGCATTGTTATGTGGAGGTTTTTGACTTTTCTCTCTTCCTCTCTCTCTCTCTCTCCTCCTCCTCCTCCTCCATCTCCATCTTCCCGCTCTCTTTTCCTCCATCATCTCTCTCTTCTTTCTTCCCTTTAGAGGTGAAGGAGTAAGGGGGGTTGGGGGGGGGTTTGGATCTCGCTCCAGTGCAACAGTCTGTTTGAGTGCATTTAGATTCCAGCTAACACGGCAGAAGCACGTTTTTTTTTTTTCCTTCATTCTCCACGAGGTGTGATTTTGTGATGGGGGTGGGGTGGGGGACTGGCGGACGGCGGAGCTGCGTTTCCCTGTTCGGCTCCACATTGAGGCCGCGGGGCAGCCGTGTGCTTCAAACCACAAAGATCTTATGTTTAGGTGAAGAGCCCCCCCCCCCCCCCCCCACCCCCGTTCAGTGAGATAAAGTTGCCCCACAATGAGGACAGGGACGAGCGGACGCCTCCAGTTCTTTTTCCTGCCGGGGAACTCAAGTGCCTGCATGTCCCCCCACCCCCCCCCACCCCACCCCCCACCCTCCTACTTCTATATAGTGACTGAATGACAGTAGAGTGAGCTACGATTAGCGGAGCTCATATCGTACCAGATCCGGAATAATCTCCATCCCCTCCCACCAATGAGCAAAAGGCGAAAAGAAGTGAGGAGGAGAGGAAAGAAAAGTAGTCGCTCCCATCCGGGCTCGTCTGAACGGTGGCCGACGGGAAGAAGGGAAGGCGATCAAAGAGAGGCCCCCCCACGTCTGTATTAAACAATAAAAGTGCTTCTCAACGTCATGTCGTTACTAACCACACCCCCGAACACAGCGTGCAGAAATACATGGGTAACCTCTCACACACACACACACAAGACACGCATACACACACACACACACACACAAGCACGCACAGAAACAGGGAGGCCATTGAAATTCATCTCACAGCCTGAATTTACTTAACTGCTGGGTCTGCGCGTGGTGATAAACGGAGTGATGATCCGGCAACACGTCTTTATCCATGCTTTGCTTTAATTAACGGCGGCTTGTTTGTTGAAAAGATGATTAATATGCCAATGAAAATTGCATAATTGAATACCACAACAGCCGCACAATCAGGGAGGAACATGACATTTTTTATGAACTTTTTTATTCTCGTTATTATTGCTATTATTTGGTATTTTAATTCACTTGACAAGCGGGGGTCCAACTCCACCCCCCCCCCCCCCACACACACACACGCACACATACACAAACACACACAAAACAAAAAAAGACAAGAAGGGGGGGGGGGATTGGCATGACCACTGGGACCCCGCTGTTCATCACCAGTGAGAGGCCTTCACAGAGGGGAGTGGAGGTAGGGGGCACTGTTCTGATATCAATACCTATCAGTGTGAAGAAGGCTGCATGTGTGTGTGTGTGTGTGTGTGTGTGTGTGTGTGTGTGTGTGTGTGTGTGTGTGAGGGGGGTTGCATTCCTTCAGAGCCAAATAATGATGTGAGGACACCAGTCATGCACATGAAACACTATCTCAAGCACTTGCGTCCCCCCCCGAAAATAAAAAAAATTGCAAATTCATGCATGAAAAAGAACTACAAACCCACTCTGTAGTTTTATTTAAACCAAATAAATAAATAAAGCGGCCAAGAGAAATGAAAATCTCCACATGCGGGGAAGTTTCAAGTCGAGCAGTCCAGAGTTTACCCAGCGGTATACCCCCCCCCACACACACACACACACACCCCACCCCATCTAGCGCCCCCATGTGCAAATGCTAAACACCCACGTCGTCGGATATTCAACCAATTACAGCGATACCTCCCAGAAAGGCGTGTGTGCAGCCCCAGCGTGCAGCCTGGGGGGGGGGGGGGGGGTGCATTGCAGAACAAACATATTCAGAGAGCTAAAGAAAGAAGCGATGGGTGTCAAGTCTCCCCGGGGGGATGGAGGGATGGAGGGGGGAGGGGGGAGGGCAGAGGGGGACCCGCTTTTGCAAGTCGGCTCCGGGTTGAGCAACAGCCCCTCTCCGAATGCTCTCGGACTTGTTACAGTGGAATAGTAACACACAAAAAAAAGACACAATTGCTAATATAAGACGTCATTGTAAGCGGACACAAATTCGGCTGAAATGTGGACAAAATGGTTGCAAGTGAATTATCTTATTAAGGGCATTCTTTGCGTCCCACACACAGCCACACAAAACTACAACCACATATGGTGACATCTTCCTCAGATGATGAGAACAGCGATTGCATTTTGCCCTATTTTAGATTATATAACTAACAACCATGAAGTTCCCTCATAAAGCCTCTTAGTGCAGCGGATCAGTGGCTACATTTGCATCAAGACGCTGCGGCATAGGAGTACAGTGATTTGTCTAATCTCTTGTTGCATATTTCATCATCATAATCACACATTGTAAGTAAAATTGTGTGTGTGTGTGTGTGTGTGTGGGGGGCGGTGGGGGAGGGTGTTTCCTCTATACACACACACAGGTGATGCATAAAGCCTGCATCAGCAATCCGCATTTGGAAGAAGAAGAAGAAGAAGAAAAAGAAAGGCGTACAGTGTTTACACACAGCACTTTGATTGCAATTTAATTTGACATCACTCAGGACCCGGTTCTCACAGAGAGGCTGATGATGGACTTTCATCATCAGTATCAGCCATCTGAGTGTCATTCATGTTTTTTTTTTGTCAGACTTGTCTGAAGACTTTGAATAAACCCCTGGAGGAGCGAGATAAAAAAAAAATCCTCCTTTTTTTCCACCGAGAGAGAGAGAATTGCCATGATGCACGTCCAAAATGTTCTTGATTACAAGACGAAGGAGGAGAGGGAAAGAAATAAAAAAATAAAAAACCTTGAATGAAAGCCCCGCGCTGAAAGTTTCCACTTTGCTGATACACCAGTCAAGTGTGTCTCTAAGTCTACTTAAAACGCTTTAGGTATCAGTGCAGACAGCTGCGACACCCTCGCCTTATGATTCTGTCGAGACAGTACACTATCAAAACCTTTCATACCGCTCCCGAGCTACATTTCCGGTGACAAAAGCTTTGCGAAAAGCCTCCTGAAGGATTCATCTATATCCTAATATTTCCAATCCAATTTAAGTGGAGCAGCCGGAGTGGTCTGAACGGTAGTGTACCAATCTTTGCTTTCCAAGACTTTCGCGCGCTGAAGGCTTGAGGGGTTCAATCAATGGCGCTTTGATCTCGGCTGGAACCATAATTATTTAACATTGTTACAAGGATTTCTCTAATCCATCCTACCATTAAATCCCTTTTACACCCTCATCTTCTGCAGCCTAATCTGCATCTGGGCGCTCCGCTTGTCTCCCTCTCTGGTTTCGACGCGCCCCTCCTTCCTTCGACAACATCCCCGACTTTCAGAATGGACTCGTGGTTCTATGGTATAGTTAGGAGGAGAAAACAGCGCCTTGTTTACCGAGAAACCTGCAGCCGAGTGGACTGTGCGAGAATGTTCTTCAGATGAACCGAGGCAATTTCAAAGTCCAGGTTTTAAAAATCCCATCTGTTTATTTTGCTGATCACTTTGACTCCCCGGCAGAAAAAGAGGGCCTGCTGTCCTTTGTTCCCCGCAAATATTTGCGTTCCTGTGTGTTTCAGCGTGATATAAATAGCAGCGTGGGACACTGCAAACATTTGTTGAGGCACCTGCCGCGTTGCATCGTGGACCATCTGGCCCTCCAATCCTCCGAGAATGACATATGTGCATTAATACCTGAAGTGGTGATGTTTTTTTTGGGGAGACAACCACCACACACACACACACACACACACACACACACACACACACACACACACACACACACACACACACCTTCTGGGTTGACTGGAGTCAAAAAATGAGATTCGAGAGTTTTTACATCCGAGTGAAGCTGCAGTTTCAGCGTGTTTGATGTCTTGAAAGGGGGTGAGGTAGGGTGTGTGTGTGTGTGTGTGTGTGTGTGTGTGTGTGTGTGTGTGTGTGTGTGTGTGTGTGTGTGTGTGTGTGTGTGTGTGTGTGTGTCTTTGCCTCTGCTCCGTCTGTTTCTGACCATCAGGTAGATTCTCAGATGGCCGCTTCCTTCAGCCGACCCCCCCCCCCCCCCCCCCCTTTGGCCGATGCCCAGCTGGCACCGGGGGGGTGAGCGAGCTGGGCCACGGCGATGATCACATGGCTCCTGTTACCTCTCTACCACCCCCCCCCCTCTCCCCCACCTCCGTCTGCATGTGGAAGCCTTTTTTTCACCTCTTATTTTGCTGCAACCGTGAGGTCACTGCGGCGCGCGACACAAAGAACATAGGGTGCCGATTTATTTGGCTTTAACAAGTCAAGTGAGTCGTTCAAACCCGTGTGGGATGTAGCATGTGAACACCTCTGCTGCACACTGACAGCTGCAGGAGCAGAAGATCAGGCAGTACGGTCTGGGTGGTCAACACATCAAACACAGTACCGCCATGTGGCTTATGTGTTTGATTGATTTGTAATTTATAAGAGATTAATTGAATTCTGTTGAATCCTTGTGTCTTGGATCGAGCGCCTGTAACACCGCGTCCTACATTTACCACGATGTGACACAATGCCTCCCCGCCTGTTTAACGGGGGTGGTGGAGGTAATGGATTACATTAACTCTCATTACCTGAGCACAGTTTGCCTTTTTTTTCTGAACTGAACGGCTACTGCTGTGACGTCATGCAACAATCACACTGAACACTCGCAGCAATGCATAGTGCACCTAATACACTATATGTGCAATATTGTCATTTGTGTGCCTTATTCTTGTGCAATAATACCATATTTTGGGACTTATTTGTAAACTGTGACTTATTTGTATTTCTTTCTTTCTTACCTTGTAATGTTGTTTAGTTGGAGGACCCAACAATAAAAGCTTTTCATTGTACAAATATTTTTTTATATGTGCACATGACATTAAAATATCTTGAATCTTTTTGTACTTCTTTAAAATGGGTGATGTTAGGTCTAATTCACTGGAGTACTGTTCAACACACGTATACCGCGTGGCTACTCTATGAGCGATACTCAACGCACCCCTGTGGTTTAAATGACCACCTCGTCTGCTTCTTGATTGCTTTGTGCTTCTGGGGATTCTCGGAGAAGTTAAAGGCATCATGTTTGTTTGAGTTCTGGTTGATTCTTGTGAGGCTACACTGAGGAAGGCAGGGGTATTTCATAAGAATTGACACACTGCAGGTTAGTGTGTATTTGTTTGTACACAAGGATTCTGGCTGCTGATGTTCTTTAGTCTCATTTAAAGCAGTCTCTGTTTTGACTTTAAGTTGTATCAAATACCTCCGCTGGCATTTTAAAACAAAAAGAACACAATAACATTCACTTAAATCACTTTTTAATACCCACCTTTTCTTTTTTTAAATGAGCAATACAGTACTTTTACTAGAGTACAGCATTCCCAAACCTTTCTCATCAAAGTCCAACCAAAGGAACGAGAACTGATTGCCAATTTCCTCATAATAGTTGCCAATGATTTTGCCGAATTTTGCCATAGAGCCCTGCGATTTAAACGTTTCATTAATTATTCAAAGTCAATAAAGCTGTATTCTATTGCTCACCAGCGATACATGTCATCAGCCAGAATTCATTCCATCACTGTTGGACAACACAATGTGTTTCAGGCTGAAACAGCCGGTATCTTTCAGGCCTCTGAGCAGAAAGCGGCAGCGATCATAATTACAGCAGCTCATAACGAACCCTGGATTTCCCTGACTTTCATAAGGGGGTGTAGTTTACACGAGCACGCATTTAGATAAGGCAGAGAACAAGTTCATTAGCGGAGTTAGCTAGCTAACAGACACCACTCCCAATTAGCCTGGAGGAGAGCGAGCGGAAGAGAACGAGAGAGACGGAGTCAGATTCATATCAGCCGGCCGTGAAAATGAAAAGAATAGCGTGACGCGCTATCGCCCCAAATCAGCGGCTGATTGCGAAGCACCCGTGACGAGAAATGAACACCAGACAGAAGATCGGCGCGCAGATTTGCTTAAGGACATACTTGTGGAGAGAAAGGGAACCGGCTGGGTGTTCCACATCAGAGAGCCGGCAGCAGCTCTATCAGATTATTAATATTCCCGAGTCCTTCTGCACGGAGACAATCGGAGAACACTGGGAGATGGCGGACGGCACTCGACGTGAGTTACGGAAGCGGAGATGAAATGCGGGGACAAGAAAGAAGACGTGGAAGAAGAAGAAAAAAGTTCAATTAAGGGATGTAGATTGCGAAGGCTTTTGTTGTTACTCAGCAAAAGGGAAAAAGCGGCGTGGAGGTGCTTGAATGGAATCACCAAAGCAGGTGGGCATGTTCCGAGTTAGCCCACCTCATTAAAAGGCTTCACTTCCCCCTTTTTAAACATTTCCTTTTTTTTTTTTTTTTACGTAACGGCCATTACACATCCCTATTCAGATGCACACACGCGGTGATTAAAAATTATCTGTCGGAGATGGGAATCACACCTGCTTAAACTTAAGCCAAAAGAATAACAAGGAACTTTTGAATGCAGAACTATCTGAGCATTTACAAAGAGATTAAAGGGGAGACAGTCTCAAACTAAATAAATTTGCTTTTAATCGCTCCGAACAGGAAGTCATGTCATTTCAAATGTCCCTATCTGATTGTCTGATTCCCCCCCCCTCTCTTTATTCAAATTACAACATGCCCATCTGACTTTTTCCAGCACAATGGGAAAAATTAAAAAGGGAAATGACCTTTCATGGCCACCATGATGGGAGAGTGAATGGCATTATTATGGACCAAGATTAATTTCTGCCCACTCTACACTGTCCATTGAGAACACACAGGGGGGGGGTTGTAAATCACCTCATCATTGAGATGTCGACAGGGTTACATCCGTGGTTACATGTTGATTACGAACAGAATTGTGCGCTTTGACCAACACAGATATATATATATATATATATATATATATATTACCGTGTTTCTTAAACTCGGACGCAGCCATGTGCACAGTTGACCATTTCTTAGCTCCCAGATAAGAAAAGCAGCGCCGGAGTCTTCAAACTGGATGCCACTGGATAACTCCGAACCACTCAGGCTGTGCTTTAGTAAAACGTGAAATGGGCACCGTGTCTCACATCGCCTCCTCGGCGACTTAACCGCCGTACACACTCTGGCCCTGCGCCGCCGCCTGTCCAGCAGTGTGTTTCTTGAGCCTCTAATTCTCTTTCTGATGGCTAAGTAGAAGGTTGGAGGATAATTACAGTCACTCATACATCGAGTCATGCTACATCCATCCCTCCTTTTTTTCAAAGCGGCGTTTTTTAAGCTCAGCGTTTTTTTTCTCGCCCCCTTTTTTCCGCGTGTGATGCCTTCTTTTTGTCACGGCCCCCGTAGTTCACAGCTGACCCCCTCAGCCCCGTCCCCCGACTGATCACAGTGATGGTTTATTACTGTCGTCCCAGCGGTCTTATCTTTAGCCAGCAATGCTCATTTCCTTCCCCAGATTTAAATGCAAATGTGAAATTTAATGATAAATGCATTATCTGATAGGTGCGATAACACTGATTCACTGTCAGTATAAAATACACACCCCGGGGGGCTTCGAGCCAGGAAGCGCAACTTGCCCAAATCCACTTTTTTTTCTCCCTCGCTCTCTCTCTCTCTCCCCTCTTTTCTCCCTCATCTTCCTCTTTTCTTTTCTTTTCCCTTTTTTCTTCTTTTTACAAACGCATGTACCTGCAATAAATTCTTAAGGTCATTTTATGCATTAAAGGGAATCATATTTTGTGTGTTCAGCATGTGGGTGCAAGCTGTAATTGCTGTGCAACTATCTTGTTCAATGTATTATCCATCACTTTGATGAAGTTTCTTTTTCGTAAAAAAGGGCAACACAAGATAAAAAAATAAAAGCAAAACGTGTTTTGAACTCTTCAGAAACGCTACATCTGCTTTGCATTATCAGCAAAGATGTATCTGCTTTCTTTGAGCAAGAAATTGTTGGTAATTTAAGGTTAACTAAATGGTGGGTTTGCCTTCAGCTAAAGTGGCTTGTTATGTGGCATGCAGGCTTCTCGTCCGTCTTTGGTTGCCATGGAGGACATAATGCTTCTTTTCAACCAGAAGTGCCCATAGATGCTCCTTTTCTGTTCAATACCTAAATCAATACTGTACTGTAACCTCAAACTAGGCACCATGCTTTGCAAATTGGTCACTACTGTCCAACGTTATCCCACCACTACCTACTCGTCATACTTTGTCATAGGCAGAAGCAGCCTAAGTTATTACACGGTTGTGACACGTGGCTGTAAAACGTGGTTGTAATACATGGTTGAAACACACGGCTGTAACACGTGGTTGTAGAACGTGGTTGTAATGCATGGTTATAACACACGGTTGTAGCACACGGTTGTAACAGGTGGTTGAAAAACATGGTTGTAACAGGCGTTTGTAACAGGCGGTGGTAACAGGTGGTGGTAACAGGCGTTTTTAACAGGCGGTGGTAACACGCGGTTGTAACACATGGTTGTAACACATGGTTGTAACACATGGTTGTAAAACACGGTTGTAACAGGCGGTTGTAATACGCGGTTGTAGTAAGTGGTTGTAACATGCAATTGTAACACAAGGTTTTAACAGGCGGTTGTAACAGGCAGTTGTAACACATGGTTGTAAAACATGATTGTAACAGGCGGTTGTAATACGCGGTTGTAATACGTGGTTGTAATACGTGGTTGTAACAGGCAGTTATAACAGGCGGTCGTTACACGTGGTTATAACACACGGCCGTAACACGCGGTTGTAACACCTGATTAAGACGATCCATAGCTAATGTTTGAAAAGCGTGTTTAACATTGTAACTAACAAGTATTTAACGCTGTGTTTGGGTTACGGTAACCTCGGAGGTCATGCCACAGGACTCACTGGTCCCACCATCACAAGCTCCTCCCACCCTCAGCAAACTGTCTTGCTCGTAATGCTTCGGTTGCTCTGAGTGTCTAATATTGGAGCACATTGGTTCACACAGGGTGTCCTGTACGGAGGCCATGGGTCCACTGCCTGAGCCTGACCCTTCAGACGGCCCTAAGTGGCTCTCTAGGAAAGTGATATTCAGACTTCTCTTACTTGGACCGTCCCAGTCGTCCGGCCCCACGGTGTTGTGCCTGGTCTTCTCGCCCTGCCCGTCCATCTCCGACTCTCTTGCTTCTCGGTTGCCATCTTCCTCTCCTGCAGGGCAGAACAAATACATTCCCATCAAGTCATATAAAGCACACAAGACATGGGATACACATGGGATAGAAGCACTCAATCCAAATGTAATGCTCCGACACTCATAGTTTAATGTAGCACTGCATTGTAGACTGATGCCCTTCCAAAGGGCAGATTTCTAGGACGTTGGATATTATCAATTATTATAACAACTTTAGTTTAATAACCCTTTCCTGTAATATTAACATACACACACTTTGCATTTTGCACACTGTCCATACACACAGTTTGCATTTTGCACACTGTCTATATATATATATATATATATATATATATATATATATATATATATATATATATATATATATATATATATATAATTTAATTTTACATTGCTGTATTTAAATATGTTATGTATATATATATATATATATATATATATATATATATATATATATATATATATATATATATTTTATTTTGTATTTTATATTTCACTTTGTGTAATTTATGCAAAGTCACTTTCTTTCTTTCTTATATTTATATTTTATTGTGTTTAGTTTATTGGTGCTACTGTGTCAACAAATTTCCCCTTGGGGATTAATAAAGTATATTTCTATTCTATTCTATATTTGAGTGTCACAATCTGAAGTCGTGTGAGCCTTTGTCCTTGTGTATATAGTTTGTTATATGTCTATTTTGCAGTGAGATCACCAGGTCCAGCTGCATACTTTTATGTAAAAAGGAGCTCCCATGAGTGCTTACAGGAACAGGAGGAAGCCCCGTGGAACAGGAAGGAAAGCAATGTGTGGGAGAGAGGTGGCTATTTATTACTGTTTGATCTATTGTGGAGCGAGCGAGAATGTGTGTTTATAGGATGTAGGCTGATTTACAGTCGCGGGGCTCACACAGACCACGCTGAGGGGTATTTGGGTATCTCTCTCCAGGATGTAAGCGCTTAAAGACCTTGTTAAACAGACTCCGCCTCCCAAGTGTGCAGCGAGCAACACTGACTGCGGGGCTTGTTTGGCGCTCCGAGATGCACTCATGGTAGACAAAAAACAAAATCTATTTTTTGCACGTCTCGAGTATATGCACTGAAAGTTTACAGGCACATGCACAGGACTCAGGAGGTGAACCCCCTGGTGCTCCAGAGGAATCCACTACGGCGGACACCCTGGTCGTCTCTTCACAATCTGCTCGGGGCGCATGGCGGCGGCTGATAGTTTGTGGAGGAACACTTCTCCCACTTTTGTCACCATATCGTTTTTTGGTCCTTTGATGTTTTAAACCCAATAGTGAGCGGTCAAGGACCGGCCTGGATTACCGTGCTGGATTACTACACTTCACACACGACAAGAACAGGAAAAAGGGATCGACATGTAGATTTAAATGTCAATGTGACAAAGACAATAGATGTAATGATGTAGCTTGTACAGCAGTATGATTTTCATATATATATATATATATATATATATATATATATATACATATTTATAATAAAAAACATACAAAATGTGATGCCCCGCACACACACACAGCTTCCAAAAAGCATTTCAGAGTGTTATCACACTTCCAGTGACAACTGCCACAGGACACACACTACTTCACAACAGTTAACTTAATCTCCAGATCAAACACACACACACACACACACACACACACACACACACACACACACACACACACATGCTTGTTTAGCTTCTTTTTTTTGGACATGGCTCACTTCAAAGAAGGTAGCAAACATTGCCAAAAGGATGTCAGCTTTCTGCCTCACGCTGAATGAGGAGATGTATACGAAGTGGGAAAAAATATCATACTGAAGGGAAGTGTGCAGAAAATGTCCTACTTACAGTCCACGAGGTCAACATGACCCAGTTTTGCTTATGCAAGTGTCTTTTTGGCCTGGCGACCCCCCTCTCCCCCCTCTCCCCCTCCTTTCCCTTTCCCCAGAACATTACCAGAGAGCCCACTCAAACTAAACTCCCCCATTATTTATCGTTGGGCCCGGAGAACCTCTTTAGCACATCGTGCTCGCATTACGACGGGGATAACAAAGGCGCATATCAACAGTTCCTTCCAATGGAGCGGAGTTCCTTTTTTAAAGATGACATTCAAGGCACTACCTTGATCTCAGGCGAACATGTTAAGCCCTGTAACCAAACCTATTGGAAGTGTTTAATTACAGCTCGGGAAATGGAGCTACAAGATGATTCCTTAATTAAGCAGTGATTAAGGATTTTCTGCCTTCTATCCGCCGCAGTTTGCTGTGCATTTTAAACACAATCGCCTCGGCAACCTCACGGGGAACAATGTCACAGGGCTTTGATGAAGTTTTCCTGCACAGATGTCACGGGCGGAGGAAGAAGTGCTGGAGCAGCACGGTTTGATAAAAACCTGCACTACGGATGGAATTTGGAGGTTCATTTTTTTAATGGTTTTCTAAACGACGTATAGGAGATCTGACCTTTCTGACGGAGAAACAGATTGATTGAGGTGCTCCATTTCATTCGCTAAGTAATAAAGATTCGGCCTTGTTCCATCATTTGAATTGAAACCCTCTGCCGTCTTATCGAGGGAGACAGATTGTCAATGATCATCCTCTACATTATCACCTGGATCATAATTTACATCTGGCTTAGGCTCCTTTTTTCCCCTCGCGCAATCAAATGGAGATACTTACGGTTGAGCGAGAGAAGGCTGAAGGGAACAGAAGGGACGGGGGAGGGGTGGCGAGGCGGCTTGCTGGGCAAAGGGTTGGCGGGCATGCGAAGAGGAGCCAGCGAGCTGTTAAAATCAGCCCTATCGCCGCTCTATCAAAGGACGGCTCTCAAGCCAAATCACAGCGGCACGCAGCGCGCCGCGCGTCCGGGTCAATAAGCTTATAGGCGATTTACACAAACAATTCCTGGAGCAAGGTAGCAACAAAGTCATATTGGCTTTTTTTTCCCCCCCTTTTTAGCATTGTCTCTGCCAAGGAAGCCCTTGAAAATGTCAATCTCTGGTGTGTGACTCTAAGGAGCTCAGAGCGCTCTAATCCTGACCACTGAGTCCAGAGACAGGTCGCGGTTCCTGCAAAACGGAGTATAAGTATTTTTTAAGTCTTCATATGAGATTGCACCGTTTTCAATGTGGTACTAACCCGCTGCCACTTTCCTAAACCCATCACAATCTTGGTAGTGTTTGAGCTCGGCAGTGATTTTCCAGAATGTAATATTAGGAGGATATTAACCCACTGCTCCCCCCCCCCCCCCCTCCCACTCACCCACAGCCAGCACCACCAGTGGTAGTGCTAGTCTGTTGATATTGCATATTTGCTTGTTGATGCAAATTATGCTGCGACAGATAAAGTCCAATCCAGGAAGCAACCTTATTCACAAAGTCAAGCATAGCTGTAAGACTTCCCTGCTATCTGAAAAATAGGTTTGGATTGTGTGCAATTTGTGGCAGGCAGAGGCACTCCAATGAGGAGAGAGAGGCTATTAGTGAAATGCCTTGCCACTGTCTCTTTAAATGCCAATAAATTCCCATCATTACAGAATCTGGCAGTTTTCCTCCCTGTCTGCAGCCTGGCTCTTTATCTCGCTCTGCCTCAGTCTCTGAGCATGTAGATCTGGCCCAGTTAGATTGTCATACTTAACAAACATTAATGATTAATTTCCTCCACTGAGTCAAATGGGGCTAAAGGGATGACGCGATTCATCTTATCGCGTCACAAATTAGCATTTCTCCATATTCTCCGGCATCGACCGTGCATTCAAATTCCACAATTGCCATTTTGGGCACCGGCAGCTGTGGCGAAAGCGCCAAGCAGATCTTCCTCCCGTGTTGCTGGGGATTCTGATTGCCTCTGTGTTGCACAGCGAGTGGCATCATTAATTCTGCCACTTTTCGTTGGTTACTGAACGCCTCTGACCACCGCAAGTCACATCGCTCTCGGAGAGGTTATTTGAGGGGTCAAGGTGGCCATGTTTAGCACTGTGTGTGCGGTCCCCAGCTCCCAGGCTCTCACTTTGATAAAGTGCTGCTACATTATGATTTATTTTATTTTAGGAGAGCGCAATATGTTCTTATTAGTAGGATACGACAGCATCAGAAACGAGCAGTTTGAGCTGGAACACGATAATGTTTTTCCTCACATAAATGCGTTTTACATCGAGGAAATGAGATAGATGAAATGACATGTAGATCTAGCATCGGAGCTAACTACGGAAGTCATTTGTCACTAGACGACGCTTGGAGAGCACAAAGGGAACAGCTTGTGGCAACACCCGGTGCTGAACTTCACAGATAGCCAACAATAAAAGACGGGGTGAAACAGCAAGGTGAAATTTCACAATTTCAGTAAAAAAAAGAAAGAGATGCCACTCGGTATATAAAAAAAGGTATCTTTCTTACAATTATGGACCCGAGGTTGTGTCAGTGGAGTATAAATCTTTACTGTGGCCTCTGTTCACAAGCAGAGCTCCATAAATGTGAAACTGAGCGGGAGAAGTTGTTTGAGGTGACATCCTGTTTCAATGCAGAGGAAAAGCCAAGGTTATTTCTTTTGATATTATGCCTTTTCCCCTCCTCACAGAGGTCTCAATACGTCAGCAAACAGCTTCTAATAATGTATATTAAAATAAACGTCAGCAAACACCTTCTAATAATGTATATTAAAATAAACACGGTTCCTTCTCTCTGTTGCATAGTATACCTTTAAGTTGAGTGTTCATTTACCACAATACAAGTATGGTACTATTATCAAAGTATCAATACATTAGTGTTATCAACATATACTTAAATGTGGTAAATTCCAAATTCACTACATTAATATAGCATTAAACAAGTGTTTGCCATGTAAAGACATAGTGGAGGAATGTCTCCCTTTGCAGCTGTCACCACGTTGAGAGCCATGCAGAGACACGCCTTTACTCTAATATATTCTGAGTTTGGACTGTTGCACCTTTTTAATGGGCAAAAACATACATTGTATTGCACTGGTCCATTTTAAGATTTTTGGCTAAATTCATTTAATGCATAAAATACATCTTGAGGTGTTTCAATTACCATGTTTTCTATGTATATTTGCAACTGTATATTTCCACTCAATTTCAATTTTTTTTTTCAATTGCATATTTACACATGACCTGTAATCGTAAAATGTATTGTCTTGAGTATTCAAATGAAGGAGTTTCACGATTTACACTTTTTACCCTATTTACCTGCAGTCATTTTACAATACACATCTTTAAAGGCACTTTTTATTCCATTCTGAACCAGAAGTTCCACTTTGCTCCATTTTTTACAGAGAGGTTTGTTCATAAATCATTCATAGTCTTTATTTATAGACAATGTTATTCTTAAAACATGGTGAAAACAGTACTTTCTGAGTTATCCCATTTAAAAGACATATACCAATAGCGATGAAGGTAGATAATAGTTTGAGTTTAGGGTCATGGGCCTAAAAGGTTCTGAAATAGATGAAGTTAAGGGTCTTTGGAGGTAAATGTATTTTTTTTTTACATACATTACTGCTTACAATCGGTGAGATTTCAAATTAATGTTGCACATTCAAGGCTAACAGGCCTCCATGAAAGCATTACAGCCCATGGAGGACCATGACACCATTAACTAAATGGGTTACGGGGTCAACCATCGCACAATTGAGAGTTCCCCACGCCTCGGACCGCGATGGGACGCCAAGGTGCTCCTCAGACTTATCGGGGGAGTCCTGTTCCTGCCCGGCTCCGGCAAACGGCTGAGCCTTGGTGGCATTCAACTTCTTGACCTTTGCGCCTTTAAGCAGCTTTGCTCCTTCACCGCACTCCGATCAAAGTTAATAAGTGCTTCATATGTTAATGAAAATTGGTACTCCTCTTTGTGTTCCTACATCTTTTTAATACCTATTATGGACTGAAACTTTTAATGGAGGTTTAGGTCCCCCTGACAAGCCCATTCCATGGAGTGACTACACAGATACACGGCTAAGCTAAGACCAGGGACTCGCTGCTCGTGGAGGAACCTCACACGGGAGACCTTATTCTCAGCAGAAGATAAAGGCCGAGGGATGAGCGGCTGCTTTAAAACCCACGTTCACGTCCACGCGGGCTAATTACCGCACGCCATCACATTTCAGAGGGTTTAGTTAATCAAGGGGGCTCTTTTTCTTTTTCCCCCCCCTCCTATCGTCGAGGAATAACACATTTAAAACCGTTTAATGCCGCCAGGATTGGGTCCGGTTTAATTCACGCTGCTTTCACATAAGTGGGGTAAATTTAAGCCACTTTGACATTAGTTTAAAATAGATCCAATGAAGGGAGGGATCATGGGGGGAAATGGCTACACCTGATGGTTGCACACAAGTTTTTCCTTGAGGAAAATGGAAAAAAAGGAGATGTGGATAGTACATCACGTAGGTCTTAGGAGGCAAAGGGAGACTTAGCTTCTGTAAGCTTTGATAGCAAAGTAATAGAAAAGAATCTGACTCGTAAGGCTCGTGTATGACAAGGAACAGATTACCAGTGCCCTCCAAAAAAGTAGTATTTGACATTTGGGATTGCTATTTAGTGTTGACTTTGTTCATAAACATGGAAAGGAGATTTGAGCCCCAGTTCCTGACATGGTTTAACCAAAACAATGGGATATCAAACAGCTCTGATGAGGTTCTTTGAAGATTCTCACAAGTTGTACTTTTCGTCTTCTTTTTACTTTCCTCTAGATGTGTACTACTCCAACATATATTTCATAGCTACTGGGTTATTACAAGACCTTAGGTCCCACTTTGAAGTTTGTGTACGGCCACATTACGACGGAGACAAAGCGCCGACGGAGCGGCGCCGGTAATTGCAATTTCCGAACAATTGCGCCGTTCAACTTTTCTCGGAGAACAAAAGGAAAGCGTTATTGATACGATTACCGGAGCATATAGCCTGTACCTGGAAACATGAAAGATTTGTTTTCCCTCCAATAATGTAATCCCACGAGGCACATCAGTGTGACCAAATAATTCTAAACAACTTCCCCTTTGAAAGGAGAAAGAGGAGGCCCTTCATTAAAAAGTCAAATGTATGGCATCCGTGTGCCAGTAAGAGTGTGTGTGTGTGTGTGTGTGTGTGTGTGTGGGTGGGTGTCTGTCATCTTCCCACTGTAACCTGGAGCTGACCACAAATGAGCTCCTCTGATGGCGAGGTGAGCGAGAATGAAACAAACACACAAAGGAGACGACTAATTGAATCCGAGTTCAAAGGCGGCTCGGCGCCGGCGTGCTTTCAGAGCGCCGGACCTCCGAGCTGCGGCGGGCGAAGCGGCGAGCGCTCGCGCGGCCTCGGCGGCCGGCGGCGCCAGGAGGCGGAGCCAGAGCCGAGGCCGGAGCCGTCTCCCTCTCCCGGATCAAACTACTGTTACATAAGATCAAATATCAGAAAGGATGGCTTCCACTCTAAGCAGCGATGCGGGAGAAAGACCTGCCATGTCCGATCACACGCACACACACACACACACACACACACACACACACACACGCACATAAATACACACACACACACACACCTTTGCTGCAGAAGTACTCCATGTCTTCACAGCTCATGTTCTCGGCCTCGAACTCGCCGGAGAAGTTCTCCTCTGCCGAGAATTCGTCTTTGGCCAGGAGCTCGTTCTCCTCGGAGACGCACTCCTCCTCCTCTTCCTCCAGGCCATCCTCCAGAGGACCTGAGGGAACACGCACACGGCATAAGTACACACACATACACACACACACACACACAAACACACAAGGGAGATGTTCAGCAGTTTCATCACATCCTTCAGGCTCTCTCTCTCTCTCTCTCTCTGTCTCTCTCTCTGTCTCTCTCTGTCTCTCTCTCCTTCTACTCGGTTCTTTTGTTAAGATACCGCAAATGTAGATGCACATCACTGCACCGCCGACATGGAGCATGTAGACAAAGATATAACCATGTCAATAAAGATTTTTTTTGCCATCATATTCCATTACAGAGTTTGAAAAAGCCCTCGGAGACGGAGAGAAAGAAGCCGACTAGCAGCCGAGGTGAGGCTGATGTTAATCCTACACCTGCAAAACAAAAACCTCACACAGACACAGGAGGGCAGAGAAAAGAAAGAAAAGAAGAAAAGTTCCCTTTCCAGACTTTTCATCAGCACGGGAGGAGGAAAGAAAATACTTTTATTAATTTGTTAGCCTTATCACAGGGTACAATGTTGATTTTCCATTTACATTCCGTGCCTCGGGGTAATACACCCGTGCAATCTTAAAGGAGACACTTTTCCGTGTGATTAATGTTTTCCCCCCTCTGTGCAATATTATTCCTTTAAATCTGAATGATTCCAGAGTTCCGCTCGTAGCTGTACATCTCTCTCTTCCCATTTGCATATTACCATTTTTGCTTCAATCAAGGGCGCTGATGGAATTACTGTATTGCTACCTGGGATTGTATTAGTTCTGAGAAACATCTCATCCGCCATTTGAATGTTATTAAGATAATGTGCATCCGGACGAAATACGCCTGCGCGGGAATTTCCACGGCGTACAAGTTGAAGGTTAGTTTACGTTTTTAAATAACATGAGAAAATAAAAGGTTTCTGAAAACCTGCATCGATTTATGAACTATTTATAAACTCTGTCAAATTCATTGAATGTTTTTTAACTCTAAATCTCTCCTTCTGGTCACATGACGTCTATTGTTCTGTCCATCCTGGAGAGGGATCCTCCTCTGTTCTCTCCTGAAGGTTTCTTCCCTTTTTTGGGAGTTTTTCCTGGTCCGATGTGAGGTTTTGGGGCGGGGATGTCAATGTGTACAGATTGTAAAGCACTCCGAGACAAATTAGTAATTTGTGAAACTGGGCTATACAAATAAACTGAATTGAATTGAATCGATTTCTTAAAATAATATAATTTTTTTAAGGGAATAGTAAAAATACAAAGGACGCCGTCTCTCCTGTCGCGCATCAATCACCCCGGAGCTCAAACGCAGCGCGCCGCTCTCCTCTCGACGCCGTCCGTGTTTCTTCCATTGTGGCGAGCGAGGCCCTCAGCTGTAATAAAGCAATAATTTCAATTCAGAAAGCGGGCCTCTCGTGGTTCTCTTCCCCACGCGCCTCATAAAGCCCCCAATGTCCGCCGAGCCGCTTGCTCTTTTCATTAGCCTTATAAATTAGCCCTTTTGTAGCGGGCGCCGCGCGGCAGGACGCCTCGGACATGAAAAGAATTAGCGCACAGATCTCCTAATAGACACCGCGGAGTGGCGCTTTTCAAATTAAGATACAGTTTTTTGTGATCTTATCCCGGCGCCTTCTGCTGATTCCGCTGAGGAGCGAAGCGAGGCGTGAAGTGACTCCGACGAGGCGACCATCGCTCACGACGACGCCGGGAGATACGTATCGCGGCATCAAGGGGAGATTGTATGACTGGCGTTAAAAAAAAATACAAATAAGAAGCTGCTGCCAAGGAAATTGAGGACGGTGCGGGGAGAAACGCGTTTCTAAAAAAAACACTCACACACACACACATACAACACACACACACGCGCTGCTCTCTGTACACATTCCATTACACAGCTGAATAAGAACTGTGTGTACAACTAAACGATTCTTCCTCTGTTGCCGGCAAATAAAGCACAGCGCCATTGCGCCGCAGAAAATAGACCTACAGTGTCGTGTGATAATAAGGGTGAAGAGAGATTAAAGATAAACTTCATGGTCAATAAGACACAAAGATTAGGGAGATAAGATGAGATAGAATTGAGGTTTAATAGACTCGGAATAAGGGCATCTCACTTCCCCACTCCAGCAGATAGTAACTAAATGGGGCTTTTTCATAGAGACACCGGAGGCCTTGCTGAATATGGAAAAAATTAAACACTCCAACCCAGTCAGAGGCATTAAAGGGGCTGGGGGATGGCTACTTCTCGGGCGTGGCGTAGATTAACAAAGTTTGTGAGCATTCTCACATGTTTGGTTTATTATACAGTATTCATTGCATGGAGAGACCTGAAATTATTTCAGAGACAGCAATGATAAGAATAATGACTTTCTAAACGACCAGCACACCACACTCCTAACTCATTTTCTGATAGTGCGCCCCCGTTCCCCCCCCCCCCCCTTCCCCGCTATATTTAGTTGTGTACTGTTTAAAACCCTGTCACATTCGCCCATGTGACCCTCTCTCCTCGCGCTGCGTCTCCGTCGTGGGCCCCGCCCTCTTATCGGAAGCCTCGCTCTGGAGTTCAGACGGCCAACGACACGGCGGGCGGAGCGGCGGCGTCACGCAGAGTCCGCCTCCAGACCGGGGCTCGTTAAAGCGGCTCAGACGTCTGTGCGAAGCATGAGAGCAGATTTAAGGATTCAGGCACACGTTTTGGAAAGTTACGTTGGAATCTTTTGGTCGTCACTCAACGCATCTGACTTGTCCCTGAGATATGATCCATACGCACCATCAGGGTTCTTACATATTTTTTACCAGTGGATTTCCATGATTTTTCCATGACTTTTCCATGACTTTTCACCAAATTTCCATGACCAAACTGAAATCTCGGTAAAAACATGAACAATTTAGAAAATGTTGCGTATTGATTGCGTACGCCGGCTTATATTTTGAGCGTTTTTCTTTAAAAATCACATTTATTATTTCAAACTCGGCGTAAATGAACATGTGATTATGACACATTTCCATGACTTTTCCAGAACTTTTATGATTTAAGTTTATGACTTTTCCAGGCCTGGATATGACCATTTAAAAATGTTCCATGACCGTACGAACCCTGACCATGTATAATCCATACGCACCATATAGGGGCGTCTTACACTAGGACTGGGATTATTGTTTAAAGGGACTTAAACATTGTTTTAATAACTTTGTAGAACAAAATGTAACACATAATAAATACATAGATATAGATCACAGGTGTCAAACACGAGGCCCACGGGCCAAATCCGGCCCGCCGCATCATTTTATGTGGCCCCTGACGGCTTTTCTTAAAGAAATTGAAGCAACATTTCCCGTGCTTTTATTTTGAAGGTTTCAAATGAAATGCATTTATGTTGTAATATTAGAGACATTTTCTTATCTACAATATGTCTACACTCAGATAGATAATAATCAAATGCAAGGAGAGTTATTTAACAATATGTTAGAGGAGCTTCTAAAGAGTTTCCGGCCCTTTAAGAGAGCGGCCATGATGCTGATGTGGCCCACGGTGAAACTAAGTTTGACACCCCTGATATAGATTAACTGAATTATGTGTTATAATAACTCCTACAGAGGCAACTTGTTCAGCTCCTCTGAACAGGAATTACAATTTAAGTGTAAACCAGTGTTATTGCAGTTCCAGTAGACAAAGTGTTATAAATGAATACTAATCTATTCATATAGTTGAGTTGAATAGATTGGCTCCATTCTCATA
>CM070092.1:16428815-16436315 GCA_036178185.1 Liparis tanakae
CTTGATGGTTCAATCCACCGATTGTTTAACCTTCAACATCCTCGTCAGCCTCCATCACGAGTCAGAGATTTCAGTTTGGACGACACTTGCCACCAAAAGAAATAATCTACACACACACACACACACACACACACACCTACACACACCAAACCTACGCTCATCAGTTCACAAATAAATGATGAATCGGATTGCCTCCTTTCTGTCTCGCTTTCATCTGATTTCGTGCGGATTTCATCAGCCGTCGTCGTTCTTGAGATGTTTTGAAACCGCAGATTCCAGCAGTTGTGGTCGAGAGAGAGAGAGCGAGAGCGAGAGAGAGAGAGAGAGAGAGAGAGAGAGAGAGAGAGCGCTGAAGCCCCTCCATCTGCTCTGGCTAATGATGATGCTCACCCTGGCCTGCAGCAGAATTGCGCAAAGGGAGATTTACACCCATGATGCACTTGGGTGGGGCTGCTCCCAAAACACCGGCACACCATCACTTTCTATACGATGGCTGCATGGCAGAGGAGCCGGTGACAATGGACCCGCAACAATGTGTTTCTGTGTCGCCTTATTCGGTTGACGTGAGCCGCCTCGGTGTCTGAGGACCGGCTGCTAAACACACTTGACGACACCACGGAGACATTGTGTGCAGACGTAACAATGTTTAAAAAGCACACACCCAGCAGTGCGATGGGAGGCGAGAACACAGCGGTGACTGAGGAGGACGAGGCGGCCGTCTTTGAGACGCACTAATTGGAGCGATGGCAGGACGGGGGAATCCAGCATCGCAGTGCCTCTTTTCTTTTTCTGCATTTACACAATTATAAAAGGTTTTATAAGTTGTAATTGCCCTTCAATTTGGGAGCTTTAGACCTGCTTTACAGCTCTGTGTGGGACCGGCCCTGACATCCATCTCCCTAAAAACAAGCCAGTTAAATGGTGGGAGGCAGAAAGAGAGACTTGGTGAGAGAGAGAACGAGAGAGAGAGAGATAGAGAGAGAACCGTGGGATGCAGAGAGCTCTCCTCCTCGGGGATTGAGTGTTCACACACACACGGCGCTGACCTTTTGAGCCGCGGTGAGCGGGTAAAGGCAGCGGCGCTGTCAAAATATTGCCTCAGAAATGACAATCCACCTCTGTGTCCCCGAGCAAGCGGCGCGCCGTGACCCGGCGCTGCACATGAGGGCGGCGTCTACCCCCTCAACACATTCGTCATCATCGTTAGCTGCCGCCGAAAAGAGGCGACGCAAACGTAATCCCGCGTCACTTCCTGTTACTCAAATCCCGGGAGGATAACTAAACGGTAAAAGAATATCTAAAGAATAGAAAAAAGAATCACAGGCGAATGACAAGGAACAAAGACGGGCAGGCACAGTTATATCTCGGCGTGTCGACGGGCCACCTTTCCTTCCCTCGGGCCTCAAAATGATGTCAAAATTATTTTGTGCTCTATTGCAGCACGGCGCGATTATCATATTCACCGGTGGTGCATTATGACAACACTGATGTTTACACCTGTCTCCGCGAGGTGGCAAGGTTTACACTCGGTAGTTTAGCAAATGTACAGTATGCACATGAGCTCGTTGGCAGGGATTTAAATTAGGTCAGAAATGGAATACATCAATAGCAACCCATATGTGCATCTTTCCTTTTTCTTCTCTCTCTCTCTCTCTCTCTCCCTCCCTCCCTTTCTCTCTCCCTCCCTCCCCAGCCGTCTTTGCTCAGAAGCTTGGCGATGAAGCAGCTTGACGACTGCAGAAGTGTGATATGTGCAAATCACATTTGCAGATGAGCTTGAAACTCCCTTTTAATATTCAGATATCAGACATCCTGCACCCAGAAAGCCCGCTAAGACGCGATTCAGAGGGGATGGAGGGGAAAAGAGAAGAAGCAAGATCCGCGTCATTAAGGGAATCGTTAGAGGCTCGGTTTACATTTTAAATATTCCACGAGAAATGTACCACCGAGTAAAAACATCACCAGTTATCTGCGATAACAATGCTAATTTTTTTTTGTCAGAAAAAGCGCATGAAGATTCTGTCAAAATCCAAAGTCGCTCAGGTCTTTTCTCTCTCTCCCCTCCCCCCCACACCATCTTCTCTCTCTCTCTCTTTGGCTTAACACCCTCAGCTTATTGGCGCTTTGATTTCTCCCCTATTTTTTTTTTCTCGGAGGAGTCACACAGGCGCGTGGAGTCAAAGGCGGGGAAAGGTCTGCGTGGCGCCCGCCGCCAGGAGATCATCAAACGGACACGGGCGGCTTTTCCGCACTCGCCGCCTCCTGTCCGCTTGCTCCGGTCAGAGCATTATGTTCGGCACATAAACGCACCACCGCAAAGGAAGGTTGCTTTTTTTTGTTTTTGTTGTCCACGTACCTGCTCCTATGTGGCGTTCAGTGACAAAAAACAACAACGCAAAAAAACGTTGCTCGCTCTTACAACCTCAACCTTTCCATTGGATACCCGAGCCCCTCCATTGGGTAACCGAGCCCCCCCCCACCCCCACCCCCGCCTTCGCATACCTCCTTCATTTCCCTGTGTCCTAGCCCGCCGCCAAAATTTGTCTCTGTGCCATTTTAATTACAGCCAAGGCAATCTTTATGGTGGTATTCTGCGAGAACACCAATCTGCAAAAAAGGTGATAAGTAGAAGCGCCACCCGGCTTTGGTATCAGTAATAAACAGACACTTAATTGAATAATTTGACCTAAGAGGCCGATCCCAGGAAGTAGCATGTTGGAAGAAAATGATTTTGAATATTGAAGACGGTTCGGTGTGACGCCTGCAGAACACAGCGGAGTTGGCTCGCTGCCCGCCAACTCGCCAACGTGGCCGGTCTTTACGGAACAGATAAGTCAGCCTTTGGTATCCTGGAAGCACTCCGATGTGTGTGTGTGTGTGTGTGTGTGTGTGTGTGTGTGGGGAGAGAGAGAGGGGGGGGTTAGAGGGACGTTGGACAACACATGCATGCAGGCGTGTGCACGTGTCCGATATGTACGAGTGTGAAGTGTGCCCACTCCAGGTCCATCTCCAGCTTGCAGCCACATGGGAACATCCCCTCCCAAAACACACACACACACACACACACACACACACACACACTCACACACAGCCCTCCACAGCCTTAGAGACAATGACTCGCGGCCCCTTCCTGTTTAAGGATAGCTGTCAGAGGCTGATGGCTCCGATTCAACACTGCAGCAGGTTTGCACCGAGCTCTCTGATAAAAGAAGCTCCTCTCTCTCTCTCCTCCCTCCCTGTGTCTGTGTGTCTCTCTCACTCTCTCCATCACTCTCCCTCTCCCTTCCCCACAGTTCAACACTGATTTGACTGCTGGCATAATTTTGCAGAGGCGACTATTTGCAGATGCGGCAGAGTTATCAATCCGAGCAGACACACAATCCGGGTCCAATGTCACTTCTCCTCATTATGTTAATGGTTAATGCATGCAAATGAAAACATTCCGGCAATTTGATTTCTTTGAAGATAGTTTGCATATTGTCTTAGCCATAATGATGGCACACTTTCTCCCCAGCCTGGATTTATGCAAGGCCAGTTAGTTCATTTTTATCAGCTGCGAGTTCATTTCTAGGGCTACTGGAATGTGTTTTCGCCTTCCCCTCACCATTTAACTAATTAGGATTCAGGTACCATAAGCAGATTTTTCACGCTATTGGTGTTTTTCTTAATTAAGAAACAAATGAATTCTCCCCAGCAAAATAGATGGAACAACGGGATAGGGTGCCAGGGGCCAGATGCGGCGCTTCTTAATTAGAAGTCACTCCATTGTCTGAGGTTTTTTAATGAAGCTCCAATCTAAATGGATATCAAAAAAGCTTCTAGTGAGGCAAACACACGCGCACGCACGCAAACACACACACGCACGCACACACACACGCACGCATGCTGGCCATTTAAAATAATAAGGAAATAAAGATAATGGAAGACAAAAGATATATACTGGCAGCCCCGGCTCACACCTCCAGTTCAGTGCGTGCGCTGCTCCCGTCACCTCTGGATGAGCCCTATTAAAGCGGCTCCATCCCCAGCCTGCCCCTGTGCCTGCAGCCACGTCTAATGTTCTGCCAAGCCAACAGCGAAACGCTCTCTTTTTCAACTTCTCATCAAAGGTGGAAGTTTCATTACCCCCCCGGTGGATGGTTATCAAGCAACCATTACCCAAAAACTGTTGCGGCTGTCAACTTCCTGTCTGAAAAGCAAACGGCGGCGTCTGAAGCGCATCGCGTCCGTGCCGCTGCTGATGGGCTGATGTTGCGTTCAGGCACGGCCAACGTAAAAAAGAAGAAGAAAAAAATCCAATTAGCGGGAACAAATTGTCACCTCAACCCTATATGGGAGCTAAAAGTTCGCAATTAGACCCGAGCACCTGGGCTGGGTATGAAGGAGCGGCGTGCGGGACGCAAGAGAAGTTGTTTTGAAGGCGTCTTCGTTTCTTTCCGATAACATCGTGACTGTTTTTGAAATAAAAACTCGTGGCATGTCCATATGTGCTGCCAAGCCCATCAGTTCTTCTTCACACGGCATGGCTTAGGAGCTCCCGGAGGACGGGCCCGTGCCCACTGATACGGGGCCCAGCCGCACCGTCTTGTCCAGGCCAAGTATCCCCGCGCCCAGGGGGGGGGGGGGGGGGGGGGTGCCATCAATGCCACGACTTGTGCCAGACTGGATCCCACCCAGCAATCCATTTCAAAGGCTTTCTGTTTTTCTCTTTTTTCTCCCCGTGGATCAGGTATGCAGTGTGATTTTCCTTTCCCTTTGTAATGCGCCGTGTCAAAGTCGAGCCAGGCGGACTTTAAAGTCTCAAACTAGTTTTTTTTTCCGCCTTTCATTTGGGACGGGGACATAATTGATTTCTGACTTTCCAAATGTCAAGTGGGAAGAGATGAGTAGTAAAGGGGAGAAAAAAGAAGAAAAAGATCTATGTCCTAAAAAAATCAATCGGCAATATGGGCTTGTTGATTTGGGTGGTATTTAGTGGTTGGGCCTTTTATATTTGATGTTAATAAATGGTATCTGTCGTCTAATATATTCCCAGGGGAATTTGACGTTTATAGAGTACAGTGTATATAATCTAAATCTGCCAAAAACACATCGGAGAATCCCGACTTTGTATAATCACAGGGGGAAGTACAACTCACCGGTTCACTTCTCCTCCCCACTAAAAAGTCACGTTTAGTTTCTTTCTTAAACACCTCTATTTATCCACTCATTACCATAATCCTCTGGGTGCTCACTCGTGTGCTCTGTCTCTCTCGTTCGGAGCATTACTTGTTTATTTATATCTGTGAATGAGATTAGAGGGGAAGATTACTTCGCCCAGACACATGAATAGCGATCAGAGACCGGAGCAGAATGTAAGTCTTTCGCTGATTGCTCAGCCCTTTTTTTCTCTCGTTGCTTTCTTCAAATCTACCGGTCGGCGTGTTAGAACAATGCCGGTGGCTGCGCTCCAGACAGTGTGACAACAGTTAATACCAAATCCTCAGGGAGGGATGTGCGTGTAAACACTCCAGATCAACGCGCCGCCTGCACAACGTGTCCCTTCTAACGTCGAAAAAATTAGCTTTGATCCCGACGAGGGGCGCAAAGTAGCAATCAGCCGCTCTGAAATACGGCGTCCGCGGTCGGGCGAATAACCGCGCTCTGAGGCGCGTTTGAGATTTACAGCGCCGCCCCGTTTCCAGAAGGCCCGACGGGGAAAGCATGGCACACTTCTCATCCAGGTGATTTATAAAGAATACCATGACAACCGAAATGTCTTTTTTTTTTTTTACTACGCATTTGTATCCTGCGTTGCACACGCTCGGCGAGGTAATCACTGGTTTTTGGACAATTATCCGAGAAAATCTGTCACTCGGCAAAAGGAAGAGGGACGTCCAACAAACAAATGCACGCACCTGCAACCGCAACGACAACAAAGGCGTCCGGCTGCAGCAGTTTTTGACCAACTAACTTTGCAAGAAAGATTTTATTTGCAGCCGCTAATGATGAGACGGATCTCGGGAGCAGTTGGCTAATTATTTATCCTGCTGGCTTTATGGCTCTCATTAATTTCCCTCCATTCTCTCTATACCTTCCATTGAAAGTCTGAAGTCAACCTGCATCTGGCGCTGATAACGCGGCGGAGTGAAGGAGGAGCAGCTCTCACACACACACACACACACGCACACACACACACACACACACACACACACACACACACACACACACACACACACACCTACACACACACACAGTGCAGGACACGGGGAGGAGGTACGATGCGGGTTCGATGAAATACGCCGATGCGTTTCGGTGACGAAATTTGTTCATTTTATTTTATAAAAACGTGTTTGTTCTTCAAAAGAACGGTTATAGACCATGCTCATAAAATAAATGAAATGAAATAGAGGGAGGGATCAGTTTTTGGGCGGCCGGTGTTTGTCTGGCACCTTTTCGTCTCCCTTTCTTCTACCCTCGGACAAATTTTGGGGGGTGTCGGGGTGGCAGGAGGGGGTGACTGAGATTGGCCCACTTTGGTGAGATCGCACCCCAGCAGGTCTGAATGGAGTGCACCCTCCCACACACATGGGGGCTGATAGGCTCCACGCCGTCGCACTTTGAAAACGCCACGGAGAGACACAGTGGGCGCGAATTACGGAAAAAAAGCAAATATTTGTCGACTTCTGGCGACTTCAAACGCCAGGCGGACGGCGGTCAGGCGGCGGCCGCCCGGGCGGCGGAGCGGCCGCGTTACGCACGACACGAGAGAAAAGGCCCAAAGACGCCTTTTCATGTCTTTACGGGAACGCCGAGCGTCCGTGGCTCCTCGGCTCTCCGCAGGCTCCTGGGATTGAACAGTTCTGAACTCACTCTTTTCTTTCTTGTGTTTCAGAATTAGATGCGTTCAATGCAGCTTTGGCATATTATTATTATTTTCATTTTTTTTTTCTTCTTGAAAAATGCTTCAAAAGATGAATTTGCATTTAATTGATGATACATATTTCATGCTAAACCTGTCGACGTTCAGTCTCCCGACTGAACTTTGGCTCAAACGGTTCAACACATACAAACACACACAAACACACACAAACGCACACACACACAAACACACCAACTTAAAGGGGAACAAAAAACTTAGTTGTGTCTCAGTCTCCACAATGGGGGACCCCAGGTGATGCTCTCTGGTAGTCTTATTGGACTATCAGCGCTCGGAAGGGGGGGGCTGGCCAGTGGAGATAAAACAAACCCTGATGAGATGAAGCGCATGGGAGCAGGGGTCGGGGGGGTCGGGTCGGGGGGGGGCTGCTCTCATCGATGGAAGGAGCCCAGTCACTCTGAGAGGTGAGGCTGTAACATTGACCCCAGTGACTCAGGTTCACTGATGTTTGGGAGAGTTTAATATCAGATGCAAGGATATAAAATGAATCTTCCGTGTACATTGGAGTAATTAAATCAGTGCATAACATATACCAAGATGTCAAACCTAAAAAAAAACGTTGGTTATGTGTACTTTTGGGG
>CM070092.1:16441315-16606315 GCA_036178185.1 Liparis tanakae
CCCCATTCAAAGCTAATGGACATGTCTGTTATGTCTATTAGAGACGGGCTCCTTCTATTTAACACTGCGGCCCGTGTTATTACAGGGTTCTTACACGTTTTGACCGATGGATTTCCATGACTTTTCCATGACTTTTCCATGACTTTAAACCAAATTTACATGACCAAATTGAAATCTCGGTAAAAACATGAAATATTTACAACATTTTACGTATGGAGAGCGTACGCCGGCTTAAATTTTGAGTGTTTTTCTATAAAAAACATATTAATTATTTCAAAATCGGCGTGAATGAACATGATATTATAACAAATTTCCATGACTTTTCCAAAACTTTTATGATTTAAGTTTTTTCCAGGACTTTTCCAGGCCTGGAAATGACCATTTTAAAATCCCATGACTTTTTCAGGTTTTCCATGACCGTAAGAACCCTGTTATTACATGTTTTCCGACGCCATGATGATGGCAAAAGGAACAAACTCTGATTCTGCCCCAAAACCCAAAACATCTTCCACCAGTTTGTTCCAACAGTTTGTTTTCAGCCCCTCGGGGTCAGACCCGGAGCAGCCTCGTCACGTCATCCATCTCAAGACGTCTTTACTTGGGTGTTTATTTACAATATGCATCCAATCACGCGTTGTCACAGTTCCATGTCCCCTCCCCCCCCAAAACCGCAGAGAGAGAGAGAGAGAGAGACACTCCGCAATGACGGAGAGTCCATTTTTTTTTGGGCCCCTCTCCGCTCACACAACCTCATAACGCGGTGCCGCCTTATCAGATCCCGGCTCGCAATAACAGATCCACTCTTGAGTCGGAGCGCCGTTGTTTAACCCCTTCAGTCCCACTGAGGGGGGAGAAAGAAAAATAAAATTCAGCTCCAACAAGTCGGAAGACATCTGCCAGTCCGCGGCGGCAGCTGATGATGTCAACGGGTCGCCCCCCTTCCAGATTTTTCCCCCCAGCACTTTCAATCACTCCTCGTGAGATTACGGCAATAGGATATTACTGTACAAACTATGACCATGTGTCCCCGCCGCCACAAAGCTTAGCAACATATTACAGTTTGTCAAAGCAAGCTATTGCGAGGGGGGAGATAGATACAGAGGGAGGAGAGGAGCCGTTGACCTTTGTGTCCTTCATATTTGCCTAGCTTCGCCTCCACCCCAATCTCAAAGAGCCAAATCATCTGATCCAAAACTAACTGTCAACTGGCGTGTGATGGTGGCGAAGCCAGCAGACATCAATCAATCAGATTTTCTCCTCGTCTATCAGAGGAGGCTTTTTTTTCCTTTTTTTTTTCTTCTTCACTCCCCTGTTTTGCCCCGGCTTATCATCTGACCCAGTTGTTATCCTGTTTCTGAAGCTTTATAAAAATATAAAAATAAACTTGATTATGGTCAAATGTATTTCTTGAGAGATTGAGGCACATTGTAGACCGAGCGGAAGGGGAATGGAACTATTATCGCCGGAGAAATACAGAAATGAATGGAGGCAATGATTGTTCTTTTTCTCTCTTTTATTATCAAAATGAGGCTCTTAATTCTACACTCATGGTGGGAATAAGGAGTAAGAGCCAGTTATCTTTGGTTTCCAGGAATGCGTGAGCCCAAGATAAAAATCCAATCTGATATCATAAGACAAAAAAAAGAAAGGGAATAAAAAAAAAAGGCATTTTAGTTGGCTACAGCACTTGCTCAATGTCAACAGTTTTTTTGTAATTACTAGATAAGCATTCTCTGGAATACACAGAGAGAGAGAATTGGCTGATTCTGAAATAATAGCCGCTGCGTCTCTCTCTCTCTCTCTCTCTCTCTGTCTCTGTCTCTGTCCCTCTCTCTCTCTCTCTGCATGTTTATTCTTTCACATCACAAAGCCCAGAAGCAGGAGACGCAGCACATCACTCCTTTCGTCGCTGTCCAATATATATATATATATATATATATATATATATATATATATATATATATATATATATATATATATATATATATATATATATATATAAAATCAATATGTATATATATATATATATATATATAAATCAATATGTATGTATATATAAATATATATATATATATATATATATATATATTCATATATAAATAAAAATAAATAAATATATACAAATATATATATAAATAAAAGTAAATACATATATACAAATATATATATATATATATATATATATATATATATATATATACACACTCCCCATCCAATCTGCTTTGCCTACTTCACACAAGGTATAATTGATCATTATCCAGTGCTCTGATAGCAGCGTGGCTCCGTTATGGCTATTTCCTGCCCAGCGGCGCTCGCCGAGTCCCAATCAGAGGCGGGGCCCACGCTCGGCCTGACGGTCACGTGGCGCGTAAGCCGCACTGTCAACAGCTTGAGCGGCTTTTCGTGAATCAAAACACGGCCTCTTTCTGTTTTTAAGCATTAACACATTTCTGAAGTTTGTTTTATATTTCCAGCATATTTGACATAAATTGTTTATCTGTTTACAAAGCTTTGTCATTAGCGATTTTCCAGCGGGGCCTTTAAGTTGCTCGCGCCTATCCGTCCCGTCTGGCGGAGAAATGCTGATGTACAAATTGAACTGAAAGGCTTGTTACTTAATCCGCTGTCGCCACCCATCCTTTTTACAGACACACACACACACACACACACACACACTTACACACACAGACACACACAGCGACAGACACACACACAGACACACAAATAAATCCCCAGTAATTCCTGCCAAGCCAGAGCTTTACACTGAACAACTATTAGGGTGTGCCAGCTCCTGCCCTGCTCCCCAAATCATCCCCGCTTATTATCGTGTTACCATCTATTAAGACAACCAAATTATTTGAATTGCTGAAACAGTTTATGCAAGTCAAAGTCAAACTCGAGGCTTGGTCAATAATAATCCTGCTGTACGCTGCAGACAACGTATTGTTGCCGTGCAACGTGAGTCACATCCCGAAGAGCCCCCGTTTCCCATTTTCTCTCATCCAAGATTCAGTCAAGAATTTAGACATCTTCCACGAAAGCGTTTTGATGAGCGGTGGCTAATTCGATTGCAATAAACAAAAAGGGGTCTTAATACATGCATAAAAGTTGCAACGGAAGACTGACAGACTGTGTTCCTTGAACACGGCGGGGGAGACAAGTCCACCCCCCCGCCACCCGCCAGACGAGTCCCCCTCCCCCCCTTCTTTTTTTATCTTCTGGGCTGTGGCAATGTCAAAGCATCGCACACGCGACGAACCCAATATCCATATCCATGATGCATCAAAACCCCGGCGCGGCACAGAAATAACTGCAATACCTCGGGAGCGACCTCAGAAATCCCCTTAATTGAGCAATATCTCCATTCATGATCCATGTGCATCACCGGGGCGGCAAGTTAAATGAAAGGAGAATTCATGATGTGTGGCGGCCTCTCTTACTCGCCCCGGCTATTTCCCCTCTTGGCAGGGGCCAAATAGAGAATGTTAAATGAGGCAATTGTGTCCCGGAGGCAAAAAGAGGAAGAAAAAAAGAAAAAAGGGGGGGGGGGGGCAGGCAGTGCCCCTGCTCTCTGCTCTAACCCTGAGGAGCATTCTGCTGCATGATGAGCTACATCCCTGCAGCCGGGCCTCCTGCCGTCCACACGGCTCCAGAACCTCACTGCACAGCACACGCTGCTCACCGGTCCAACTGGTGCTGAGCTTAAAAACAACCTGCGTGGAAGAATATTGACCTTTTTGAGTCTGAAAAGTTCCATCTCGATACGTTCAGATAAACTGCACTGCTATGAGTCTTCTTGTTTGGGTCCATGGAGAACTAAGTACATTTACTCAATACTCTGCTGGAGTGTGAGTATCTAAAATGTATATTGCTTTTGAGTGTAAATATGTAAATTAACACATATACTGTTGTAGTGTGTCTTATCCTGTACTGTTATTTGTTATGTTTGTTATTGTTTTATGTTTGTTATTGTTATATGTTTGTTATTTTGTTATGTTTGTTATTCTTTTATGTTTGTTATGGTCTGTCAGGGGTCTACAGATGCAAATTAGCTGAAGCTACAATCTGGTAAAGTGCATTAAATGGTCCCTTTTAAATGAAGATAATAATAATACAAATAATAATAATAATAACAATAATAATAATAATAATACAAATAAAAAAATAAAAAATAATAATAACAATAATAATAATAATAATAATAATAATAATAATAATGATACAAATAAAAAATAAAATAAAACAAATAATAATAATACATTTCAAACGTGTTACTGCATTCACATGCAGCTGTCGGTTACCTTTGCAGAACGGACACAATTAAAACTACCTCAAGTTGAATCGGATCTGAACTATTAAATTCAGATGGACATCGTTGTAAATAGGCAGCATGGGTGGCGAGTGCCCGGATGTTTCAATGGAGGCAGGAATACCCAGGATGTTAACATTCCGTGGCGGTGGCTGCAGGAAGCTGAACCCCCCCCCGCAGCCACCGGCAGCCACACAGAGCCACTCCGAGGTGTCTGATAATCAAAGCTTTGTCTGGGTCTTAAAAGGACGTACTTGAAGAACAGCGAGACCAGAGGCCCTCTTTGCCTGTAATGGCCTTTGGACATCAATATTTAAATCTTACATCTCTGTTGTGATTAGAATGCTCTGTTGTTGTCCTCTTTCTTTCCTTTTTTCTTTTTCACCCCTCTCGTTCCAGAAACAACAAGGTGGGGGTGAAAAGAAAAAAGAGAAGGGCTTAAATCGATGATCTTTGAGTCCAAACTAGATTCCCCAGCAGTTTGCCACTCTCAGCAGCAAGATAAGATAAACTCTCTTTGACCTAAGAGATGAAGTTGCCATGACGATCAGGGAGTCCACTTTCTCTATTGATATTTCGCTGATGTAACAACAAATGGAACCAGATCTCGCCCTTGATAATGGTGATTAATTAATACCAATATTGATCCCTACAACCAAGAGACAAGGCTATTAACTTAAAGCAGGCCTGAAAGTCAATTGTTACCCGGGGGCTCAATGGCCGCCATTGATATCAAATTTAAATAAACAGAGAGGAGAGAGAACACAGCCAGCAGAGACGGCTCCAGCAGGGTTTCGCCTTTCGCACAATTTTTTTTATGAAATGAACACTTTGCTCACAACGTTGACAGCCGCAGCTCGAGTTCAAAAGAAGACAACGGCGACAGCTTTGAGCGGCGGGTTATAGGAATAATAGCGGTGGAATTCAGGAAAGAGGAAGATAAAGAGGAAGCGGCGCGAGGAAGTGACCTCCACCTCGGCAGAGGCCCCGCCCACATTTCACACTGCTGTCCAGGCACACAGCGACGGAGAGGGCAGGAGCAGACACCGCCGGCCCGCTGCCTGCCAGCTCATCCAACGCACACACACACACACACACACACACACACACACACACACACACACACACACACACACACACACACACACACGCACAGAACTCATCTCAACAAAGGAAGCAGCAGCTGCCATACATTCCTCTCCCTATGGCCGGTGACATAAGCAGCCTCTGCACAGGGAACATTGTACTTTTGGAGCACAATAGATTCCAAGATAAAAAAAAAACATTAGGAGAAGATGACATTCATCTGCATTGTTGTTTTGTGTCAAAAGTGAGGAGGCAGTTGGGGATCCTTCAGCTAAGACGAGGCAACGGCACAAGCTGTTATTGGCAGGGAACAGATGTTTGAGGGAAAGTTGGCATTCAGCGACCATTCTTCTTCTGACAGAAATCAACAAGAGAAACACGAGAGGCAAGTCGGCGATTGTCACCCGATGAAAGAGAAGCCCTCTTAAATATACAGGGAGGCTGGCATGCAAACATTGTTTTGCTTTTTTTACTCCCCCGAAACATCTGACTGTCGGAGTTGCCAGCGTTCGTCGGGCCGAGGGTGAAAACTTCCACGGCAACGCCGACTTGTGTGAGAAAGCATAGTGGTCGTAAAATACCAAAATAAAACAACGAGAAAAACGAGCGAACAGCTCTGACCCTTCTGCTAAAGACGAGCGAGTCATCCCACATACCACACATGCACCGATGTACACACACACACAGACACACACACACACACACACACACACACGCTCATACACTCACACATTCAGTTACAGGATGTTGGCAGTCAATTCAGTAAACACTCCCCTTATCCCTTACGACTGTAATCTGCCTCTGATAAATGCCCCTCAAAGATAGAAATGTCACCTGATATGGTAAACAGCACGCTGACGTTACATAAAGTGGCTTCATGCTATAAGGAGTTGGAAAGAGGAAATGTAGAGCGGGGATGGAAAATAGAAAAGAAAATGGTTGCCGCGATAAAAACAAAAGAAACCCCAAAATAAATGTGTTCTCTCGCAGAGAATCTTCTTTGGCTGTCGTTCAGCTCCAAACGGACGAGTTTGAAAAGCAGGGATCTAATTATACAAACCCAAGGGCTGTACATCGTACAGTATATTACATTTAAAGTGACACGGTTGTCAGTGTAAACAGAAGTAAACAGTGACACATAAACAGTTGGCGTTGCAATCTTTAAAAGGTGAAAAAAATATTTGTAAAAAAAAGAAAAGAATAGACTAAATTCACCAAAGCACCACTAGTTCCTGCTCCAACTTTATCCACAGGGTGTTATGGGTAAAACTAAATAAATAACTAAAACCACAGAAAGGCATTACTGCAGTGCAGTGGGCCGGCGTTAGAGATGTAAGATGGCTATCGCGCGACTAGATGGGGACGTTGTGGGGACGTGAGACACAGCGGTGGGCCACGGAGCGGCGTCAGCGGCGCTGGATTCTGGTTGGACGGCGGCGAGCAAAAAAAAAAAAGGAGGCGACATGAATTCTCCCGCGGTCCGTACGGTGGGAGACAACAGCGGAGTGGGAGAGCACTAAGTCAGCTTAATAAGCACATTTGACACAAGGCCTCAGAGGGCCGCTCCACGACGTGCCCCCATAAACACTGAGCGAGCCGCGCTCCCTAAATCATCCAGATTCCACCTCAACGCCGGGGGTGGTGGGGGTGGGGGAGGAGTTTTGGGGGTGGCAATTTTGCAGAAAAATGACTCTGAGGGGTTGCTGGTTTCAATTCAGCCTGTTCATGTCGTTCCTTCCTATTAAGCAACAAAATGCGAGAGAGGGAGGGAGGGGGAGGAAAGGCAGGGCAGGTGGGGAGGGGGGGGCTTGGTGGAATTCACACATCATATTACCAGCAGCTAATCGCAATCCGCAGAGCATCGGCGATATTTTCATCATCCCTGTCAAATTCCGGCTACCCGCCTTTGGAGCGGCTAACAATCCGGGGCAATTTATTGGCATATTGGCACGAGGTGATAAGGCTAAAAACAACAGCAGCTAGCAGCTGGCCCCGGGAGATGGGCTGATAACATTGATATGTGCTCCCACACAAAACACCACCAACGCTATCTCCTCTTCCTATCTAACTCTTATTACAATAAAAGTACACAGGGCTTTTTTCCCCTTGGTTTTCTCTTGGGAAAAAAAAGGGGAGGGGGATGCAGGAATATCTATTTATTTATATATAAAAAGAAATCAGATGTAACGTTTCACAGAAAGAAAACAAGGGGGGAAATACATAATTTATCACTGTATTATCGGGATATCCAGGCAGCCTAATCAAGGAGCACTGAGTGACTATTTTTTGCCTTATCATCCAAAGTGGTGGAAACGGAGAAGGAATTATCAGCCGGCTGCAGATTGCTGGGCTGGAATTTTAATGGTAATAATCGGGGTTTCTGATGGTATATCGCCCTTGCTTATCTTTCCCATTATCTGGCCTTATCTCCCCAGTCATCGGAGCAAATTAATGGTGCTCTTTCAGCATCGCCTTTTTATCACCGCTCAGAGAGCACCCAAGGGGAAAGAATAAGCAAAATATTAAAATACTGCATAAATCACAATTTTAGATAACGGCCCCAATGTATGCAGGGGGGGCGGTGGGGGGGGACTGCGCCCAACAACCTTTTTGTCCTTTAGAATGACTGTCGGTGCTGACTTTCTGTGCACTGCCTCCTCGGCTCTTTCTTTCTTCTTTCCCCCAGAGTTCCCGGGGTAGCGGGAGGATCTAGGCTCCTCGTGACCTTTCCTGCTTCTAATAGGGCTTGATTATACGACTGCACACCGGCCTCCATATTAACACAATCTGTTACACGCGACATACTAATTCACACGAGGCCGAGGTCACAAAGAACGAAAGCGCAGCCCGAACACACACACACACACACACACACACACAGGCAAAAACGTTGGACTTTCTTTTGCTCGACGACAACAATTTGGGACGACACAACGGGATTGGCCTGGAGACGAGTCGGCCTATCGCGTCACGACGTCGTCGCGCTCCTCTTGTTGATGTGGAGCGGCGGGATCGTCGTGGGTGACGGCAATAAAGACAAACAGCAAACTCTAAGGCAGTGAAAGCAGAAGGTGTTTCTGCAAAAGTATATTTTCATTCAGTCGTGTACCAGACTGTTCTAAACTGTGAATAAAAATATATATATTTATCAAAAATATTAAACACCAATAATCAAATAAAAGGTTAAACAAGTTGATCATAACATATTTATAAAAATACACAAAAACAATTACAAATATTACAGTACACTTAAAATATTTCTAATAAATTTCCAATTTTCTTTCACTAAAGAACAAACCAGATAGCCTTTAAAAATGGATAATTAAACTTTAGTTTTAAATGTACGAGCTATCAATGTGTAAGAGGTGAAACAATGATAATAATTGCGAGGGAAACAAAACATGACGACGCACAAAATGTTTGTGTTGAAGAATCTGTGAAAGTAAAAATAAAAACACTTGTATACCGACGTGGCCTCATGAATGCATGCATGCGTGTGAGCTCACACACACACACACACACACACACACACACACACGCACACACACACATTCAATACACACCCACACATGGACACATACAAATGTTGCTCTGAATTCTCCATATTGTCTCGCAGAACAGAAACAGAATTATGAATATGAGACGAGTCAGTAGAAGTGGTTTGGATTTTCACATTTTGACCCCAGAGTAGGCAGTTTAGTCACAGCAACAGCAGCTATAGGAGCAATGGCATTCAGTGGACACACACACACACACACACACACACACAAACACACACACAACCAGATACACACACACACACTCAATAACTAAACACACTTTCAAATTTGAGATCCAGCTGACATCTGTGTATGTGTGTGTATGTGTGTGTGGGTGTGTGTGTGTGTGTGTGTGTGTGTATGTATGTGTGTGTACAAATCTCCACGTATTTATGAAATCATCTACAGGCTCTTTGAAATCCTTCCAATTATGACAAGTTGTTGAATAAATCCTGAACAAAACATATATTTAATACTATTAATATCCAGCAATGTGAATGTGACACACACCTGAATTAATTGTACTTGTACATCAATATTTCTGCGCCTTTTAGAAGAACAACTGCTGCTGCTCTAAATGCCATTTCAGTTCCTATAAAATGGCGATAGTCAACATCAACACTTTCCACAGATCAATTCAATTATAATTAAACGAACCATAACTTGCCACACTTTAGCACTTCAACTGCCACACACCACCATACAGCTGCTAATCAATATTTACAACCTGAGTGTGTTTTACTGCTGGAGTTTGAATGAGAAGGAAACACAAACACTGTGTGTGTGTGTGTGTGTGTGTGTGTGTGTGTGTGTGTGTGTGTGTGTGTGTGTGTGTGTGTGTGTGTGTATGTGCACGTTTTAACACCTGCATGCAAGAGTGTGTGTTAGTGGAAAAGGAAAAAGCACATGTACTAGTTGAAAGTGTGTGTGTGTGTGTATGTGTGTGTGTGTGTGTGTGTGTGTGTGTATGTGTGTGTTTACGTCTAGAAGCTGGAAATAAAATATTTTATAGCAAATGTCAGTCAAAAACAAATCTTTTTTAACATTGTTGTGCTACAGATTCACTGTCTTTTTCGAAATGTATGATTACATTATGATTCATAATGATTAATAAACCCCCAGCAGTCAAACTTCGAGGCACCGTATTGGTTCAGGACGCACGGCATACATCAGAACTGTAGTATTGATCCTAAAACTTCAATTTGTGGTGGTCGGGGGGGATTCTGGATCATAAGAGCCCTTCACGGCACATCTCTGCGGTGGGATACCGGGAGCGTGACGGGCAATCATCACATGAGCGCCCGCTGAATCGGCCCCTCATCACGGTCACTTCGCCCGCGATATTCCCGCAAAACTCTAATGAGAAGCCCCGCAGACGCGTCAGTGCGGCGGCGGCGAGACGACGTTGACAAACAAACAAACAACAAGAAGAAGAAGGAGAGGAAGAAGAATCAAAAGCCCAATAACTTACGTTTGATCTGCCTCGGGTTGCTCTGCTTCCGCCGGGACATGACTGCTGCGCGGCCGGTCAGTGAATCCAGGTGTAGTACTGACAGATCGATCGGCTCTGGTTCATCCAAGCAGCCGGTGGGTTTGTTATTTTTCTGCGTGTGTGTGTGTCGGACGGAAATTGAGAAAGAAAAAAAGAAGAAGGGGTGCACCGGTACTTTTTCTCTTATTCTTTTTTTGAACGCACAAGTCTATCGTTCCGTCTGTCTTTCCTTTATCTTTCTGGTTTCTCTGGCTCCTGCGCTCTCTCTCTCTCTCTCTCTCTCTCTCTCTCTCTCTCTCTCTCTCCCTCGCTCATACACACACGCGCACAGGATTGCACACCATCTCTCTCTCTCTCTTCTCTCTCTCTCTCTCTCTCTCTCTCTCTCTCTCTCTCTCTCTCTCTCTCTCTCTCTCTCTCTGCGCTTCGCCGCGATCCGCACGGACTGACTGGGGAGGTGAGAGCGTTTCGCGCTTTTGTTTGAAGATAAGGTTTGTTCTTCCCCGGGTACCGTAGCCGCAGCTCGGTGAACTTCACTTGATCCACAATTACTTGAACTTCCAGTTATTAATTAGCGACGCTCTTAATTAGCACGTTTTTTGTGGGAGGGGAAGACGGAGACCAAACGGAGCTCATGAGGGATCACAATGATAAGACAAATAATAATAATATGACACAATTGCATCGCATTTATCACACATTTACCAACTATTTGACATCAGTTTGCTACTGCTTGAAAATAGTCTGTAATATTAATTCAACTAAAATGTTTATTTATAATGTACATTACACAGACACACGCACGCGCGTACACACACACACACACACACACACACACACACACACACACACACGCACACACACACACACACACTAGAAGTTTAGAATTACCAGGGCCATTTAATGCATCACATGGTCCCCATATCAAGCAACACATCTGAACCCATATTGGTTAAATACACCAGGATTAGCTCGGTTGCAGCTTGGACAATCATTCCCCCATAATGCACTCTGGGAGTCGATCTGGATTGAGATGACATGACCTCTCTTTTTTTTTTTAAAGAAACAAAATCCACGATTGGAAGTTATTCTCCAGTAAATACAAGTATGGTTCATTCTCTGTCTATAAGCCATGTATCCAACCTTTTATTTAAAATATATTACATTAAGCACACTGTATTTCCAGTGAGAGACTCTGATTCTAATACTTTGTTGTTGTTTGGTTGTTATCCATAAACTGTCACTCTTTTTTCTCTACAATTAGTCTGCCTATGGACAGGAAAAATATTCTGAATATTTAAAGAGAGAGAAAGAGGAGAAAGAGAGAGAGTGTGAGAGAGAGAGAGAGAGAGAGAGTGAGAGACGGAGAGAGAGAGAGATTCTTCAAATCATTCCCATTTCGACTGCCCTGTTCTGAGTAGTCGCCCAAACTGGAAATCACTCTCTTCAATTAGCCAGTTGGACTGCCAAGGAAGACAAGCAAGTGGCCTGTGAAATTATCTCCTAACCCAATTCCACGAATTTGGAATAGAGTATGAAACTACAGAATAATTTATGTGGCAGACGGGTCAGTAGTGGTTCACCTTGAGGAGAGCATCTGCCTCAAGAGTCTCCTTGGTTAGTCTCCTTGGTTAGTCTCCTTGGTCTGTCTCCTTGGTCTGTCTCCTTGGTTTGTCTCCTTGGTCTGTCTCCTTGGTCTGTCTCCTTGGTATGTCTCCTTGGTTTGTCCTTATTTAGTTGAAAAGTCTTTTTTAATGTGTTTTTATTCTGAATGACATACATATTTAAATCAAATGATCAATGTGTTAACAAATTATTGATTTACTCCAGGACAGCCCCGGTGATGATAAATAAAACAAATGGTTAAAGATTTTTCTGTCAAACACGTGATCAACTCTCGAAACACCCACAAATGAAATTACATTGCCTGTTATTAGAAGGTTATAACACAGCTAAAATCACCATCCTAAATATCCAGAAATAGAGTTTACCGGCCATATTAGGGAGCCGCCGCCAAAATCAATAATGATTTGTGGTGAGAGCAACAACATGGTGAGAGGGGAGTCAAATTGCCAGCTGCAGATTCATTTAACGCCACTCCTAAATCCTCTGAGACCGGAGCGTGGTTCTTCTCTGCTGTTCCCTGAGCCCCAGTGGCTTGTTTGAAGCCACCTTTGATTGACAGCTACAAATCTGCGACAGGAAGAGAAAGCTTTTTTTTCTCCTCCTCTGCTCAGACCAGATGGTTGTGATAATTAACATGATACTGTTTCCATCGCAAGGGAAATCACTGACACAAGGTTGGTCGTATTAATAGGTGAAGGTATACTGTACGCTGTGGAGATGCACTCACATAATCTGATTAAAGGCTAAAGGTTGATTTAATGTGCTAAATCATTTGATTACAACTGCCAACTCACATTTGGGGAATGCCATTCAGTGGAGGTGGCTTCATCATGTTCATTGTTAATATGCGTCTGCACAAAAAGGTTCTCCATTGGTATGCCAGCTGTAGTCTTCTGCTGTGAACTGTAAGGCTCGTTCTCTTCGGAGACAGAAAATGTTTTTGCGAGAACGGCATGTCGATGTTAAATAATAGATCAAGTTTTGTGGATGGATGCTGTCGTTCACTGGCGGAGTCTTGTCACGTTTAGGAAGACCGTGGCGTGACAAGTTCTCTTCAGTTTCACCTGCGTATTGCAGTCAATAAAAAAGAGGGGAAAAAGGGAATTTTCACGATTTCCATCAATAAACATGTTGCTGTGCCCTGATCTTGATGGTATGGTGCCACTCCTAATGTACCTGTGTCTACATTACATATAGTATTAAGGGATTTCACCATAAGAATGTATTGCTAATGGAAATTCAAGACCTTCAATAGTGATATTCTAATTATTTCCAAAATATGACTATGGAATCGACTCGATCTGCCTTGAATAAGTGTGCAAAGTGTTCTGGATTTTGTACTCTAGTTTTAACCGTAAAGAAATCAATTCTTTTTGACTTTCAAAGCACACAACAGGAATTTAAGGTTACCAAATTGATGGAATACAAAATAAAATGAAGTTTAATTTTAACTGACTATATTTAAGCTGTACTTTTTTTTTTATTACACAAGAGCAGTCACTGACATTTTGTAAAATTCAACTTTACTTCTGTTGAGATGCACTTGTTGGAGATATAACCTTAAAAAGATCCACATGTTTTCTGTTTTGATAAATCTTTCATATTGATTATACATTATTTAGATGAGCAAAAATTAACCCCTAAGAGATAACATTGTTGTCGTGATATAGCACACACAAAAAATTAAATAAAAGTAAAGAATAAAATCTTACTCTGCAAGAGAAAAAAGTCAAAAGCTTTTTTCCTTGCTCCCCAATTTTGTTTATAGTGCCTACAATTAAAGCTCCTCCCCCTTTCTGACCCGACTCTCCTGTTCATTCTCGTCCCGTCCCTATAGGTTACACATTTACTATCCAACACGTATCCAACAGTCCGGTCCTAAATGATCTCCCAGTAACCAGCTGGCCCCACATGTGAGAAATAAAAGTAAATTAAATTGCTTCCATAATAAAAGCGTCCACTGTTGTCGAGCTGCTGAGCTGACCGGGTCTGCCATGACACACTGCTGGTGGATGATGTGTTTTTCTGAGGGATCACACATGTCCAGTGGCGCTGGGAGTGACAGCCATCGGTCGGATGTGTATGTGTGTGTGTGTGTGTGTGTGTGTGTGTGTGTGTGTGTGTGTGTGTGTGTGTGTGTGTGTGGAGGGGGGGAGACTCCATCCTTAAAGAGCAGCCTCAGCAGCTCAGCTTGGACATCGGTGTTATGAGTATGCCTGCTGTGGTGTCACCCTCTGGCTGTTGGGGATTGGTGTGTGTGTGTGTGTGGGGGGGGGGGTGCATGTGATGGTGGCTGTGGCACATATATCACTGTTAAAGTCCTGAGTGTAAAAGAGAAACACATCTAGGAACTGAAACCGAAAGGTGAGCCGTTTCTGTATGGATTTTTCGTGTCATGACGATTTTTTTTTACGATCAAGTAAATGTGTCCTTGTATGCTGAAATTCACAATTCCAAAAAATTAAAACAAACTCTGCTTCACTCATCATAGGCACCGTTTACACACACACACACACGCACACACACACACACACACACACACACACATACACACACATAGGATTCCAGAATTCCAGCTAAAATGTTGAGTTGCTGTTGTCGATACGTAAGATTGCTGGTCCTGGTCGGAGCTGAACGCTCCAGCCCCCCCTCACCCACCCACCCACCCACCCACCCAGCCAGCCAGGCAGCAGCTCCAGCAGCAGTGAGCAAACAGATGTCTGAGACAGTGCCCACTAACGCCGGCCGAGCTGCCAAAAGCACCCGCGGCCCTGGAGGCCTCGGCGCCAGCTCTTTTTCCAGGGAGGCTTCGCTCTCCACAGCGCCGTCCAAGACCGTTTCCCTCCTTCACCATCCTCTTTCCTTTACCAGAAAGAGAGCTATAGTACAACATTTCTTTGAAAGAAAAAAAGAATATGACAACAACCAAAAATGTCACAGCAAGCAAAGGACGAACACAATTTAGGAAGGTTGAAAAATGTTAAATCAAAATGCCACACGTCCCCGAAGCATCTTTACAATTTACAGCAGAACGTTAAAGTCCAGGCAAGTGATGGGAGTGCTAAAAGGGGGCGGGATGAACAAACTATGCTCCTCCCATTGGGAGTGTGTAACTCTGTAAATAAATACAGCTTTGTGTAAAGGAGGAGGAGGAGGAGGAGGAGGAGGAGGAGGAGGAGGAGGAGGAGGAGGAGGAGAGAACCACGGGGTAGTATAATCTCACTGTCTTTTCATGTGGTCAAAAGCTGAGATTGTGACACCTCCGGGGATAAGCAGCCATCCCATAAATATCCGTACTCATTTCAAGACGGTCCATTTCCTAAAATAATAATATTACATTATTAAAAAGAAATTGTTTTATTACTCTACTCAGACAGCACACATTCATGTAAGCCCGATCAAGAGTGCTGCAAATACATTAAACAAACATACAACAAAGTATATTTCATTAATTTTTGCAATCAAATCTTCAGACCTTCAACGGCTCAAGCTAAAATAATTGTAAAAGAAAAGAAAAAAAACATTTACAATATCATCCTAGAGAAACTGTCATATATATATATATATATATATATATATATATATATATATATATATATATATATATATATATATAAATACGCATTCGTCCATCTTGCCAAGGTCATCAAAGTTAAACATATAGATATTAAATTAAATAACTATTTCAACAATTTTATAATTTTAGTCGAGGCATTGCATTAGAAAAATTACTTTGTCAAATCACAATAGTTTACACTGTAAGAAATAAGCTCTTGAAAAGCAGAAGCAGAATGCATTCCTCATCCACGCAATGAATACGCAGAGATTAGTTAGGACGTCTTTAATTTATCTCTGGAATATTAATCCTCTATCTTCTATATCTAATCCTCCTTTAACTGTAGCACAATCTCAATCTGAAGCATCTTCTCTGACCTCAGTCAAGCTATACATCATCAGTTAAAACGTGCACAACATCGTGCCGTGTGTGTGTTTCAATGCATCACTGTTTGTATGTGAGTAAGCGGTTTATGCCAAGTGTCCAAATAAATAACATATTTTTGCTGCTGTTTCTGTGTTTTGACATCCTGTGATTTCACATTATTCATTTTTATGAGGTCAAGTAAATTATATTAACTACATGTAGCTGATCCTCCCCCTCTTCCAGCCCCCCCCCACCGCCCATTCCCCATATGTGCACGAGTAGCTGAGGACCCACATCTAAACGCAGCATTATAATACAGTCTGGTGATGTATTTTAAAAGTGTGTCTGCTGGTTTATTACATATGCAGAGGCATCAGTGCACAGCAAAATGGGAGAAGAAAAAAAAGCATCAATCTATTCACAGAAAGGCAGGCCGGTGGACAGCTCAGAAAATAAATCTACATCTGCCAGGCTGCATGCAAACAGCAGAGCCGTCCTTAATGGCCAAACCATCGATGAAAACAGATACAAATATTAAATATTCAGACATTCCTTTCAGCCGGTATCAAAAGCGTCCAGATGTGAGGGGCTGAAGTTGTTATCACAAACCCGACGACAGGCATTGAAAAGAATTCCTCTGAATTTCCCACCATATAAAAAAGTATTTTATGCCATGCAAATAAATGGTATTTTTTACCATGGAGGAGGAGGAGGAGGAGGGGGGAACATGCCAATAAACCCTATCATTTGGGACTAAAACTCCACAAACAGGAGATACTTTCAATTTGCTCTGCCTGTCTCCCCGCGTTAGATGCTCGCGATTGCCATGAAATTAATCCATTTAACAATCTGTGGCTTGAATTTGAGGATTTCCAGCCTTTTTTTCCTCCCCGAATATCAATAAGTTCCAATTGAAGAGAGGATTCTTTTGCAATTCAGGCATGTGCGGGCGATAACGGCAGAGTTGGCATGAAGAGAGGCAAAGATGGATTAATTATGCAGGGAACATGGAAATTCTGCTTATCATCGCTTAGCAAAGGAGCCCAGCTCACATAATCAGAAAACCAGGATGAAAAAAGAAAAATAACAATGCAATGGCACCTTCCAGCCCATCATCTTACAAGTTAGATTTTCCCTGTAATTAAAAAGTAACATACAATTATATTCATATCTCACATGCAGACTATGAGTGGGTGTATATTAAATAATTGCATTGGGATAGAAGTGTTAATGTATAAAAAAAAAAGGAAAAAAAGAAAAGGAGAAGTAAAAAAAAGGAGAAGATCTGCTCTCTCAGGGGGAAGCTCCCCTGGGTTGGATTGATCTACTTACAAACTGGGAACTTAAATTATCTTTGCAAAGCCAAAACAAAGAAAAAGGCTAAAGAGAGACTGTATATTTACTTACTTGTGTTTTTATGATATATGCACTTCTGCAAACAAGCATAATGCTGTCTAAAGGCGCTTCTGCCAAATCCCCCTCTGACAACGTATGATATGGAAAGATATTTATATATATTTATATAAGTGTGTGTGTGTGCTTTGTTTCTCATTTCATGTTTTCGTCAGATTTCCCCATCACAGTCGTGCATTGCAGGGTGTCGAGCGGCAGCTAGCGTGTGCTGGCTTACAGCTGCTGGTGTTCCTTAAAGAGCAGCAGATTAAACTGGGAGTGTTGTACAGGAGGTTTAAGACCTCTGGTTTAAACCAACACATTTTTGTATTATGGTCAAAGGTTAATTCTGGCTATGTCAGCGGCTTGGTTTACAGGTTTGTACTGTAAAATGTCAGAAGTGTTGCACAATGCTCTGGCAGAAATCCGTTAGAGATCTGGCTAATGACTGGTTCAAGTCCCTTTGTGTGGCTGTATAATGTCACATCCCATCCCGTGTTACCAAGGAAACATATAGGATGTGCGGGGGTGGCTGTAGCTCGGCGGGGCGAGTGGTCGCCCTGGAACCGCGAGGTCGTCGGTCGATCCCCGCTACCCCCATTAGTCAAAGTGCCCATGAGCAAGTCACCATTACCCCCCGGCGCTTCACTCCAGCCCACTGCTACTTAATAACTATTATAAATGTATTATATATATATATGTATATATTGACAGTTTCTCTTTGATGATATTGTAAATGTTTTTTTTCTTTTCTTTTATATATATATATATATATATATATATATATATATATATATATATATATATATATATATATATATATATATATGTATTATATATATATATAATACATATATATATATTTAATTTATCTATATGAAATATGACAATAAAAATATTTCTTCTTTCATTCTTATATAATGTTTTATTTTATTTTCAAGTTGAAAGTTGCTCGTTTGTCCAATATAAAGTAATCCAGCGTCCTGTAATTGTTCTGTTGCGTTCCTTCAGTAAATGATGAACCTCCTCTGGCATCTCAACAAATCCTGACCAGCCTGACCTCACCAAGCAAATCCCTTGGAACTTCTCCTTTTTTCTTCTTCTTTTTTCTTCTTCTTTATCCGAGATAGCTTTTCCAGTTCACTTGCAGATTGCGGGAGCCCCCTTTTCAGGCGCCGCCGCACCTGTTGCCCGAGCCTTGATTTGGCTTTTTGATCAGAGCGGCCCTTCCACAAAAGAGGGGAAGACGAGGCCGAAGAAAAGGCCGAGGCAAGAGAACAGATCCTTATCGAATGCTCTCCACTGGACAATGATGTCCCCCCCCCCCCCCACACACACACACACACACACCATTCAAATGTATCTGCAGAATGCTTGAGTGATTCATTACAGCAGATTCTGAAGTGTGACAATGGACCTCAGAAATGAGTGATGGTATCTTTTTGCTGATTTCATTTCCCTGATCCTCCTTATCCCCTTGGCCTGTGTACCTCTATTAATTAGAAAGTAGGGATTTCCACTCATCAACTGATGGGTTTCATGCTCTGCTCTGTCACAAATCTCCTGTCCATGCTATCTTTCTCTCTCTCTCTCTCTCTCTCTCTCTCTCTCTCTCTCTCTCTCTCTCTCGCCCAGGCTTCAATCTCCACTGCGAGTCAGGGTGGCTTTGGCGATTTCATAAATATTTATAAACCGATTAAGAAAGAATCATAAAGTTATAAGACAGTGGTTGGTTACCCTTGAACAGTGCTGTGGATGACTTCCTCTGCATGGGGGTGGGGGGTGGGGGGGGATGGGGGGTGGACCGCTTCCTCCCTACCTCACTGTTTTGAACATCGGAACTATTAGTTTATTTCATCGTTCACTTGAGCAATGTCGTGAAACGGTTATTAATATGAAATGTTTGATGATTAGCCGCCATATGGTCCTAAGCTTCATAAACATGCAGCAACACTGTGCCCGAACAGGAGAATGATGACAAACTAAGGACATTTGACGGTCTTATTGCATGCCCAAAGATCTCACAGCTGAAATAACTATCTATCTATCTATCTATCTATCTATCTATATATATATATATATATATATATATATATATATATATATATATATATATATATATATATATATAGATACATTATTACACTACCGTTCAAAAGTTTGGGGTCACTTAGAAAAAAGAAAAAATGAAAATTACATTAAATTAATCAGAAATACTCTCTCTACATAGTTAATGTGGTAAATAAAAAACTCAGAGGTGTGTAGAAGCCCATCTCCAGTGTTCTAGTGGTACATTGTGTTATTGCCTTTAACTTTTTATTTTGCATTTTCCACAAACAGATTATTCCTTGACATTGAAACCCTTTTCATGTGAGCGCAGCTGAAAACAGTTATGCTGGTGAGAGAAGCTCTAAAATTGGCCTTCCTTTGAGCGACAAGTTTGAAGAACAACATCAATATTTCAAATGAAAATCATTATTTCTAACCTTGTCAATGTCTTGACTAGATTTTGTATTAATCTAGTATTCATTTAATAAATAAAAGTGTGAGTTTTCATGGAAGACACAAAATTGTCTGGATGACCCCAAACTTTTGAACGGTAGTGTATATATATTCTTAAAGAATTGTTATTGCACCGTATATTCCATGTTTTATGAGTTATGCACACGTTGTGATGTTAACATGAACGTCACTCACAGACATAGACACATATAGTTCTCCCTCACGGTAACGTTACGAGTATTTTCTGGGTCAATCGGACCCCAGAGGTCAAACCGTTCCTTCTCTTGTCATTGAACACACAAAACAAAAATGTTAATATACTTATTGGGAAGAGAGATTACCATGTGAAGAGTACAGGCAATGCTTAGCACATAGAGTGTGAAAACATCTTGTATTTAACTAAACAGAAGTATTGCTTCATTTTTGGACGTCAGTTAAAAAATTATATTTGTAATAAATTCACCCTCCCAAAACCGGGTTCATTTATAGTAGCTGTATCATTTTAGAGGACAATGCATTGCTGTTTTTTCAGTTTATATATTTAGATATAAAGAGGTGTCTGAGTGTGTGTAATATTAACCGTGTCTAGAATTATAGGAAATATACTCCGGAGAATAATGTTTATTTTATTTAAGCTTTTGTTTTTTGTTTTTTAATAAAGACTTGGATAGTTAATTCAGATTTGTACAAAGTGAGGGAAGCATCTTATAAAATATTAAATAACCACAGTTCCTGAGAAGAAGTCCTCTGCTGCTGCGACACACAGCGGAGCTCCATAAGCACCTCTCGCCTCGGTTTTTAGGGACTGACTCTTGAAAGTACCATTAATTATTAATGATACCCAGCACGGCTGAAATGGCCAATTTCCCTGTTGTCTGTATGACTAGAAGGGCGCTTGAGGGCGAGAACCCGCAATTAGCTGCTATATGTGGGCGGCCGTTCTAGACAGCATCAACTCTTGTTAGTAGCATGACTGCAGAGAAAAGGAGACTGAACCCAAGACTAATTATCCCCTCCCTTAAATATGAAGACATTAAAGTTGATTAGTCGTTCTAATTAGGTTATGCTTTTTGATACCACTTTGTGGTTTTTGCTTCTGGCTTCTATGTACGATAATCTCTCTTTTGCATACTTGCCGACAAAGTTGCTCCATTGTGGTGGCGCACACAGACGCACAGACAGGAAGCACACGCGGCTGTGTTTCCATGTCCGTGTGGGAAGTAAACACCTTATTTACTGCGGGTATTTTACTTGCACATTACTGGACGTTTTATTTGGAGCGTTTCAGTATGTTTCTGTGTTTTATTTGAGAACAAAAGGAAGTCCACTTCATCGTGCATCGAGTTGACAGAGACGCGACCACAAGAGCCACTTAACCCAAGATACTGCCTTCAAATAACTGCTAAATCTGATATGCCAACGGCACACACACACACACACACAGACACACACAGACATGACTGGGCAGAAAGAGGGAGAGTCCTCATCTGTAAGATTAGAGTTGGCAACTCCTCTCCTCTGGATGTCAGATCAGCGGAGTAAATTATATTGAGATCCTCTCAAAGATGACAGATGAAATCTGTCTCTGTGGCCTCGTCGTGGAGCTGCAGGTGATACACGATAGGTGATAAGGCGGTGATGTCACGGCCGCAGGTGTGCCCCCCCCCCCCGCCGCCCCTCATAGCACTGTGTGCGTGCTCACAGAGAACCTTTATCTCTCCCCATCTGTGTGGTCTCAGGCACGATGATCTTGGACTCCAGCCATCTCAACCTTCATGCCATTTAAGAAAGAAAAAAAAGAGAGGGGGGGGGGGGGCAGCAGGATGGAGAGAAAAAAAGGAGGGAGGGAAGGGGGTGAATACGGCTGTCTGAAGTTATAGGGTGAGCGAGCAGCTGTTTGATGTATTGTTGTGTTATCCAAACAGCTTCTCATCCTCGTGCATTGTATTTAATGATCTAATTAATGTGGTACTGTTTGTATTCTTCTATATTTAATGTTACAACCTTTTTATTCAGATGACCTGTTGCAGCCCGTCATCAACAACACCTGTCAAAGGGCAAATGGCTTAAAACACGAAGAGAATAGCCATTAACAATATTTGTTCATCCAATTGGATTTTGATTGTTAGATTACTTTGATTGTGTTAACATGACTTATATTCATAGTAAAATGCTTCTAACTTAGTTTCAAGAATTACATTTATTTTTAGCTTGTATGTTAATTGTTAACATTTAAAAGCATTTAGCTTATATTCCAACAGTGGATGATGTTTTAGTTTATATTTCAAAAGTTAATATTTCTTTTTTTTCCTTTGGGCAACACTAGAAAATGTTTTCACAAAAATCAATATTTAAATATTTATTAGGCTTGAACTAATAAGTCAAATTTTTTGGGAGAGTATTTCCAGTTGAGTTAGTAACACCCCTTGTCCCGTGCAGATGTACCTCTGGTTAGGAATCGCTGCTTTAGAGGGTTAAAAAAACAAGAAACACCTACATTTAAAGGTAGAATTCGCTTCAAGTGCAAATGCGATGAGATACGAAGCACAAAAGGAGCAATGAGGTATAAAAGGTCAAGTTAACGGCTTAATGTCTTCACAGTGCTGCGCGGCGTCTGGTGTTTCCTCGCCGAGCGTTCCCGAATTAACAGGTACGCCTGCACCTTTTGAAAGGGACATCTTCACTCTGCAGACACTGAGTGAAACTTGAAGGACTTATCATTTTGAAATGAGGAAAAGTAAATATATGTTGCACGTCAATAATTGGGAATGCCTCGCCTTTTGTTTCTATGTATGCGGATGTCAATGTGCCATTTTGGACTCAGCTGCACTTCAGAGATATAGAGGCCGGCCGCCTGTTGTCTCCCTGTATTGTGATATTACTGCTCGGCACACTTCTTTCATGTTGAGGGATAAACACATGGCTAACAGTATAAATCAACCCTCAGGTTGTGTGTGTTTGTACACAGAATAGCTTTGAATATGGGCTATAATGTGGAAGATTGTTTTAAGGTTTTCTCATACAGTAATGCTGGAATTCAATTAATTTCTACGATTGTCTAAGCGCAGCGAGACAGGGGGGGGGGGGGGGGGTGCAGCGCCAAGGCACAACATTCTGCTAAATAGCTTTGAACTACAGATAGTTTCCATTAATTAAACTGGATTGCAAGTTGTTTAATCAATTTCAGAGCCCCAAACAGTGACAATCAAGCGCCTGCAGCCAGTGTGTGTGTGCGCGGCGTGCGCGTTTTTGTCTGCGTGCGAGAGCGCGGTCAAAAAAAAAAGAGACGGAAAAAAAAAAACGAAAGCGTTTGTCTGTTTGCAATGCTACCGGTGGCGCTGCATGGCGTGCAGGGTCTCACTAATTAACCTCCGCGTTGATAATGTGCTTAATTACTTTATATTGTGATTTAGTTTCCTTCCTAGAGGTTATTCTCTCTTTCAGATTGCAGAAATAATCTCGCGTGCCTCAAAGGTGTTGAGCGGAGAATGCGATGCCCCGGTGAAACGCCGGGCGCCGGGCGGCGGCGGCGGCCGGGCGTCTGCGGATAGACTTTGTGATTACCGGCGTTGACATCAATGGGAACCGTTTGACACCTGGCCCACGGAGAGGGCAGCGGCAGACTGCAGGGGCTTTGATTAAATAGGGAGGAAAAAAAGACAAGCATGGTGGAGGGGGGCGAAGAAACTTGATGTAATGTTGTCTGATCACCACGCTGGCCCTGTGTCCTATCAGGCAGAGGACCTCTCATCACCTGTACATTTCTCTGGGCTCATGAAAAGACCAGACACAGGTTTGATCAAAAAAAAAAAAAAAAGAGGAAGAAGAAAGACAGAGAGAAACTAAGGTAACACAAAATGAGGGGGAATGAGACTCTGATCCACCGCCTTTTGATATCGTAGTACAGTTTGAAGTCCTTTGAGTCATATAGAGCAGCGACACACTGAACTTCTACATCGAAATGCAAAAAGGTTGGCGTTTATGGCATTGCATGCAGATATTTCAATGCATTGTTCCATATGAGGAAAACATGCAAATTAAGGAGAGATAGGAACAATAAGGAGGAATTTAAGAATGAGATTGTATTGTAATGTAATGAGTAAAGGACGTATTAGTCCGGCACCGTATATATATATGGCACAATACATCACAAATTACCACAACATTGAAACTGGGGAAAATCAGCTAAATACACCTTCACTTGGTAATGACATGGGATTGTTCATAGATAACAACACACACCTGCATCTCCTTGCACGCACACACACACACACACACGCACACACATACACACTCCCCCTCCCCGCTGTTTGTTTTGGGCAGTGAGAATAACACCTGCCTCTTCCCCAGTTAATGGTCTTTTTAATTCATGGCTCAAACCCATTTAAAGGCGAACCCTTTCACAATTTGCTTAATTTCTGATGTCATTTCCACGCCATAATTACTGTTCTCTCCCTCATTTATCAGTCAATGTACCTGCGGTGAAAATACAAGACCTTGACACCACTTTTGCCGAATCAAAATAGTATTTAATTTGATGTCTTTGGCCGTCAAACAACATTGTTCGAGGGACGTAATTAGGACAAATGTATCTTTTTTATTTATTTATTTTATTTTGGGGATATTGCCAAGACATGTGGGACCTTTATGATAAGGAGGGGGAAGAAAACGTTTGAACGCCGCTGCCCAGTATCTCGTGGTTATTGTGAAAGTCTTTCAGTAAAATTAATGGCGTGGGGTGGAGGGTGGGGGGGGGGGGGGATTGCAGTGTGGCCGTGGTACAACAGGATGCAGATGTGGTTACAGGGCACGCAGGTAAGGAAGCAGTCGTTTCCTGTGTGTGTGTGTGTGTATGTGTGTGTGTGTGTGTGTTCCTATTACTCCCACCGTTCTCTTTTGTCGTGTTGCCCCTTGACCCACCTCACTTCTCCATGAACATGTAGATTATTTATTGTTGCAGCTTTCAAGACTCACATGAGCCATGTGACTCTTTTACTAGCTAAAAGTAAATTAGAGATATAAGATGTCCTTAAAATAGCCCCCGCTGTGTTTTATAATGTAAATAGGAATGACAAACATGGGAAATGATTATTATTGGAAGCATACTTATAACAATAGTCAAGACACTGGAAATAAATTGGGCACACTTGGCCTTCACTGGTCCATGGGGTGTGAGTGAGAAATGACTCCTGCTCCCGCGTACGGACAGATTGTCTGTACACAACCTGCTATATGTTATGTTATGAATTGTATTTATTTTTTAATTGCAAAGAGGGACCCACATTTGTTTTCCTATTGGCTCGGTGCAGTCGGGTGCCAGCTGTGGGGGAAGGCTGCCCGACCTGCTGCCTGCTGCTCGCCCATGCCGAGCTGCACCGAGAGCCTCTCACTGGGAGCTTTTCACTGGGAGCTTCTCACTGGGAGCCTCTTACTGGGAGCTTCTCACTGGGAGCTTCTCACTGGGAGCTTCTCACTTAGAGCTTCTCACTGGGAGCCTCTCACTTAGAGCTTCTCACTGGGAGCCTCTCACTTAGAGCTTCTCACTGGGAGCTTCTCACTGGGAGCTGGAAGAAAAGAAAAGAAAGAAGCGCGAGACGACGGCGGAATGCTTCAACCGACGTGTTTGTGCTCGCGCTGCGACGGCGAGGGGAATAAGGTCAAGCAGCTGTAAGTGAATCACCTCTCCTTCTCAATCTGCGCGCGCTCGCTTGCGCGCGGGGCTGTCGAGGCTCAAGCCAGGAGTGATGGGGGAGATATGGAGAGGGGGAGGGGGGGGGGTCATCTTCACACCGCCACAATTACAGGAACCGTCATTACATTGCTCATTCTAAGTCAAATACAGATAGAAGCCCCCCCCCCCCACACCCCCTCTCCAAAAAAAATGTATGCGCAGGCTCGGAGGAGAAAGTGGCTCACTTCTGTTTGCTAAATTAATCGCTTCCTAAATGGCTCCGGGCCAGGCAAAGTTAACATTTGCAGTTTCAAAGGTTTTCAGCGCTTGCAATGAGCCATGAAATTACTGCATGCCGTCGAAAATGGCAGCTGATGAAAAGCCCAAGGAGCAGGTCCCACCGGGGAGAGGGAGCCGACACACAGCCTCATTCCTGTGAAACTCAGAGCCACGATGGGAGAATGCGCGAGCTGCGTGTCCCGACAGCGGGACAAGGATGGGCTTTAAAAAATAAATAAAAAATACATTATTTTTACGAGACGAGACCGATGAAGAGCAGCTGCCCGGCAAGTGTGTGATTGGTCCAGGCTCCTTTTGGGGGGTCTGAAGGAGCGTAGTGACGTTGAGGTGCTCAGCTGCAGCCAAAATGGACTGACCCAAATTAGGTTTGATTAAATCACGGTGGGGGGGGGGGGGGGGGGGTGACGCTGCAGTTCCGCAGCACATCATTAACAGCGGAATGATTATGATTATGGCGGAGCACTTATGGCTGAACACACGACCATCGGTCTGAATGACGGGAGACTCGAGCTGTGCATTCCACCTGCTACTGAATAATACACGCAGAAGATGTCGGGATTTGCACCCACAGCAACACCACGTGACCCACTCCCCAGAAACAGAGCCAGAATCCACCCAATAAAGCCCCAGTAGGAATGTTACTTCCCTCCCCAGATAAAGGTTTGACGAGAAACAAATATCATCTGTCATCATCAAAATGTTTGGATCCCCTTTTGCCAATTTCTTGACTTTTGATTCCACATTCCTCTTTGGGTAAAATCATACCTCATGAGCGTTTCCTGAAGACTCCCACTTTGCTTGGGATCTCGAGCTGCTGCCTGCCAGTAAAAAAGAAACCTCCCCCACATATCAATCTGCAATCATAGAGCCTAGCGGACACTTCTGATTGCAGAAACGTTGACCTATTTTTCAATGTTGGAGTGACCAACCAATTTAAGAGCCAATTTGATTTTGATTTTTTTTTCATTGAACATGGGTGACATGAAATTAGATCCTCAGTTAGTTGATATCTGGAAGAGCAGGACGATAATCATTTCATGTTCCATCTCCTAAAAGAGGGACACCTTCTGAAAAAAAACACTCTGAATGTTAAGTCCAGGCCGAGCAGCAGCGCTTCAGCTGTGATGTAAATGAATTCTGAATTATTTGGTCAAAAACAGGGGGGACCTCTTTGCAGAGACACCCGCCTGTTCCCGCTAATAGAATTTTTTTGAGTGTGTTTATCTTGCTGTTCCTGTATTAATGACATTTAAATATGTTATGCCTCCGCCATAAAACATTAAGCGCTCTATTGTGAGGTCAAATTTGGAGTGAGAGAGAAGTGGTGGCTGTTTATAAATGAGAGCTTAATTAATTAAAGAATGCATTAGATTTTAATGGCAAATTGTTAACTCTCGCCGCAGCCTCATTAACATGTGCCCCGTGGGGATTGCAGTGCCATCTTCTCACCAGCAACCTGCCGGCTGCAGGTCCCGTGGCTATTTTATGGTGCCGCAGATTGACGGTTGACAAAGCAATTAATCACACGCCCGGTGTGTGTGTTTGTGTGTGTGTGTGTAGCAGGTGGAGGAACGCTGGTTTCTGTTGTTCACAGCGATGAGCCGATGCTGCATCTCACACGATCCAACCAGAGGAATTGATTTTCTGAAAGAAAGAAAAAAGTAGCGAAAGAAAAACAGTCGATAACTGTATTTTAAGGGTCAGTTCACTTCAATTGTGTGGAGTTATTTAACTCAGTGTTCAGATCCTTTTGGTTTTGTTTGCCCAGATTTTGAGGTCTCGTTTTATGGTGGATGAAATGTCATTTAAATCAAACATGATTATGAGTTACTATGATATTATCTTAATATTTAGTCTTCAAAACAATAATAATAACGCTGTCCTTCATAATCATCTTTAACTTCAGCCAATGTGTGTTTAACATTTTGTTATTCATTATTTTAAAATGTTATTTATTTTTAGGGACGGTGCACATTAACCCTTGTATGGTATTCGGGTGTGTGGGACCCGTTTTCATTTTTCATCAAAACAAAAATAATATGATTCATTATTTTTTCAAACTCAGACTTATTGGCCTTGGCTCATTTTCTGCAAAGAACATACCCGGGCTAATAAAAGTATGGAAATTGTTGGTCCTGTGTACCTTCAGTCTGTCTTCCTCTTGTCTGGGCCTTCTGTAAGTGTGTCACACACTTACAGAAGGCCCAGACAAGAGGAAGACAGACACTGTGTGTGTGAGTGTGTGTGTGTGTGTGTGTGTGTGTACCCGCGTGTGTGTGTTCGCACATGTGTGTATGTGAGTGGGCCTGCTGTAAGTGTGTGTGTGTGTGTGTGTGTGTGTGTGGCCTGCTGTAAGCTAAGTATGCTAATCTAAGTATGTAAGCTAAGTATGTGTGTCAGTGGACATAACATCACATGTGACCATTTCTTTTACGTCGTACAAGCTGGGACAGGAGCTCCTAAAGAGGAAACTGACCATGGTTGGAACGATGAGAAAAAACAGGTCTGAAGTCCCACCTCAATTTTTGCCTACAAAGAACAGGCATGTCAACTCGTCCCAGTTTGTTTACATGGCTGACACATCCCTGGTATCATATGTGCCAAAGAAAACCAAAAATGTGGTACTAGTGAGTACACTACACTGGGATGGGAGAATCTGTGGCCTGGAGCATCATAAACCAGAGATGATTATGGACTACAATGCCTCAAAAGGAGGAGTAGACAACTTGGACAAGCTGGTGTCTGCCTACAGTCGCAAGAGGAGGACCCTACGCTGGCCACTGGGGGTTTTTATTTGACATGTTGGACATCTTGGCGTACAACGCCTTTGTCATCTGGATGGCATTGAACCCAGAGTGAATGAAATTCAATACAAATTCAAATAAATAAGTCAATAGTTATGAACAACCTTGCTTTATTTGTAAATTTGTTGAATATTGTCCACTCATATCTTGTTTGAAATTAGTTTTCTTGATTTGATCAACGACTACAAAAAAAACACTAGCACTTTAATTCATAATGTGTTATGACAGAATTAAAGGGAAAATAATTGGGATGAAGAAAACATGTTCAGTATTTTAACATCAAATTGTTTGATTGTGTTGAATTAAAAGCCCAAAAATACAGTGGGTCCAACAGACCCACAACACCTTCTGAGTAACAAAAAAATTAATACCATACAAGGGTTAATTAAACAACACATGCAATCATATATATATATATATATATATATATATATATATATATATATATATATATATATATATATACAATAAATCGAGTACAACATGTAAACCATATTTTTGTGTTTCATTTTTACCTCTTTACTTAACATTTGTTTTTCACTTTACAAATGTACCAAAACACTGGTGACGAGGAAGATCTTGGGTAGATAATGACAAGAATAATTAGAAAATAAATTTAAATGATACCCTCTACAATAAAAAGGCAATTTGGTTTGAATTGTCATCAAACACTATTACTAAGCTTATTTACAAGATATTCAACTTTTTATTTTTGAATTACCCTCACTGAGTTAGGATCCCTTTTTGTCAATTTATATACATTATAGTAACAACATAGTAACAAGTAGCTAAAAGTTCAAAGCATATGTATCCAAACTTGATGACTCAAAGTCACTTTGTACTCATATTTAAATGTCTATCCAATCAAATTCAGCCGCCCCCTTTTGACACATCTGCAAATCCACGGTGGATTAATAAACAAGTCACACCGCTTTCAAGTTCCGTTCCATCAGTGACGCCGTAGCGTCGGGCGATGTAAGCAACACTATAGCTTTGACAACGACGGCAGAAAATAAAGTTGTGGTTTGATGAGGAAAAGATGACATAGTGTGTCTCGTGTCCGTCACTAAAAGATTGACGTGGAGAGCTGCTGGTCTCCGAACAGAGAACGTGAAAGCAGCTGAAAACACAGCGTGAGAAGACGACTGTCGGACCCCCGAAGTGACGAAAACCAACACAACAACACAGGTTTGGTTTGGAGGCGACACGCTAACGAAACACACAAAAGAGCCCTGAGACATTTAATGGCAATTTTCATTTGTTTAAAGGAAAAAGGTTGGGCACCTGATTAACTCAATATGATCATATAGCTATTCTCAAGATGTCCAAGTTAGAAAAACCTTTCTGCCAAAATCCGATCGAAGCTGCTCACAGAAATATATCTCTAAACCTCAAATGAATAAAATAAATGCCGCTACAATGAAGAAAATGTCTTGTTGCTTGCTGATTGCGCTACATTTGTAGCTTCTTTCTTTTGGAGGATATTCTAAACGTGATACCGCTTGTGAAAAACCTGGATGTAACAACGCCATGTGGATTATTCAAAACACAAACAACACCACAAAACCAAATCTGAAGACATTGTGCAATAGGAATGATTTTCTTCTGGTACAATATCAACGTAATGATGCACACATCTAGCTGTGAACTGGCCCTTTAAAATGTTTCGTTCATGAGAAAATAAGTACAATAAAAGGACAATGATTTCTACAAACAACACTGCTGCTGCGGGGAGAACCCGCACAGCAGGAGCAAACATGTTAACACAAACACAACAATGCCCGCGTCGACTGGCCAAAAGGACGCACAAATCCCCGCGCCACTTGAATGGCGTTGCTTAAAGCCTCTCCCTGAACCCGGCCGCCATCTTCTCTCCTTTCACTCCTAATTACCACAGCCTCTCCAGGAAGTCCTCTGTTGCTCCGTCTGTCCCCTCGTGCCACTGACGGAGATGCTCTAATCACCTTGTGTATAGCGCGGGGAAAAAGAGACGACACAGCCACCATACTGCCCTCAGATATAGAGCCGCCGCCGCCTGATGCCAATACCTCGCAGGGGGGTAAGCTATAAACACTGGCTTGTATGGGATGTGTTCAGTGAAATGGATCCATCTCATGTTACAGATCTCCCCGACGCTAATGCCAAATGAGGGTTTCGTATGAAGTGGATGTGACGCGTGGCGAGTGTGTCGGCAGTCCATCAGGAGCTCGCTTCAAAATGACACTCGGAGGAGGGGGGGGGGGGGGCTCTGATGTGTTTTTTTTGTTTTGGACGGATACCGCAGGTTTACATTAATGTGCATCCTGTCTGTGAGCATGAAGTATATCACAGTGGGAAGGCTTGGAAGGCAATGCAGGGTTTTTAATTCTTTTCATTTAAATGTTCAGAAAAATGGCTCTAATTGAGAGAGAGAGAGAGAGAGAGAGAGAGATAGAAGAGAAGAGCAGCTCGTAATTGAAAACAAAACTTTATTTTAAAGCCCTGCATGTGTTCTAAAGCCATGCCTCCACAGATCCGTGCATTATTTAATCTTAAGCCAGCGTGCCCTGCAGCTTGATATCTCACCCTCCTTGTATTTGATTTCCGTTATTCTCAAACCTCCCCACTTCTCTTTCTTGACTTTCATGGGTTCCCTTTCTGCGGGGCTCTGCGAGTTGTTCTTCCCCCCCCCCCCCCAATCCGAAACTTTTTTTCCCCAAAGCACGAAGAGACAAACTTGCCTGCATCTGCCAAGACAAGCCTTCTCGTGTTGGCGGAGGAGCAGCCGAGGGAGCTCTCAAACGATGACAGCCATCGTGAAAGGGCAGATAAGCCCGTGTGGCTTTGCCTCTGATTGTATGTTCATCTCATTCTGATCCGGCCGCGATTCTAAGCCGCTGTCTCGCAGTCCTCAATCTCCCAACAGTTGATCTTCTGCATGTCATTGAAATCGTCTTATGGTTGATCCAGGAGACAGGGGGGGAAAGTGGCTGTTTGTCACTTCAGTCTTGGCAAGAAGACACATTCTGCTGCATTTCTTTTCCTTTAATAATGGGACTGACTGACCGCTTAGTTTCTCTCCCACTGAACAGTACAAGATGAAACACGCTGCAGAAGGATTCAATATGAATATGTGTTTTGTGTTTTGTCACGTGGAGATATCAATATTTCAGTTCCTTCCAGATAATTGGCCGCAATTGGTCTCAATTGCCCAGAATGCAACTTGGTAGTAAGACACATTGTGTTTTGTAAAGGTCCTTATCGTGGAACAATGTCTCCCCAGAACCTCTTCCAAGAAAAGAGTCTTAAACCTGTTTGCCGATCATATCGACTGATCACGTGACACACCATGTACAGATCCATTAATCATCCAATTAAAGTCCAATTGAAATGAAGAAATGTGCTGTGAAGTGTGTTTTCTGTTTTAGCTGCCATGCCTTCTCCAAAAGCCGACGTAGGCTGTTACCTGCAGACGAGCAAAACCCCTCAAGATTATTTGACACTATTTATTTAAATTATTTTGAATGGCTGACTCCTGCATGTGGGGGGAGGGATAATGAGACGCGAAATTAAATAAATCGTTACCACAAGATCAGGAAAAAAAAATGCTTTTCAGGAATGCCTTTATATCCGCCTATAACCTCCAGGGGTAAGGGTATACCTTTGATATACGGCTCCCTGTGGTCCTCTTCTTTGTTTTGAATTTCATTTCAAAGCTTTATCCAGTCCTCCTCTTTCCTTTGTATGTCCTTTAGTATTTTTTGTTGGACTTTATTGATATTGCATTACAAATTGTTCTTGATTATAGAATGTACAGACACAGAAGTTGTTAATACAAATATCAAGGCAACAATTTCAACCAGTCAGCAGTAATCAACTCGTTGATAACCTACACATTCAGAGAAATAAAAACATTTGAGGAAAAATAATAAAATCTTGATGCAAAACAAATTGAAACATTTGACAAACATAGTGTAGAGCATATGAATATAAGAGTTTGTTTTACTGAACACTAGTGACACGACGCTGTCAGTGACCCGTTGATCTGAATCCCTGAGAGTAAAATGAATAAAGGAGGATAAATATGTTATCAGTAATCTTCTGAAAAATCATTATTTCTTTAGCATTGTTGCAAATGTAAAGTGATGATTTAAAAAAAAAAATGTTACGCAAGAAAAGTTTTTACTGCTCATAATTCATTGTTCCCTTGTCAGAGTAAGAATGTTTTCCTTCTGCTTTCCAAAGTCACTCAGCCTCACGGGAAGGCACGGTTGCAAATATCATTCCCGGAAACTTAGGGAATCACTCGCTGCTGCAGAAGTAGATTTAGCATGTCCAACCACAAAAACATATACATATTCACACTACCGTTCAAAAGTTTGGGGTCACCAAGAACATTTTGTGTTTTCCATGAAAAAGGGTTTCAAGGGGGTTCTACCCCTCTGCTAGTCTTCTAAGGTAATAACACCATGTACCACTAGAACACTGGAGACGGGCCTCTACACACCTCTGTAGAGACTTCATTAAAAAACAGAGAATAGTCATTTTACCACATTTACTATGTAGAGAGAGTATTTCTGATTAATTTAATGTAATTTTCATTGGAAAAAACAGAAAAAAGGGGAAGAAAACACTTAAGTGACCCCAAACTTTTGAACGGTAGTGTATATATATGTCAGTTAACAATATATCAATGAAGCTTGTTTAGTTGTCGCCTGCGTGGACTGATGAGATCTGGACAGTGCATACGCGGTTTGACTTTTATCTTTAAGTGGAGCAAACAGCAAGCCTGAAGCAACTTGAAGCCCGCAAAGAAAGCTGAAAGGTTGTTTTCTTTCCACGTGAAAAGGCACAGCTCCTCCACCGCGGCTTATCAAAGCCTTGTATATGATTTTACTTGACTACTTTCCATTAAAAGAAATGTAAAAAAAGCAGTATAGCCACCGCGAGAGTGACAGACCCAGGCGCCCCCCCCCTCCGCCTCCCAGCCCCACAGGGAGGTACGTACCCTGCTCACTAGAGTGTGCAGGCCGAACAGTTCCCTTCACTTAACTTGACATTTCCAGCCGCACTGTCTGCGGCGGGTCCTGCACGGTGTCACTTCTCCAGGCCCCCGCAGTATATGCACCGCTGAACGCCACGGGTCTCAAATGAGATCCCAGAGGGAACGCCGGGCTGAGCGCGGAGGGCCGGGGGCTATTATCTTAGCCGCTAATGAACAATTGTATAATTTCTATCAAAGGCAGTCATAAGGCCTGCTCAGTCTTACGGTATCTCCTCTAAATACTGTCACGATAAAGGGACCGTGGAGGAGGTGGCGTGGGAGGAGGGGCTTGGAGCTGTCAAGAGGGGCCACTGCGGTCAGGAGGAGTGCCAGAAAGAAACGTCTCTCTGCCTTTATCTGCCATTTCCTGCTCTCATCCTGGCTATATTAATAATCTGTAAGAGCCGACATTCACGCCCGGTTGTGGGAGATAAAACGCTGACAACATATCAACTTCCTGTTACAAAAAAAACCCTCAAATAAAATCTAAGCCGTTATTAGAATATCAGGCACAGGCGGTAATTAATTTCAACTTTAATTACTTCCGCTGTTCCTGTCGATTAGATCGCAGGTTGGAGATGGGTTATTAAAACAACTAGGGAAATCTGCAATGTAAAAAAAAAGAAAAAGGAAAATGTTAATTTCTCCAACCTCGTCTCTTAACCTGCTTGTTGAGTGATGCAATTACATTTTTGTGGCGCAGACAAGGGTTGATACGATGTAGATGAAAAAGAAACCCGATTGCTTCGGCGGCAAGCTGGGAACGTTTCTACATCACACTTCCAAATGGTGATGGTATCATCTGATCACGCGGGTTACGATGACCTCGTGTTTTCTATCTATGTCAATGGCAGACAATAAAATTGGTGTCATCCACTGGTTCTTCAGGGAGATAAAGCAGTGACCTGAAGATAACAGCAATGGATCAGTAATGCAATATGGACCTAACAGTAGAAAGTCTATTATTCTATTTTTTGTTTTTAGAAGAATTTCCAGGCAGAACTCGGACAATATTCATTTGAAGGCGTTTTAAAAGTGTATTTCTCCAAATAGCGTTCAGTGACTTTATTTAATACCACTTTTATTTCTTTTATTGTTATAGATATTTGTGTTGCTTTATTTATTTATTAATTAAAGCAAGGATTTATCACTCATAACATATTTAGGTGTAAGGCGACTACCATAAAACAAGCATACAGTTGTTGCCCGTTTCGCATTTAATGCTATGAAAAATTATAAAAGTAAAAAAAGTAGAAGCCAAAGTCACAGGTTAACCAAACTCTGCGCGTCATCACTGTCCCGTCGTTGTTGAATCAGAACAAGATGGAGGACACACTCATCCTCACGGTTTGTGGTCACCTGGAGCTACATTTTTCAATTCAGTTTATAAATAAATATATAACCTTTTTTTTTACGGAGACGAGCCACGAAGATAAGCCCCGCCCCTCGAGGAGCTTCGCAACGCCTTTGGTGTGAACAAGATAAATGGTCGTGCTAAACTTACGTGTTTTGGCTGTCGCAAAAAAATCGCGCCACTTTTGGTGTGAACGTAGCATTAGTCCTGTTATTTAACCATTTATCCTTATTTTTGGTGCAAAATCAGGTTTCTGTTTTATATTTGCTCAACACAAGTAAAATGTGCATTTGCACAACAACATAAAGAGTGAATAATGGAGTCACGAGCGCCACATTTCATACACAGAGACTCAAAATTGATCTCATGCATAGATTCATTTATGTGTATTCTCATTCTCATCTCACACGGTGTAATTCCAAACACATCTTCCCAGAAGAGGGATGGAGGGACAGTAAACAGCTTCAGCTCCATCACTTGTTCTTCCCCTTGCCGAGATACTCTGGGATGCATTCAGCGATATGTTTAAATGTCCTCCTAATGGAGCGTTCACGGTGTCATAAAGGGGCCATTCGGGAGCAATCCTCATATATATCAGCACAAATGCATGACTTATGTGCACAGCGGATATGAGCCTGATGAGGCCTTGATTTCTAAGCATAAATAGGATGCCGCTGCACTGAGCCTTAAATCCCAGCCCGGCTGCCCTGGTCTTGTTCTAATAGGACGACTCCGTATCGCTTGATTCAATGCACACTTTTCTTCATCAATCAAAATAACATCAGACGTCCTTTTCAGACTTTGCAACCTATATGGAAATAATCTGCTCCAAATGGTAATATCATACGAGCAGGCAGCGTAAATACTCGCCGGATTATAGAGTGCAAAATAAATAAAATGCATTGTAGATATGCCATTCGAAAATTAAACGCGCAGCCTTTCTCTGCTATCTGTCTTTAGATAGTCTAATTAATTTACTCCAACTATAAACACATATTTAGCTCCTTCCTAGCGCAGCACACTGTGGTGCAGTCTTCGTTATACAGTACTGCTAACGGGTACGGAGGGATGGCTAATCTTCAAAATCCCTGCCACACAATAAACAGAGTGACAGAAAGGAAGGGTGTATGAGATAAGTCTCCAGTAATGAAACTGAATGCCAAAAGGAGGGGACAGTATGTAATGAAGAGAGAGCAGAGGGGACTGTTTAAAATAAGTTCAAGAACAAAGATAAAGCCCAAGGATGATGTTATCTGCAGGATTGCAGAAAGCATTTCAGCGACAGAATGGTCACAATCACTTAATCAGCCCGGCTCCACCCAGCGACGGCCCTGTCCTCCATCATACGCTATTTCCCCCGCGCCAAACCGTCCATTTTCACTGTGTGTGTGTGTGTGTGTGTGTGTGAGTGTGAGTGTGTGTGTGGGCAACGTCCGACTATAAGGGTTAAGGGAGGCGCTGATGCCTCTGTCATCGTGGAGGGTGGCCCTGCATTATCAAAGCGCAGCTCTTCAGTCAGTGAGGGCCAATGAGACATGAAACAATGCCTGTTGGGAGGGAGGAGTTTCAACATGTTGGTCACGACCGGTTCCACAACTGATGTCAAGTATAATCTTGACGCAATTGTAGTTCAATGTTATATTACTATAACAGGGCTCTCAAGTTTTGAAGACAGGCAAGCGGGAGACATATCCATCAGCACCCCAAAACTTTAGGATATTAGTCGCGCAATTCCAGGATGCTTTATTTTCATTGGTTGCTGGATAAATCTTACCCAGATACAACAGATACGTCTGTTTTCTGATGGGCTATTGTGTAGCCCATTTCTTTTTTTTGATTGGCTGATAACTGGCACCTCACAGCAGAACTCCAGGGGAGCGCTTGATTTCTCCACGGTGAGGGCGGCGCGGCCCGCTCATGTTGGCGCTGCGGCACATTAAAACATTAAATATCCGAGAGTTTTTTTCAGCGTGAGAAATACGATGTGTGGCGGGAGTGCGGGAGTTAAGACCGAAACGCTCAATGCGTGACACTTGAGAGCCCTGTCATAAGGCAACAGGGCAAGATGTTCTGGTTTCTGTTTGTAACCCGATTAATGTTGACCAATCACGTTGGAGCAACTATTGGCAGGGGGACGGTCTGTGTGGAGAGCAAAAGGGGTGGAGCTAAGGGGTGGAGCACCTTAGCCATCCGGGAACCAATCAGCTGATGACGATTTGATTCCGTTGGCTTTTTGCTGGTAAACTTGTGAAACAATCCGCCATCTCTCTCCAGTTGCTGATCGGCCTGTAAACAACGGGTCTTGGCCCAGAAGTTACAAGTTACAAGTTACAAGTCTTTTATTGTCAGATGCACAGAATGACACAGTGTCAGTCTCAGACTGGGCACTGACATTCTTAGGACAAGGCACCACACAACAACTACCATAGCATAACATGACATACACTCTGTACAAGTACTCTGAATATAATTTACATGTAGTAACATATAATAACCTTACTAAATATGCAAGATAAATGTTCTGCCCCCAGAGGTATCTCCACTGTGACCGTAACATTTAGTTCATGATGCCGTTGTGTTAATACAGTTTCAGTCCAACCCAAAGGAACAGTGGTTGGAACAGTCTGTTTTCTCTATTTAATTAACTGTGTTTATTCAAGGGAAATACGTTTGTATGATTCATAAAGGCATTTTATTTGCTCTCATGGCCAGTGCTTTTAGGAATGCTGTTCATTTTAAGTCTTGTGTACATGTGATGCTGGTAGTAAACGACTACCAGACCTTGAATACATATTCATTGGGTACACTTACAGAATGTGGGATAGCACTCATACGAACAATGTGTCTTCAATAAAGTTCTGAAGAAAACTGACGAGTGGATCTTCAGTGGCTTTTCCACCTTACTTAGGTAGAATGAGTTCAGATGTCAGTCTCTATTGATCTTCTCAAGGTGTCAGACATAAAGTAACTAATGCGACACATGCTATTTATTCGGGGGCTGAGCTCTCTCTGAACTTCCCCCCTCCACTGTGATCCACCGCTGTACACTGCAGCATCATCTCCCCAACAAGCTTATTTCCAAAAGCTGCCGAAGCTCTACTCAAATCCTCCAGATCCCGGTCCCTGCTGGGGCCGGACTGCCGGCCAGACCCAGATCCTCAGACAAAGACCGGCCCCCGAACTCCTCGAGATTTGGACGGGCACCCGCATGCCGTGCTCTGCAAACACCGCGACACCAACTCTGCGCTCATTTGCGAGGCCTTTAGCTGTTGGTGAGTTAGCGATTAGCAGCACTTTGGTTTGATGGCAGCTCACCAAGCTGTACACCCCCCCCCCCTCTCTCTCTGAGAAAGGCTGGTAACTTGGCCTCTAATGCGCCGACCCCACATGTTCCAGGCCGCGCCCGACCACGCTGCCAGCGAGCAGTTTGAAAGATAATGACACCACAGACTGCGCAAATGTTGGAAACCGATGTAAATATAGCGGCAGAATGGAAGATGAGGCTGCAGGCGGCCGCCGCTGCTACCTGCATTGTTGTCGTCACGGCGCGCTGTACATCACGTCCACACTGTGTCCAGAGCTCCAAGCTGTCCCGTCTCCCTCGTGTTGAAATGGCCTTCTATGTTTTGATTTGACCTTGATCTGGTATCATTAGCTTCGCTTTGAAAATGCTGAAGGTAATGTTTTGATCGCCGTGTATTTGTGTGTGAGCGTGCTTGCGTGTTATTTGCATAAGTCAAAAAGTATTAAACCGAATCGTATGAAATTTGGTGGGATGATTGGTCATTATCCGGGGACCATTTGATTAGATTTTGGGATTGATGGGGTCAAAGGTCAAGAAAAGATCAACATCTTCTTTTTACCATAGCGCGGTCAATATATATCCAATTGAAGAAGAAGAAGAAGAAGAAGAAGAAGAAGAAGAAGAAGAAGAAGAAGAAGAAGAAGAAGAAGAAGAAGAAGAAGAAGAAATATACTTTATTAATCCCAAAGGGGAAATTTGTCGACACAGTAGCACCAATAAACTAAACACACGAGAATAAAATATAAATATAAGAAAGAAAGAAAGAAACAGTGACTGTGCATAAAGTATACAAAGTGAAATATCAAATACAAAATAATATATATATATATATATATATATATATATATATATATATATATATATATATATATATATGCAAATACAGCAGTGTAAAATAAAATAAAATATAATATATAGGCAGTAATTGGCATGCAACTAATGGCAAAATGTTCATAATTCAATGCCCAATCTTGTGATATGTGAAGGTCTGCGCTCTACCGAGTGCCGTTCTAGTTCGTCAATGTTTGTGGATGTGTTACAGCCAGAGGATCACTGAAGGTGTAGTGGCAACTTCTACGGCTTGGATTGTCTTAGTTCTGACTTATTTTCTATTTAAAGGGGACACTTCATGCTCATTTTCTGTTTCACATTTTAATTTGTGGTTTCTACTATAGTTTACATGCTTTGCTGTTTCTCATGCTGTCGTCTGCACATGTATTCATCTCAGTTTTAGCGCCCTTCTCTTTAAACCCAACTCCCGAAAAAACAGTCTGCTCTGATTGGACCTGCGCTGTGAGTGTGTGTGTGTGTGTGTGTGTGAATGTGTGTGTGCATAGACACATTGACAGTACAGGATGTAGATGCACATTCTAATTCATCTAACACATGTTGTGCAGGTTAGGGCTCTGCTGGAGTCTTGAAACGCATTACATTGCAAGCTATACAGACAATACAGTTTATTTTTTTCATTTTGACTATATTATAGCTAACTGAAAACAAAAAAGGGCCTTTATGGCTGTCTGTCATATTCATTGATTGTGTTGTTACTGTGTTTTAATTTGTGTATAATGATTCCTTCTGGTCACATGACATCTTGTTGTTCTGTCCATCCTGGAGAGGATCCTCCTCTGTTCTCTCCTGAAGGGTTCTTCACTTTTTCCCCCTGAAGGGTTATTTGGGAGTTGTTCCTGATACAATGTAAGGTTTTGGGACAGGGATGTCTATGTGTACAGATTGTAAAGCCCTCTGAGACAAATTTGTAATTTGTGAAAATGGGCTTTACAAATAAACTGAATTGAATTGAATTGAATTAAAGATCTACTGCAACACTTAATTGGGAGGATGACATGTATACTTTCTTTCCACAGGCATTGTATGTTTAATCATGTGAGCACTAGACTATATTATTAACATTATGGTACACTAATATTATAATGATCCTAATGTGTTGCGCCTAATAAAGTGTTACGATGCGAGCAGAATGAATAATTAGCCTTTTAAAATGAGTTTCCTTTTAGTCCCAGCATGTAAATTAACTTCTTTGAGAGACAGTTTTAGTATATTTGTTTAGCAAATATTTTTATTTTTATTTTCTATGTATCAGTGATAATGTTTTGACATCATCATCTTCACGCAACACTTTAAAATATATTTTGAGTAATAATAGGTGATAAGTGTACTATGCTAATGTTATGTTTAAATGTTGTATTTTTCTATCCTTGTGTGCCACGACTGGTGAGTACGCTGGTGTAATTCAAAAGAACGTTAGATTCATTTAAAATTCACCGCATTGTAAAGTGTGAGATGCCTCTTTTAATACAAAATAAAAGAAAGCCATTTGAGAAATTATAAAAAATGCTAAATCCAGAGAGAAATCCACATTCCATAAACTAGGAATGTGATGTCTCAGCTATAAAGTCACCATCAGAAACACACACAAACACACACACACACACACCTACACACACACTTTTGATACATTTCGTGAGAGCCTAACAAATAAATAAAGACAGTTAGGATCAAAAGTATTTTATGAATCCATACTAGTCGATATAAGAACCTTGCGTCTTTCCATATTCTCTAAATGCATTAGAAACATTTACCATGTCATATGAAGCTTGGACACTGTACATTGCCCATATTCTTTTTTTCAAGCATCAATTAGTTAAAAAAAACTTTAATCTAACAAATCTTTTTTACGACGTATTTCTTTAGGCCTCTGCTCAAAAATATCATAATAAAAAGGGTGTATCTCTAAAACCACAAGGGCTACTTGAATAATGTTAGTGTTATATTAAAGGCAACCCATGTGAGCTTTTGTGATCTCAGTATATATGTTACTGGTTAAGAGTAAATTAAGATGAAAGAGTTCAGGCGACGTCTCCAAAATGGACATTTGTGCACATTTTGGCACCATCTGTCCATTTGAATTTTCTCACAAATCATATATTCCACTTGTATATTACTCATGGTGTTCAATACATCCAAAGACATTTGTGGGCTTTTGTGTCTGTGTGTGTATGTGTGTGTGTGTGTGTGTGTGTGTGTGTGTGTGTGTGTGTAGGGATGCTGTCAGCACTAGAGTCCACATGCTGCACAGCGACCAGCTCAGATTTCTTAAAACGCCCCATGTGAGGTCATCAGATATGTGTTAATAGCATGTTAATAGCATGTTAATAGCGCGTTAACAGCGGCACAGTTTGCCACAGCATGCTGCTGTTTACAAAGAACTCTAAATATGTCTCCCCAAATCTACAGTCACGTATTTGTCGGTGCACATTTGTATACCACAGAAATACTCCACACATAGCATATGTGCTCGATGTGCAGCTAGGGATCCGAACCTTCTCGTTTATTGGGCTGCTCAGGGAAAAAGAAAAGCTCTGCTGATTGTGTGAAGCCGCCTGATAGATCTTCAGAGCATGGGCCCAGTGGAATGTCTCCCCTCCTCTGTTTAAACAAAGCCCGATAAGATTTAAGGAGAATCCTTAAGGTGATCCAGCTGCCCTCCTCCAAGCTGCAGCAGGCACGGAGCCATAATGAAGACTGAGGGAACCGAGGTTCTCCGAGACCCACCTCCAGAGGAATACACTCCCTCTCTCCTTCCTCTTTCCTTTGCAGCTCATCCTCTGCACAAAAGAGAGAGAGAGAGACATGAGAGGAAGAGGAAAGGCTGTTTTAGTTTGGTAACACTCCTCACTGTCGTTCTCCTGCTGTTGTCCGTCCGTTTAATCACGACGTGTCATATCTCCGGCTTTTTTTTCTGCTTTTGATTTACATGTGAATTACTCGGGAGAGCAAATAATTTATGTGTCACTTCCATTCCTTACAGCGCATTTCAATGATTACTTGGTGTTTTTGAGTTTTCTCAATTATTCCCCCACCACCCCATCCCCCTACCCTCTTTCTCACTGTGGGCAAGAAAAATGCATTTTGCCTTTTAATTGCACTCAAAACTGGGGGTAAAAAAAAAGAAGGAAAAAAAAGTCAACTGCCCTATTGCATGAAGAAGAAAAAAGAGCATGCATATAAATGCATTTTTGACATATGCGCGATTACATGACATCAAAAGGATGTTTAACATTTTGTCACATTGCGCTGTAATTAATGCAAAGCATATTTTTAAGAACAACACATGTGGAGGAAAATGTATGAAATCCTTATTCGGGCCCAATGCTGCGTTTTGGTCGGGATAATAGAGAGAGAGAGAGAGAGAGAGAGAGAGAGAGAGAGAGAGAGAGAGAGCGAGAGAGAGAGAGAGAAAGAAAGAGAGGGGAAATAATTAGCAGAGAGAAGCGATTGCACTAATGAGAGGAGAATTTGACTAGGATACTTTACTTGACCCCCAGTGTTCCTTGGCTATCCAAAAAGCTGATTTATAATTATACTCTGCAATGCACCATGAAATTGTTATTGTGGAATACCTTTTTGAAAATGTTATCAAACGATTACTTTAATTCCCCCCCACCACCCACCCCCTGGAAACTGTTGCACATGTCTACCAAAATGAGATGGTGGAACAGTCTCCCTCGTCCACTGCTGTTCATGCAGATGAGCTGTGTGTGTGTGTGTGTGTGTGTGTGTGTGTGTGTGTGTGTGTGTGTGTGTTTCCTTCCCTTCCCCAGAGTCTCTGTTCTGAGGGATGCTGTGGCAAATAAAATAATACTCTGATAAAACTGAAATATTTTATGACAGAATGATAATCATTGCAAGCATACGTGCCACTGATATGGGACTGTTGGGGTAGGAGAGGAAATAATCCTTTTTGTGGGCTTTAAAAAAATGAATCTCAGTTGAATCACATCAGAGAAGAAAAAATAGAAAAAAACTCAAAGACAGTTCCAAGATGAGCCAACTCCAGGAGAAAATGACCTCCTCGTTTTGGTGATAAAGTTCTAGCCAAAATATGATATCAGCCTGCGACGTGACTCATTAGAAATGGAGGCAGCTCTCCCTATCTGCCAGCGCCTGGCTCGCCGGCTGATAAGAAGCAAATGCAAATGTCCTGATAAGAACTGAATGCAAATATTTATGATATGATATTCCCTGGGAATTATGTGCGGATAAAACAAAGTGTTATTTCCTTGTAATTCTTTCAGGTTTGCCAAAATGTTGTCTTTTTTCTTTTTCAGAATTTGCATTTCTTCAAAATTGATTGGGCCTGCGTATTATGTTAAGCTATTTGTTTGCCGAGGATGGTAATTAGTTACTGTAATTACGGCGATGACAGTTGCTAAATTGTTTTTAAAGCATTACAGTGTGCCTGTGCCAGAAGATTGCAGCACTTATTTTAGGATTTAAGCATTTGCTGGAAACACTCCAACTCTAAGGCCAAAGTGGGAATATTGTTTTGAACTACAAAGCAGCCATTTTCTAAGCAAAGACATTTTTTTTTCCTTAAAAAAAAAGAAAAAGGCTGTTAATTTGCACTAATTGCTGGTTTGACGGTTTCTTCTCCGATCAGGGACGTGTTACTGATCGGATGTCTTGGGGGATCAAAATGGGATTGAAATAGTTTTTAATAAGTGTTTGTTAGCTTTGTGCGCTCATTGGAGTCGTCGCACTTTTAATGTTCTGTCACCCAACAAACAAATTGTTGTTGAAGACACTTTTGTAATTGTGGTTTCCCAGTGTAGCATACTCGTGCTTTTAAGTTCACTGAACACAAATGAGGCCGTTGTGCGTTTCATGTACGCCGGCGTGAACAGCCGACGTCTGAATCCCACGGGTCAGGACGGCCACGCTGCACGTTCATAAAGAAAATCATCCTCCACACCATCATGATGAATGTAGGGCAACAACTAACTACATTTACATGTACACAAGTAAATCAGTGAATTACTAAAATACAACTAATCAATACAAATGTATGTTCTGTTGATTGTCTAATTGATTGTTCAGCTAATTGTTTGTTCTCTAAACGACTCTATTATAGTGGCTCAGTTGTTGTTGCTGAACTGAATTAGGATTCCCGATCTCTCTGACCAATGCCAATATTTTAATTGATATTGATGCAACAAACTTTGAGTGGAGGTAATTACTGTGTGTCTCTGGAGTGTGGACGACTATCGATCCCACCGGACCACCGGCCCCCGATGGGCAACAAGCCTTGTTCCCTTCTCAATATGGATTTACTATCAACGTAATCGTGTCGACTTGGATATTTCCCCCTATGAGCTGCATCTTCTGTAAGAATAGGAGAAGGTGAACGTCAGGGGCGCCGTTAGGCCTATTGCAGGGTCACAGCCGGGTCACAGACCACAGCAAGGTCACAGACCACAGCAAGGTCACAGACCACAGCCGGGTCACATACCACAGCAAGGTCATAGACCACAGCAAGGTCACAGACCACAGCCGGGTCACAGACCACAGCAAGGTCACATACCACAGCAAGGTCACAGACCACAGCAAGGTCACAGACCACAGCAAGGTCATAGACCACAGCAGGGTCACAGACCACAGCCGGGTCACAGACCACAGCAAGGTCATAGACCACATCAGTGTTTTAACCATATCAGGGTCTTATACCACAGCAGGGTCACAGACCACAGCAGGGTCTTAGACCTCTAGTTCCACCTTGTCTATCATTCACTGTAACCATCTTTCTAATGAATGGACCGTGAGGCAAATTGTTGAAAAGAAACACCTAAACGTGTAAACGAAGTAAACATAATGCTACAAATAGTTCCCGTGTGTTATGTATAGCCTTGGATGTGTGAAAGGAGAATCCAGCCCCTCATCTCAAAGGTAGAAGAACCGCACAAAGGAGGCGCTGGACCATGAGCGAGCAGCTTCAGCACGACGACTCCGCTTCTTGTTTCCTTTAGCGAAACGAAAAAAAAACTCTACCTAAGAGATACAGATTTAAGAGGCGCATACAGAATAAAGGGGGGAGGGGTGCAGATAGAAGCAAGTCAAGCAGAAGCACAAGAGAACACCAGCAGAAGGTGGCCTCGTTTTGTGGGGTGAATTCCCACGTTGTGTTTCTGTTGCATAAATACAACCAGCCCCCCGACCCCCCAAAAAAAAAAAACCCCCTTCCCACACACACACATACATATTAGATGCACCCGCTAGTTACTTCTTAATTAACACCTACTGCCGCCATTATAATAGAATCGCTTTCCCCCCCTTTCGGAAATCCCTTTGAAATTACGCAGGATTAAGGAAAGTTGGTTGCTAAATTGGTGTGTGCATCTGTAATTTAATTGCATCTGAGGCCATTAATTAATAAGGTGCCTCCTTTAATAGTTAATGTATAATTGCTATTAATTAACAGCCCGTCTTGATAAAGTGTCACCAAAATCAAACAAAAACAATTAGCTTTCTGAGGTAAGTGTCTTTTAAAAGCCTCATTATTAGCACTGGAGGTAATATACAGTAGTTAGAATGATAAAGAAGCCTGCGTAGATTTTAATTTGGATGGAGAGAGAGAGGTGGGGGAAGAGAAAAAACCCACAGTTGACATCCATAAGGGAATTACCATGCCGTAATTAAGGGATAAGCTCATTGTAACATGATAAATAATGCAGTGAATCTGTCCCCTCTAGTTAGGTTGTCTCCTCTTTTCACCAGGATGGACTTTAATTCCAAGTGTGTTGTACTGGAGCGTATTTAGCTCCATTTAGCCTCTCGTCAGAGTGGTGAAGACCGGGACGACTGGCTTTTATGGGAAATGTCTACTCTTCAGACTTTTGGGCATTTGAAGAAATGCGTCGCCTGTATATTTCCAATAAAGCGCAGTCGCTGTTCTCGTTGCGGCGACAGCCGGAAAAATTTCAATCTACTTGGGGTCCGATTATAAAATACTTTGATAAATTGAAGACTCTCTCATTAGATTGAACCATTTCTGTGACCTTTAATGTTGTTTTTTTTGTTTAACAGGAAGAGAAAAGAAGCTATTTAAGTTATCTTGACGCTGTTGTAGGAACTAATAATAGCAGTAATTCACTCACTTCTGGTTTCTGTTTGACTGTATTACTTGAACTATTAATACTGTAATATGTTTTTTGAAAATTGAAGCAGTGTGATTTGTTTGATTTGTTCTGTGTTGGGATGGGGGAAAAAATAACGGGTTCAATGAATAACTGTATACTCTGCTTTTGGGAATAAACACAATTTACAAAAAAATATAAAGCGCAGTCGTGTGTAGGCCCGTGTTCCGGTCTCCGTCGATGGCGGCTTCACGCGGAGTAAACAGAACACGCAATAACTCAGACAACAGGTGCAGGCGTGACCGATCGTTCACATCCTCGTCGTGACCAGCAGCGCCCCGCGGCGCACCAGAACAATACATTTGCTTTGTTCATTTTATCTGGTATGAATCAAGAGGTTGTTTTTTTTTTTTTTAACAGCGGGGCTGAGAAGCAAAAACACACTTCTGGAGCGCGGCGCTTTAAACCGACCTGACCGTTATTTGCGGCGCCACATTTCCATGAATACAAATGACGGCGTGACCTCAATTCTCCGCACTGTGCGAGAGTGCGGAGAAAACCGCCGGTCCTAAGTGCTGCTCCATCCCAAAGTGCTTGTTTGGTCTCCGTTTCACTCTCACTATCACAAAGTCAACAATCACGCTGCTCAGTATTGAATTGGTAGGAATAATATTCAGGGTCCCTGTCCACGGGCAACTATTATAACAACCCTGCAATACGGTTTGTTGATATACATCCACAAACATACACACGGCGAGCCGGTTTCAGCCTCTATTTAATGAGGCAGTGTAGCAAACTGCTCCCCTTAAGAAGTCCCTTTCACCTGGCTCCACCGTGGAGAGAGGAGCTCCGATCCACCGGCGGAACAATTACAGCTTATTAGCGACATGTCAGTCAGAGCCTTTTGGTGCCGATACATCTCCATTCATTTCCTCTCTCCGTTTATCCTCCCCCGTGCTCTGCTCTGCTCTCCCAAGGCGGGGATGTGCAGGGGGAGTCCGCAGGGAGCCGGGGAATATTTCACTCCGCCAGCGAGGCGCCCGGTGGGAATAGGGGTTGAAACTGTGCGAGTGTGTATCTCATTAGCTCAGTTATGTAATTTGGAGCACTGATAATCCTCCAGGACTGCCACGTCGCGCACCTCGGAAACAAGAGACGGAGTCGTCAACATGCAGCAAGTAAAGACTAAGCTGCTAATTGCTGGATGTGCTAATGCGCTTCGTAATGTGAGCCACGGCCCTCTGCGGTATTACGGGTAAACGCGCGGTACGGCGGGGGAAGGAGATGCTTCCGGTACAGCTGATCAATTCTGGAAGTGAGAGAAGCAGAGATTTGCAAGAAATGTAAACGTGTGTGATGTAATTTAGCATTTGTAATCAGAGGATCATACTTGTAAACTGTAGTTGTAGAACTGTAAGCATCTCGGAGTTGTGTTTTTGATTGGGGAAGTATTTTCACTTTAAGAGCCGACACATTTCAAAAAACGCAATATGTTTTTGACCAAATTAGGAACCTATAGACCACGCAGTATTTCCACCATGACAACGCATCTGAACATCTCCTGGTGTTTGTTAACTGTGTTAAAGGGCGACTCTGGACAATGTCCTGACCTGATACCACAGATATTGAGTTCAAATGAGAAAATAGCTTAAAGGGACAGTGCACTCTAAAACAGGGGTCACTAATAGAAGGACCGCCAGTCGGGCTCCCGATCCAGACGCAGTTGTACTCGACTTAACCCTCCTGTTACCTTTGGGGTCAATTTGACCCCAGTCAATGTTTAATGTCCCTAAGAAAATGATTGACATCATTTTTCTTTGCTTCATATTTCATGAATTTTCCTAATTTATTGAGGACAACTGGAAAAACCTAAAATTCACATGATGATATGTTTTCAATGTCCTGAACACAACTTATACATTTGTAAATTGGACCCCAGGCTGTTTTTTACTGTACTGACACATATACGAAATATCAACTTTTGTATTTATTTAAAGCGCTATTTAGGTATTCAACAAACAAACATAAAGTGACACCTAAACTTGGGAAACAATATCAATTCTAATAATTTTCTGGAGGTTTTAATTGCTGGGGTCAAATAGACCCAAAGGGTAAATTATGTTAGTAAATTTGAAGGTAACATGAGGGTTAAGTACTTGACTTAAAACTGGTGCTATTTGTTAACTGGGTGTTGGGGATACATGTCTGTCTTCGCTATAATCTCTGTAATATAGTCGGACTAAATGACAATACAAACTCAACAGCATGCAGAGTCTCTTTCCAGAAATCATGACCTGGTTACTCAAGTTAATCCACAGAGCAGTTTCATGTCAGAAATCCAGTTTAGATCCAAAGGGCTGCCACCTATGTGAGAGCCATACTGTCCCATGATCATGGAGAGAAGACAGACTTCTTCACAGACAATATTCAAACTAGGCAACTCACACTGAAACAAATCCCGATTGATGAGTAGCACTACAGGTAAGAAGACTAATGTGTTTTAGATTTTCCGGCGAGCTGTCCATTCAAGCTCTTTGTACACCCATAATTATTTTAGCTGATTAGTCTTCCTCTCATGACTGTGTGGAGGTTACATGCTGTGCTTGATTGACATCTCCTTGATTCTCCTTCTTGTAGCGACTTGGCGTGGGGAAGGTTACACCGTTATCGTTCTTTTTTTTAAGTGTCTATATTTTGGTGACCTCATCAAACTCCCATTACGGCTCCATCCGAGTTCACCGCGAGCAGAGTGGGTTCTAGTCGGCCTAAATTGAAACCGCCTGAGCGGGTGTGTAGGGCATTTAAATAAATAGTTCTGTCAGTGAACTTTGACCCTGCGCTACTTGATCCTGGTCTGCTGCCGGTTTGCATCGTGGACGGCTAATCAGAGAGTGATGTCCAGCTGGAGCAGCGGGTGAACGTTATTAGCTGGTGGACTTAACACAAAATGTAAAAAGCATTTTTGATGTATATGTTTTTGTTTCATTGAATGCTATTGTCACATAATCATCTTGTGGTTCAGAATCTATAAATCCTTCATGGAAACTGTATCGATCTTATTAGGATTTCCTGGTTGGAGGAAGTGGCACATGTGCACATTGGCTAGCTATTTAAAGCAAAGAAGGAGTTAATCCAAGTAAAAGTCCAAAATATATATGATGGCCATTTCGATTGTGAGGCAGCTTTAAGCTGCAGCTATGGGATAAATCACCGTGGCGAGCCACGGCTCATGGCTGAGTGGGCGAAGTCTTCAACACTTGACCCTCTTCTCGGGGATCACCGCGGGGCCTCGGCCTCAACCCAACCTGGAGCAGGAGAAGAGGAAGGGTAGAACAAGGTGTCAGTATCATGTAGTGTGACATGCCGTGTCCAATAACAAGGAACAACATAACATCATTTAACCTTTACAACACTTGTATTGATCCATCTGGTTGTTATCGCGCCGCGATCGCAGCTCGGCTGAGCTCAGCTTCAGGGGGTTGTTTGAATCCACTCGGCGATATTACCGGGAGACAAAGAGATCCAGGCCTTTGGTTTTTTTAAACCCTGTCCTTGGATCATCCTTTTCCCCAGCCCACTTTGTCTGTGGAATAGTGGGAAGATGTGTCTCCGGCTGTTTTCCTTGCGATGACTAAATTTACAATGAGATATAATCTTGGCACTCTGAAGTAAAATGATTAAGAAAATACGCCCACACAATCCCCTTGGTGATTTTCCAATGATGAAATAAGAGTCTCCATACTCATTCTCATGTAAAGATGTGGGTTTGTTCTTCTTCTTTTTTCTGGGAAAATGTAATTCACAATAACTTAATGAAGCGTTTAAAAAAAATATTTATGTATTCGTTATTTTGTCTTTTTTAACATATTCCCATGATGGATGCAGGATCAAAGCGCATTTTAATGACCGTGCTCATTAATATTAGCTCTCTTTACCTGTTAAAAAGAAAAGATTCACCATGGATCAAAAGTAGAGTATGAAGCATTGAAAGAAGAACAAAATCCTAATATATAAGCTACAGTTGAGGGAAGTTGACTCCCTCCCCCAGGAGACATGCACCCAGATGGATTCACATGCACCCAGATGGCCCGCGTTGACAGTCTGTTCTGTCTAAAGCTGTTGCTCAACATTTCACCTCATTGGGTCTCTTTCACTTGTAGACCAGGTCCACACCACATGAATGATGCTTTGCCGATGCTCATGTACGGAGTTATGTAATCTCAAAAGAAAGAAAGATAGAAGATAATTGGTAAAGAAAGGAAAACCGTGAGAAAAACTATATTTTCTTATGACGGCAATGAACCTATTGCTAAATATCAAAATACAAAAATACAATAAAGATAAAGATCTGTTTCTAGTCTGCTAAAGTATAAGCTGCACTTTGCATGTACGGCTAGTTAGCACGCCATCTGCATCAGTCAGCTAGCTTAACTTATTGTGATGTTGAAAGATTTAACAAAAATATGTCTGGAATAAAAGCAACTCTGTATAACATGTGGTGATAATTATGCATAGTATCCATAAGGAGTCCTAGTCCAGAAGTCATAAATGGTCTCTAGTATGTCAGCTAGAAGTTCAACCGACTCACACCGCTAACGCTAACGCTAATGAGCTAACTGTCGATTCAGCTGACAAAATCGATGGTCACCCGAACTGTAGAAATGGGAGCTTTGTCTACTTCAAGGACCCATTGTTTTTTGAATGAATTAGCGCTTTGAGTGGTAAACTTGCCACTAGTATTGTACACTGCATACTGAAGGTGCCACGGAGGGTAGAAAGCTTCACTAGCCTAATTGGGGGAGGCGGGGCTCAGATGGTCCGTTACAGTAGTTTTATGGTTGAAGGGTTTTTGGTTGCAGTTGCGATTCGAATTATTTGATGATGGCTTTATTCATCACAATAAATACGAAAGGCAAATGTTCACAGGCAAGAAAAATGGCTGCAAGCCGCATCTTGTGTGTCGACTATATAGTCAAACCTCTTCCAATTAATAACAGAAAGACAACAATGAGCATTAAAAGACCACAATGACAAAGCCAGAGTTATCAAATTTGCCGTGAACGCTGATAATAGATATGTAGGCTAAGGAAAAGGGTGCTTTAATAGAGTTTTTAACTGTAGATCTAGAATAGAAAATTGGACATACATTCTAATTGAATACCTGGTTGAAAATGCACCAAGCACACCGTTATAAATCATCTGGAATCAGTTTTCTCGAACTCCTCTCTCCCTCTCACCCACTTTACAAACACAGAGCAAGGCTTTTTCAGCCTCTGATAAGTGTTAATAAATTACCTGAATTTGAAAATTAATGGCTAGCCGCCTGCTTCAGGGAGATATCATTGTGTTTCATGAATATTTTGATTTTGTGATTAGATCAAAATGCTGTGAATTCCTAAACAGCCCCTGTGCCCAAGCTCCACTGATCATAAACTCTTCCCTTCTTAAAAAAAAAGAAGAAAAATCCATTCCATGCAAATGTGCTGATATGGAATAATTAAAATGAGTTTTGCCAGTATTTTTCTGCAGTAACATTTGCATGACTTTAGATCTCGCCCGACTGATCTCCTCCAAGCTGAGGGGGAAAAATGTATGTTTTTGTGCGACTCCCCCCAAAATTTACCTTGCCAGGCGAGATAATGGCTTATATTGTGATGTTAAAGAGGCTTGTATTTACAAAAAGAAACAAAGGCGAGCCGCTTGCCAGTCCTGGAGGACATTGATTAGGCTCTTCCTGTCATTTCCTATTCACACACTGTATCAGTGGCATTCCAGCGCATCTGCTTTTGTGCGCGATAGGGATCAAATAGATTTCCGCACATTGTCACAACGTTCACAGGTACGGGAATGTGAGGGGGGGGGGGTGGAGCAGCATGAATAGCCATGCAAACTTTGACTTAATAGCATATTCTTGCACTGTCTCCCTTTCCACACATGAAGTCTCTCTCTCTCTCTCTCTCTCTCTCTCTCTCTCTCTCTCTCTCTCTCTCTCTCTCTCTCTCTCTCCCTCAAATCATTAATGCTCAGAGATATGAGAGCACATGCCCACAATCACATACCAAGGCACACATAGACAGAAGGTACACAATTAAATATTTCATTTCACGTACAAAAAAACGGTTGTATTTATTTCGCTCCTGCCACACAACTAAAGCATTCATATTTTTGTTTGGATACATTTTTCTTCCTCTCTGCTTTTGGCTCTTTTTACGCTCTCCAGTTGGCACACAGGAATGTGTGTGGTGTGAGAAAACATATACTCCATGTGAAGTTGTGCGACTTCAGAACTTAGTTAGCCAAAGTGTGCTTTCAAACATAGAGGGATGCTGGTGGCTGCACGTGTTTGTTTGTGTGTTTGTTGTGGTGGGGGGATGTGAGTGTGTGTGTGTGTGTGTGTGTGTGTGTATGCGCACAAGTGTGTGTGCCCGGCAGCTGCACGGGGCCCCAGGGACGGGCCTGTGTAGATTGGGTCTCCTCAACCCACAGCTCATTAGTGGAGAGTGAAAGGAATCCACACAGATGGCTGTCAACGTTCAAAAAAGTCTGCATGCGTGAGACATGTCAATTGAGGTTTTAAGTTCCTTCTGCTCATTTCTGTGACATTGCAGTATTCAAGCGATATTTGTTTATTCTGCCCAAAAAGTACAAAAACACAGAAGCCTGGTGACATCTGAAAATGTGTTTTCTAATGAGCGCTCAGACTACTGAACAGGAGCCTGCACTTGTCATTCATCACCACAAATTACTGTTTCTAACTTGACATGTTTTCGGTGCTACAGATGACGGGCTTGTCTGTTCTGCAAACACCGCCAACCGGCCGCGCTCAAACTGGAAATGTGGCGTCGGAACAGTCCGGTGAGACGCCGCGGAAAAAATCAATTAGATTGTTTACCTGTCAGAGTTGGAATGGAGGCCGCGCCACTGCAGCGGGAGCTCATCATTTCACTCCTGCGCTGTCACCTGCTCTCCTCCTGATATTCAATTAATGCAATTGAACACACAGTTGTGATACGGGCTACAGCGGGGGGTTTGTTTGACTAATATCATAATAATATGGTTTACTGTAAACCGTATATGGAAATCTGCCCCGTGGACCCCATAAAAAGTAAAAAAGGGGTTTAACTGGCAGGATAAAAGCACTTTAACGCGTTGGATGTTTTCTGCTGTTAACATCGACAGTAAACTCAAAATACATACAACTTCAAAAGAATATCTTCTATACTTTAACTCACACAAGCACTTGTAATTCAAATGTAGCCTGTATTCTGATAAATACTTCAAAACGAAGAGGTTGGCTGTACATGTTTGGACTGATGTTTTGGCATCAGCACTAACAGAGCTGTGCTGGTGCTCGCGGTGATGAAGACGGGAGCGTACAGTAGCGGGAGGAAACCATTAGATCTGTCGTAAAATCTCCAGCCGGCATCAGAAAATGTACACCAGCTGTTTTTTGACAACAACTCACATCAGGTAGGCGTAGAAAACCAATTTATAAAACAAACTGTTTGCGGATTAGGGATGACGTCTAAAATGAGAAATAAATAAAAAATACTTGAGGGAGAAGTTTACTTGCTCATTCGCTGGAGTGGATTAAAAAGTTACTCCGAACCGAAGATGCCACTTTTCAGTATAATTGTACATAACAGCAATGTGAACACCACTTGAGCTGACCTACTTCTGGGACTCAGAAACTTTTTTATCCTGCAGCCAAGTCTAAAAATAACCCCCTGTGGCCACTTTTAGATGCATCTCAATAGTAACCCTGACACTTTTACAGAGTGCCAGTGACATAGTCCTGTTGAGCAGCAGCCGTCTGCAGCATCACTGGACTCTCCTCCGCACGGAAGCCTCCACTTGGAAATGAGCGCACGATTAAAGTTGAACGTGCATTCTGTTAGGTTGTAAAAGTTTATTTTGATAACATCTGCAGAGGTCTTATGTTTAAATTAATACATATAGAAAGATATTATAATAGAAAATATTAGGGAGAATATTGATATTGTTATTAATGCATTATCAAGCATAGGGGTGATGTTTACTCTATGCAAATGTAAATGGCAAGAATTAATGTATGTTCATGAGAGTGACTACGTTAGTATTATAGATCGACGAAGCCGGTTGAAATCTGTGATGCGACTTACAATAATGAGGGTCTTTTATTGTGAAGGTGACTTTAATACTGAAAATAATAGACAAGAAATCTTATTGTGAAAATACTTGACCGGAAATGATGTTTTGACCGCCGGCTACAAAAGCTGCGAAGAAGAGAAATCTCGCTCTTCCCACGGGACTCTTTCCACGACTCTTTCCACATTGTTTGTTTTACACTTCTTGCCATTAAATGTTTGATAACTTTATTCATGCGTGTCCGGAAGCCTGTTTTTCCACCATCTGCGGAGTGCCCTGTTTCAAAATACTTAACAATTCTCAGTGCTAAACTCGGCGAATACAATATCGCCACGTTATGCAACTGTGAGCTCAATAACTTGCAACACACAAATCACAGCGGCACGACTCGACTGGGAACGCTTGAATCTTTGCTTGTCCTGGTTCGGCTCGGGTCGCTTATTAATACGCTTTGTGCGGGGGATCAATGTGAAGTGGCTTCCCCTTTAATCGTTCACTGTGAATGGCAGCAAAACATTATTCTGTGAACACAAATTGGCTTCATGTCCAAGCGGAAACCACACAGAGTTTTTGTCTTCTTTTCTTGGCCTCTTTTTCTTTTCCTTTCTCTTTTATTTCCCCCCTCTGCATTGTGCAGACGTTCCCTTTCTCGCCGTACGCGTGGCCCCTTTAAGATGATGTGGAATTAGGGGGGCTTTTCATACAGCGCATATTATGTAGCTTGGTGGGACTCCATTAGCCGGAATCAAAGAGGACAGCAGCCTGCGTGGAGCCGCACAATAATGTGGCAGCCTGTGTTTCAGCAAATAAATAACAAATCCGCCGCTTACTGTAGCAGCCAATATAAAGTAACTAATTAAAAGATGAAAGGCGGGAGGGGGCGAAGTCTTCCCATGCAGTTTGAGGATGCTTTTCATTCTTCTTTCTTTCAGTCGAATGGTAACACTGGAGTCTTGGCTAAAATGAGTGTGACGCTATAATAAGGATCTAGAGCAGCTAACAGCGTTGATTTTTAGGTGTCCGAGGGGGGGCCTGACCATAATCTGTTGCTTGTGGAGAGAGTGCATCGGGGCCAAAATGTTGTCCCCGAGCTGATGCCGGCCGCTGGGAACACACGACTGTCTCCTTTCCCCCCCCCTTTCTTCTCCGTTGAATCCACGGTCCCCTTACGCTCTCCACCTCCTCTCCTCCAGTGTTCCTCTCCTCCTCTCGGAGCATCTCGGGAGCGTTGAGCTCAGACAGCGGGATTAGTCAAGGATCCATCTTGAGACGCAGATAATGTTTTTCCGAGCGCAGACTCCCCTGCTCTGCGCTGGCTTCTGCTTCGCTGATTAGAACTCCAAACTCCACCAGAAATGGCGATTTGTTCTTAAGCTGTTTTTCCCCCTTTCTCACTTTCTTCCCCCCCCCCCCCCCTTTGTTGAGCTGTTTTTGTCAGCCATCCCTCTAATTCAGCGCAATGACGAGTCACAAGTAGGTCAAGACGATGCTGCAGCAACATGGAGGAACCACAGGCTGTTGAAATGTGCCCTCTGGTCTTCCCCTCGCTACGCGGCTGGAGGTGGGTGGTGCTGCTCCAACTTTTCTTCCTCCACAATGCAAACCAATTTCAGGGTTTGTTTGAGTAGCAGCACCTTTACCTAACACGGACAACCGGCTTTCTTTTTTACCACAGCACTCCGAGTAGCATAGGTCCAGTGCACTGTAACACACACCTGAACAGTTGTGCACTTGAAGTTAAGGGAATGTGTGTGTGTGGGTGTGTTTGTGTGTGTGTGTGTGTGTTGCTCGCTGCCTCACCTGCCTGTCATCGTGAGTGACAGGGGAAGTGTGTGTGGGGGGGGGGGGGGGGGGCATACAGGAGCCCAGCAGCTGGCTTCACACCTGCACAATTACACACACACACACACACACACACACACGTCCATGTGTGGACCACGGCGTTCCCTCCTCCTGCAGCGGCACTTTACAAATCATTAATTAGTTCACTCTTATTTGGCCGTTTCCTTTCAGCCATGTGTCGTTGAAATAATTCCTATTTAACACAGCAACGGTAGAAATATATACTACTTAAAAAGGAAGCTGACAGAGTCACACGTGACACGTGACTCGTCTCTGCTCCTCGTCACGTGAAGTGCTGAAGCAAAGCCGCCAAGATAAAGCGCACTACATACATTTAAAGAGCTTTCTGGCCTGTTTAGTCTCCACTTAAACTCTCACAAGCATTTAAATCAAGCAAGTTGACATTTAAATATTAATAGTCTCCACTTGCGCACATGAAACAATTACATGTTTTGTGTGATTGTCAAGAGGGGTGAAAAAAGAGCCTCAGTTTCCGATTACACACACACACACACACACACACATGCACATGTTCAGTGCCGAAGCGGGGCCCGAGCAAATTTAATTTAGAGACATTCTCTCCTTCCCTCCACATCCTGGGCTTGTAAGACACTGAAGTGACTGTTCTCCGCCCGTGTAAAAGAACCCCATTATCAAAGCATTAAGATATGATTAAACTGACATTTTCTTAAGAAAACGAAAAGAGTTGGGAATAAAGGGAAGGAGAGAACTACATATTCCAGATCTTATCAGGACGTGGGGCGGCAGGGAGGAGGGGAGGGGGGTTTACATACTGATCTTTGAAGGAGCTTATTACAGAGCCAGCTCAGAAGACAAGCACAGTGGTGTACTGATCACAGGTATGCGAGCCCGATGCACCTGCTATCATTCACAGGGTGTCAGTCAGTGCTGAGGCCCCTGACTGACGCGCTGCAACCCCAACGCTGCAAAAAATATCCAGCTCAACAAGCCGTCCAGCAGCGAGTGGCGAGGAGCGCTGATAACAGCCTCCCATTAGGAGGAAATCACTTGTTAACAGTGTCGCTTTGAAGTATCGTCACTTTGTAGAAAAGTCAGGCCGGTGGAATTATAAAGATATGGATAACATGACTCAGAAAGTTGTCTTTTATTTGGTAATTATATCAGATGTCTTTGAATGTATTCTAAATGTATGACATCATTATTCCATCACATTTTTTGATGGAGTTGTCAATCAGAGGATTTCTGATAGAAGCTTCTTATAGGAGGACATCTTTTTACTTTTAATTAATTTTTGAGGTCCTTAATTAACATAAAGCACTAATTTTGTTGAACAAAGTAAACTAAATCAGTGAAACCTGGTTTTAATATATAAAATCCACTCATTACTTACAATGCAATTCAATATGTTCTAACAACAGCTTCCTCAGCACCACATCATGGACAGTGTGCACTAGTTTATATATAGATGTCTGGGTATGGTGTAATGTAAATACTCTTATTGAATTAGTACTAGTCTATTGTAGTAGTAGTCTATAATAGTAGTAGATAGCTTTCCTAACATTGTATTATTACATAAGCTTAGGTTAATGATCAAGGAAATCACAATTTGAGATGTAAAAGTGACGCCTGTCAATAAATGGCACCAATTAACACTAATTGAAATTAAATTAAATGTACTTTGGGAGGGGAGGGGGGGGTCATCACCGTCAGTGTCTGAGCTCTGAATTGATTCCCTGTCATCATTTAATGTTAGCAGAAGGACACCAGTCACAGGCTAATACCCAAACCAAGCTGCAGCCTGGGAATGCATCGGAGCGGGACGATGCTACGCTCTGATTGGCCAGCAAGGGCGAGACAGAGCAAGTGGACAATTAGCGAGTGGTCAATTGCCATGTAAATAACTCAATATCCTTATCAGGAAGAGTTGTATTACATGCGCTCCATGTTGTTCATCGTGGGATGTTATTTGTTGGAGAGGGACAATGTACATTGAATCGAGACTAAATCACTTGTTAAGATGGACATTTCTTGCAGTGCTGACCAGGGAGTGAAGCTCCTCCCCCTTCTATTGGTCTTTCATCGTCCCCACAGACAACATAAAGCCTACAGGAGATACAGGGCTCGGGTGGTGTGCACCAATGACAGGATTTCCTTCTGAGGCCGAGGTATGCTCAGCATGTGATGTGAAATCTGTGTAATTTTTTGAAAGGCATCACACAATCAGGAGGAGTCAAAAGCGTTCTGGCAGTAATTGCCTTTTGGCCACAGACAGGATGTATAACACTTTGCAATCTTTCCCTGCAGATATGTCTAACAAATAAACCCAAGGATGAACTCTGTTCTATCTGTGCTGCCGGAATGTGCAGTTGTATTTACATATTAACCGAGTCACTTTCACTAATAAGCTATCCACCATGCATCATGTTCAGTCCAAAATGAAGAACAAAGGCTTTTAAAAGTAGAATAAAAAAAAGAAGATTATGGGCAAAACCGTGCCTGTATTTCCCTCGATAATATTAGTGTTTTTAGATTTCCCCATCCAAGATGATAAAGAATCCTTATGTACTTTACATGATGTGGAGCCAGCTGCCATGTTGCGAGAGGAAAACAAGCAATATACTGTCAAAAGATCTGAACCAAGATGTAACAGAGACATTTGGATTTATAGTCTGATCAGCTCCCTTCTGCATGAGCCACATGCTCCTTTTAATTATCACATCTCTTTCCTCTCTCCAAGCCCACTTTCAATTTTCTATTTTTTTGTCCGTTTGCAAAACCTTTATTTCTCTCTCTCTCTCTCTCTCTCTCTCTCTCTCTCTCTCCTACCCCCCCCCCCCTAAGACTCACAAAACGACCAAACTACACTCAGTGACATTTTTAAGGAGAACGTATTTTATTTCGGTTGTGGGTTGATACAGTTTAAAACCACTTGGTTAGGTTTAAGCATCACAACTGTAAAGTATGTTGAGGAGACACAGCGACTACTTCTTTATGTCAAAGCAACAAAATACAGTTTTCTTTATTTGTTATTGACCCATCCACTTCACCCGTACTCCTGTGGCTTGATTTTGAAATACTTTTTTGTGATGTGTCCAAAGTAAACGTGACTCCACAATAACAAACACATTTCCCTCGAAACCACACTCACAATGCAGTTGTGTGGGAATGTCATTTTTCGGATAAAGCCACAGTTTGGGGGGAAGTGAGGGGGAAAAGGGGGCGGCGGGAACACAATGTCGTCGGTGTATTGAGCGGCTCGACGTGGAGCTTTGTTGCTGATTTCCACAGCTTCACTCAACACACTCCTGCTGAGCTAATAATCCTGACCTCTGCTTAATTAAAATAACAGACCATCCTCCACTGAGAAGAAGAAGAACAAGAAGAACAAGAACAAGAACAAGAATAACAAGAAGAATAACAAGAAGAAGAAGAAGAAGAAGAAGAAGAAGAAGAAGAAGAAGAAGAAGAAGAAGAAGAAGAAGAAGAAGAAGAAGAAAAAGAAAAATAAGGAGAAGAAGAAGGAGAAGAACAAGAACAAGAATAACAAGAATAACAAGAAAAAGAAGAAGAAGAAGAAGAAGAAGAAGAAGAAGAAGAAGAAGAAGAAGGAGAAGAAAAATAATAACAAGAAGAAGAATAACAAGAAGGAGAAGAAGGAGAGGAGAAGGAGAAGATCAAGAAGAAGAAGAAGAAGAAGAAGAATAACAAAAAGAAGAAGAAGAATAAGAAGAAAAAGAAGGAGAAGAAGAAGAAGATCAAGAAGAAGAACAAGAAGAAGAAGAAGAAGAAGAAGAAGAAGAAGAAAAGAAGGAGAAGCAGAAGAAGAAGAATAAGAAAGAAGAAGAAGGAGAAGAAGGAGGATGAGAAGAAGAAGAAGAAGAAGAAGAAGAAGAAGAAGAAGAAGAAGAAGAAGAAGAAGAAGAAGAAGAAGAAGAAGAAGAAGAAGAAGAAGAAGAAGAAGAAGAAGAAGAAGAAGAAGAAGAAGAAGAAGAAGAAGAAGAAGTTTGAGAATGATTCTAACCAATCACTAATTAAGATTTAGCAACAAACAACAATAAACCTGTCGAGGAAGACGATGTCAGGAGGAAGGAGCAGCTGCGTGAGGACACTCAGGCTTCAACCAGGAGGCCCCGCTCCTCTTCAGGGAGCAGAGTTACTGCTGCTCCAGTAAACTAAGAGTCAAACCGGTGCACACGGCGCCCGGCCACAATTAGCATAACTGCGGCGCAGAAACAAATCCCTTAAAACGAACCAACCCAACAAGAAAATAATCACATTTACGAGTGCTTATTTAGGATCTGAGGGCGACGCTCCCCTTTCAGGAGACGGAGGCGCGCCGCCGCTTCCTTAATTGCTCATTTTGTAGCGGTTGAGTGAGGTGAGCGGGGGCCAGAGACGCAGTCACAACACGGCGATGGTGTAATAACGTCTTCCTCTCGCTCGGCTCACATCTCGGGGGCCCGGCTGTCTCCGTGCGGCGCTGTAATGCTGCAGCAAGGAGCGCTAAGAGGATATCATTATCGGGTGTTTTCAGAGTAAGCTGCAGTTTTTCGGTTAAATATAGTGTGTGTTTTTTTTTGTTGTTGTTTCCTCTCCTTTTCAGTTTTGCATTAAAGCTGGGTCAAGCCGACCCCTCCCATGGCCATTCTTTTCAAACGGAGCTGCCAAAGCGCCTCCTCTGCCACAAATGTAGCCAATATCGATGCCATGCTCAGAAAACTGATTGAAAAGAGACTTACATGTTTCAAAGCATGCTGGGAGCTGGGGGCCCGGCGCACGCCCAGAGCATTAAAGCTGAGATAGTCACCAGTATGCTATAAAAAGGAAACATATGCCCACAAGTCCGACCAATCAGTGCATGTTCTGATTCTGAAGATCTATATATATATATAGGGAATAAATAAAAAAAAAATGTAATTATCTTTCCTTTATTTGGTAAAAACACAAAATTAAGAACAACTATCGTATTTCTTTAACATTTTGAAGTGCTGCAACATTAAGCTGATAAATGAGGGTCACCAGACTTCTCTTGAGTGGAGCGCTCACATTACTGTCACTGATCTGATTTAATAATCCATGTCGTTCCTTTCATTCTCCAAAAACCTTGCAGGTAAAGAGGGTCACAGCATCTATATTTCAAAAATAAAAAACGACTTTGAAGAACACAGCCAAGCTGGTAAAAGAGTAAAAGACGTGCCACTGCTGACTTTTAGGTTAATTAGCCGGGTGTGAATTCTATGAATCCCCTTTTATTCTCTGATATTCAAATATCTCTTCTGAAAGTATCACTGCAGCAGATTTGTGGAAAGCAGATTTTTAATTAGTCTCAGCGAAAGAGTAAGAAGTGTCTTGATTTCTCCAGCTGATATCTTTAGTTTATCAGAAGACGATAAAGCAGCCCTCCCCCCTCCCTTGCACCCCCCACACATTCATCCAAATCCCCAAAGAGCCCCATTGTTATCTCAATATACTGTTACTCTCTAAATCTGAGCGCATAATAGAAATTCTGCCGCGAAGTGTGGCGCTGCGCACCACGTTTGCATATTTATTCAGCTGTCATATCTATCTGAGCAGATCATCAGAGGAGATAAACTAAAGAGATGAGGGAATAATGGCTCGCTGAGAGGCTTGCAAACGACAGAGGAGCGTCCCTGAAAGACACCAAGAACCGGGTAAACAAAACACACACTCAGACACGCGACTGGAAGAAGAAGAAGAAGAAGAAGAAGAAGAAGAAGAAGAAGAAGAAGAAGAAGAAGAAGAAGAAGAAGAAGAAGAAGAAGAAGAAGAAGAAGAAGAAGAAGAAGAAGAAGAAGAAGAAGAAGAAGAAGAAGAAGAAGAAGAAGAAGAAGAAGAAGAGGAGAAAAAAAACGAGCTGGCGGTTAATGATGGTGATGATGATGATGATGATGATGATAATGATGATGAAGATGCTGCTGCGGATGAAATTTGAATGATGGAAAGTTTCTCGGCGGGCAACGAGGGAAAACTAACTTTTCGACTGATGAGAGTAAACGTGGATGTTGTTTTTGTTTTTCCGTCCACATGACTGAGAGCATTATGCATTATTTACTCTGTCCACGTCCGATGATGACCTGCCAGCTCAGCCGGGTGTGAGTTCTGCAGAGAAGCAACGAGGCCAAAAGAAGCCGGAACACGGGGAAACCGTTGCTGGAAAACACCCTGGAGAGAACACAGCTCCTGACATTGTGAAAGAGACCTCTGGCTGTTCACACAAACAACCAAATGCATCATCATTTTGCTTTTGATTCGTGGACCAGGCCTACTAAGAACTATTCATACACTCATATTCATTGAATGTGTGTGTGTGACTCTGTAATGCTTCCTTCTCTACACATGACATCCATTGCTTCATTCATTTGTGTACATATTGTAAAGCCCACTGAGGCAAATTCATAATGTGTGATATTGGACTATATAAAATAAACTGAATTGAATAGATTCACACTCTATACATCCGTGTATCACTTCTTAAAACAGGGTGCAGCGTGTGTTGCACTTGTTGGAAACGGAAACATGTATTTTGTTTAATATCCTTAAGGAGGGTATCGCAGGGACCCTCGTGTCAATGCATATGTACGCCCACTCAGCGGGGACAGGAGAGGACAGTTAATTGAACAATATCCAGGAAGTGACAAGAGGACACAGCGAGCAGGAACTCTGCTCAATGGTGCCATCTAGCGGTGACTCGGAGCTCCACACACAGTACAGTCGGAGCTCTACCCCGCTGCTGAGGAAGTTTGGATAACAATTATCTGTTGTATTTGCATTAATGTGATTGCTTTGTCTGCAGAATCATCTGACTGCAATTATAAAGAGTAGCATTAAAACACTAATTAATTAACTCAATTGTGGGTGGATTGATTAATTCTAAACAAACATGAGATCGCAGCAAGCAAATGAGCTCTGGAGTGCCGATGCATCTGGGAGTGCTTCTGCAGAAGACATTTTGATTATCTGCAGACACATGTAGTTGCAAATCTTTTAATTACCACAAATAGATAGTGGGAGCCGGAGTCGGTTGTGAGACTACCCTGCTTGTTACACTTGTAGTCATAATTTGGTCAGTTTTTTAAAAGAATGAGGGCGTAAATGTGGACTGTGTTTTTTGAGAATTTTTTATTTTATTTTTTTGAGACAGTGATAGAGAGGCAGTGCAATTATTCCAAACGTGTGTGTGTGTGTGTGTGTGTGTGTGTGTGTGTGTGTGTATGTGTGTGTGTGTGTGTGTGTGTGTGTGTGTGTGTGTGTGTGTGTGACAAAATGGGTCTTGATATCGAAAGTCATCACACAGAGAAAAAAGAGATAATCAAATCATGATCAAAACAAAAACAGATGGTCACATAAATCATCCATTCACATGCTGGACTGTTGCCTCTTTTGCAGAACAATGAATCACTCCCTATCAATGCTAGAATCAAAACATAAAGGCCGGTATGAATACAAAAAGCACCTTATTATTACATCCCAACACATATCATAACGTGGACATTCTGTTCTACAAAAGTCGGAAGATTAATTATGTGAAATACACAGTTGTCATTAAAGAATGAAGCAGGTTTTCATCATGATTCTTCTGACTTCTTATTCCAAAATATTTTCCTTCCGTCATATTTCTGCCAAGATTTCAGATTGCGAGGTGAAAATGTTCCTTTTTCCGGTGTACATACTCGCGTGCACCTTCTGTATCACACACATCGTGAACTCTTTAAAGGGAGCAGTCAGTCAGAGCTCCTTTTCTCGGTGTGCTGTCAGCATCTGCACATGCAGAAAAGCCTAATCAGAGAGATACCAGTAAAGTGCATGTAATACTTTAGAGATTTAATGCAGTTTTTAATTGGATAGAGGCCCATTATTTTTCAATACAGAAGGGGCACTGAGGCACATAAAGCTCTTGAATATTTTTGCAAATCGTGTTCAACAGCATAATGATTAACCATGGCACTAAATTTGCCTCACAAAATGAAAAGCAAACTTCATGCAAGGCGTAATTTAATTGTTTCCCTTCACATTTTCTGCCTCCCATTGTTGGAAGCTTAACATTTTTAGAGTCTGCTTAACAGCTGCCTTGTGATGCTTGAGCTGCAACAATGTGAGTGACAAATGTTTTGAAGTAGCTGCAGACTTCTCCACTGTTTCCGTGGGCAAAGTGTCAGAGAACCTGACATCACTTTGTGGCGCATGTGAAGCCTTATTACATGGTTGTATATGTTTTTTTTCTTTTCTTATTTAGAGCTGCACATTGCATGCGTCATTCGCTTGGTGCCTCACTTGACATTTAAAAATGTATTCTGATTTTTCATTCACATAATCTGGTCACTCGCTTCACAATATTACATCACAATCTGAGATGCATACATTCCTAAATTCCCCCTTGAACTTTAGATTACTCAATAAAATGAAAAAAATATACATCACTATATTAGATATTTCTAACATTTTATATGAGGCTTTATTCTTATATACCAAACAGATCACAGACGGGCAATTGTGTGGAGGTTTTTCTGGTGTTGTGCAGTACAAATGTTTCACGGACAGAACTCCCATCACATCTCAACCTGAGGAGAACACTGCCATCTGGGCTGCAATTAGTGGTAATGCAATCCTGAGCCGCTCGTTTGTGTGCATGAATATTCACAATCAGGTCGTCCGCTCACACGTAACACAACAGAATGTGCTGCTAGGAAAAAAACACAACGATAGGAGGATTGAGATGAGTAAAGATATAACAATGAAATAAATCAATTGTTGAAATAGGAAAGAAGGTAAATGCAGTGGCTACACACACACACACACACACACAAATAGTGTGAATTTAAAGTGACACAACAAATGAAAGGGACAGACACACTGTTTATGCTATACTGCATCGGACACTTGACGTGACCGGCTGGCTTCACGTGAAGAATCACCGGTTAATGTTTGGAGACTGTCGTCACACACACTCACATGGAGGAGAGAATCAGTGTGTTGGGCTGTGGATGAACTGCTCGCAGGAGGCTTTAGTCCCTCGTAGTACATGACAGGGAAGATCAAGTAGGTTGTGGCCTGGTTAGGGGGTAGGGGGGGGGTGTCTGTGCTAAACTTCCCCTTGTCTTGTTTACTGACTCCACAGAGTATCAACTTCCCTCTGTTCACACAGGAGACTCATCTTCTGCTGGTTGTATGATCGTCTCCCACTACAGGCGGGGTGGGGGGGGAGCATCTTCAGATTCTAACTTGTGTGTGTGTGTGTGTATTTCAATTCAATTCAGTTTATTTTGTAAAGCCCAATATCACAAATTAATAATTTGCCTCAGAGGTTTTTACTATCTGTACTCATCCTTTACATCCCTGACCTTTGACCTCACATTGGTTCAGGAAAAACTCCCAAAAAATAGAAGAACATTTTTTTCAGGGGGATAAAAGAGAAGAACCTTCAGGAGAGGAACAGAGGAGGATCCCTCTCCAGGATGGACAGCAGAATAGACGTCATGTGACCAGAAGGAATCATTACAGAGTTACATAAACACATTCAATGAATATGACAGAGTGTATGAATAGTTTGTAGGCATGGTCCACAATCCAGAGAGGTTGGGGGAGATATATGTGTGTGTGTGTGTGTGTGTGTGTGTGTGTGTGTGTGTGTGTGTGTGTGTGTGTGTGTGTGTGTGTGTGTGTGTGAGTGTGTGTGTGTCTAGGCCAGGGTTCCCCAAACTCTTTCCTGTGAAGGTCACATAACTTTTCCCAAAAAGAATCATTTGACCACTGCACGTTAAAAACCCTGCATTCTGAATCAATTCCTCTCTTACCTAACCTATTTGTTATTATTCCGTTCTTTTGAGAGGGGCCAGTCTAGGATTTGCGTGGCTAGCCTGAACAAAATAATCAGAATGCGTCTCTGGTACTGTTCAGGGGGCCGGGCCCAATGTGGATGTCAAGTATTGCAGGTCATCTGGTTCTCCAATTACCTCATCTTACCCATTTGAATCTCCTTTTCCATGCTTGTAAAGACATGTATTCACCCAATTTGTTTTCTTCTCCTTTCATCCTGTTTGATTAAAAGGAAAAATGGAGCTAAGATAGAAGTTTTTGCCTAAGAGAAATAGTCTGTCGGGATTTCATTTAAAAATAAATCTACTAGATAAGAGATGAGAAGAGCACACACAACAGAAACCTCCTCTCAACAACTAAAAACAGCTATAGAAATGCCAAAAACGACAGATTCATAATCTGGCCCCTTTTTTCTCCATTCCAGATTACTTGTATCTCTAACACACATTTGGCTGTAGTGTGATGTGTGAAGTTTAAGCACAGGCGCCGTAAACAAACCTCTTTGTGGCTGATAATCTGCCTGAGCATATTATCTTATGTCACTTCTCTGTGCACGCTGTGCCCTTCTTACGCCACAGTTCTAGGGAGCTGAATGTGAATGCAGTCGAGAGAGAGAACGTGACATCTGTGTTGGTTTGTAATGCAGGTTTGAGGAAATAAAAAATGATAACAGCAGCCTTCGTCTAAATCCAGCCGAATGGCAAGTTTCCTCATCCGGCACAGAGACTTTGGAGGAGATGCCATTGCTGCTTCGTTGGGTTTTCACTCCCTCTGATTACTCCTCTCATCTTATGTAAATCCTCTTAAGTCACATGTTATTGTTTATTGCAACTGTGAAGGTTAGGTGTTCCTAAGCCCTGTGCGCGCGCTTATCTCACCAGCGCATGCATCTTTGTCTCGTTCCCGTAATACACTAATGGATGAGAAAAGTTGTCTGGACTGATGCGGCGCCGACAACCAATCCACTGCAGTGGAATGCTAATCTCTCCCAGTGGCTAACAACTCTTCATGAAAGAGAGCCAGTCGCATGCTCCAGGGAGATCACGGCATTATCAGAAGCCTGCTGCTGAATTTGGGGATTTCTTTTATTTATTTATTTATTTTAAATAACTGAATACAAACAATTCATGAACGTACAGTCACTTTTTTTTGTCTCGTCAGCTCCTCTGTAGAGCGTTTGAACTGTTGTTGTCACAGAATGACCACGATACTCACTACAGTGTAGTTTGGAGGAAAGTATTGAAAGTATTTTTAAAGGAGCAATTTTTCATTTTATGAGTAAGTCATGATATGACGTCAAAATGTCTGCTTTCAAATGGTCGAAAGACTGATGGAGGCAAAATGTATCATCCGTAAGGACAGAACTATTGCATAACTGAGGTGACATCCCTGGTTTCTGAAGCCCACCTTAGAGGGGGTCTTCTTTCAGGTTCAGGCTTCACTGGCGTTGCATTCAATGACTTTTAAGACAGTAGGTCGTCAAAATGAGGAGGACAATTTAAGAGACGGCAGTAATAATGTTGACATAGACCTTAAAGGGGATCACTGTTTTAGTGTCTGGTTTACATTCTCCATCGTGACTTCCAGAATAATAAGACGATTAAAGTGACAGCCCCGGCCTCCACCAACCAGTCAACTGCAGGGTCATTGTTTAATTCATATATAACGCACATTACTCTGAGGGGGGGGCTTTAGAGTGAATAAACAGGACTTGAACCTAACATGTAATAATATGATAATAAGCCATAGAAATTGTCTGTATCTTCCTCCCAGTATAAAATATTGATCCGGTGCAGTCACGTGACCCGATGCCGGTCCCGCTCGTCACAAGCTTGTATCTTGAACATGCTTTATATTCATATCGAGGGCTAATCACTCAGTAATGCATTATACTGAGAGGTGCCTCTCACAGGGCTTTACAATCTGCACACGACATTCTCTGTCCTTGGACCCTCGCATCAGATAAGGACAACTTATACCGGGGGGAAGAAACATGAGGGAGAACAACTAAGGAGGATCAACATGCACCACGTGAGAAAACAATATCAATGTTTATGACAGAAATGCTACATATAATAACATCAGTAGTATAGCAGAACTAATATTATTACTTGTTGCTAGTTTTTCCTGATCCGATGTGAGGTCCTGGGACAGGGATGTCATGTGTAAAGCTCCCGAAGGATCATTTGTAATTTGTAATATTAGGCTTTTGGAAGCACTCTCGTAATATATAAGTAATATATGATATTAAGGTACTATGAGCTCCATGAGATATAAAGGTGCCTGACCATTAAGGGCTTTGTACTGTAGATGAGTATAATGGATTTTAAATCATATTTAGGATTTCACAGGAAAACAGAAACCAGAAGTTAAAACGAGAGTATATGAGAGTTTCTTCTTTTCTTGTTTTTGGTCAGTAAACTTTGTGCAGCGTTCTGGATCAACCGGAGAATCAAGAGACTTGATCAGCAGCCTGATAGTCAGTCTTCCTTTTGGCATTGTAACAAAAGTAGTCCTTATTATTGACAGTGGAGTTGCAGGTGTGTCTGGCTTGATGGAAAGATATGAGTGGGTATCGTCATAACAATGAACATATATGGATCGCCTCAAGAAAGCAATAGAACCTTGTGGAGCTTGTGGAGGATTCATCACCTGCATGTTCAAACTGGGATTGAGCTGATAAATAGAGCTTAAACCAGTTTAGTGCGGTTGCTTTTTATCCTACCAAAACCCAACTCTGAGACACTTCCGACCAGAACTCAGCATTATAACATCCATGGAGGATGGTTATATTAGACTGCATTAGTGTTAACTGGCAAGCTAAACAGTTTGAGTTTATTTAGTGCTTTCACTTTACTAACCTCTGACAAATCCTTATATTTTGTTTATTTCACAATGCATATGGGAAAACAAATAACTATATAAATTAGTCTAAATGTGCCTGCTAGAGCGTTGTCTTTTAAGACGTTATGCTTTGAAACGTTCTATACAATGCACAATGCTCACAGACTAGAAAAGCGCTCTACAAGTACAGGTCTATTTAATTAAATTCATTTTTTTTGTATAGCCCAGTATCACGAATTAAGAATTTGCCTCAGTGGGCTTTACAATCTGTACACATGCAACATCCCTCACCTTTGACCTCACATCGGATTGGAGAAACCCTTTCACAGGAAAAAAAGGGAAGATTTTAGCATTTAAAATACTGTATCAAATGCAGCACGCCCAAAACACCAGGACGTCCCTCTGCATCCAGTACTATACTTTGCAATACGTTTGGCCATTCTGAACCACTGTGCTCTGCGGGTCAAAGGTCAAGATGCAATTCAATTCAGTTATGTAAAGCCCATTATCATGAATTACAAATTTGCCTCAGAAGGTTTTACAATCTGTACACAAACACACATCCCTGTCCCACGACCTCACATCGGATCAGGAAAAACTCCCAAAAAACAGAAAAAAAAAACATTTCAAGGAAGAAAAAAGTAAGAAACATTCAGGAGAGCAACAGAGGAGGATGCCTCTCCAGGATGAACAGATGCAATAGATGTCATGTGACCAGAAGGAATCATTACAGAGTTACAACACATTCAATGAACATGACTGAACATGAACATGCAATGCTGTGTCCCAAATTAATGCGTCATACGACAGCTGGCCACATGAAGGAGGAAAGCGCTGTCTAATGGGGAAAGTCAAATAACCACACACCTGGTTGTGCATGAACTTTGGAGCTCCATGTTTAACTTGTGCACACAGACCAGCGACCAGCCGCGCGCGCGCTCTGCTGTCCCTCCACGCGCCCTGCGTCTTCTCCACACTGTGCTGTTCTCAGCGGGATGGCCGAGCCCAGCAGGATCCTGATCAAGGGGGGGAAAGTTGTGAACGACGACTGCTCCGCGATCAGCGACGTCTACATCGAACATGGGAAGATCGTGGATGTCGGACTGGACCTGCAGGTCCCGGACGGGGTGCGAGTCATCGATGCCACCGACAAGCTCGTGATTCCTGGCGGCATCGACACGCACACACACATGGAGCTGGAGTTCATGGGCACCCAGGCGGTGGACGATTTCCACATCGGAACAAAGGTGAACCCAATGTTGTTGTTGTTTTTTGTTGACACCGCATCAGATAGACGAGGCTCACAGGAGAGGTTCAAGTGCATCAAGTTATACTGGAAGTTACGCAATAATCCAGCATGATCGTCAAGTATCATTTATTCTATCAACATGTTGCAACACACATTAACACATTAAAACAAAAAAAAATGAAACATTTCTAATGCATATCATCGGACTGGGTTGCACTTATTGATACAGTCATAACGGAGCTGGTTACATAACACACTGCTCCATAGGGACACATCATACTTCATTTTTGTTCATTATATTTTGTATTGTCAATCTGAACCTGCAAGTTGACTAATGTCGTCACGTGCCTATAGTGGAGAACACTTTTTTAATCTGAATTGAATGGGAAGTATGAGGTAGTAAATTGCACTGCCTGAATATATTTGCTTAATTACTTTCCATCTATGCTTAACACAATATCTTGACTATCTATAATGTATTACATTTGCTGTCACTCGTGGTAACACCTGGATGACACCTACTGATGTCCACAGGATTCACATGTATTTTCCATTTCCATTTGAATATAATGTCATCTTCGATTTTACCTGCACGTTGCTGTTTTATTTTAAAGGTTGTGACCAGAAGTGTATTTTTAAAGTCTGACTCACACACATAATCTGGAAGTTCTTCATGTATCTGTTAATTTGTCCATACCTGGCACAGAACAGGCTGCTAAACAACTGAGTACATTGCATACCAATGAGCAGTTTGTGTCAGCTTTGTATCAGTGTAATGTGTGTTAAGAGTCGAGGCGACATGAAGCAGCTCACAGAGGAACACATAGTCTCTGTCTGCATGATGTCATAATGTGGCAAAGGACACATACTATTATATATATTCTCTCCAACAACTCCTCAAACTACAGCCTGAACAACGGCGGCGTACATTCTGAATCAATAACTAAGCTCCACATTGACCCCTAAATGTTAATCTATACCTTGTTAAAGATTAACAATCCTTGTTATTCCTGTGTGTGTCTCACCAGGCCGCCCTAGCTGGAGGGACGACCATGATCCTGGACTTTGTGATCCCCCAAAGGGGAAAATCTCTCCTGGAGGCGTACGACTGCTGGCGGAAGAAAGCCGACCCCAAAGTGTGCTGCGACTACTCGCTGCACGTCGCCGTCACGTGGTGGAGCGACGCGGTGATGGGCTCATCTTTGTTCATGGATGCAACAATCAAAACAATCCTTTGCCAATCCCAAATAAAAATCGCACCAGATACAAGTTTCTGCTAAACAATATAAATGTCAGGACTTGTGTTTAAGGCACAGCCTTTCTCTACATCTGCCTCTGTTTCAGAAGGTATACACTACCGTTCAAAAGTTTGGGGTCACTGTGAAATGTCCATATTTTTCCAAGAAAAGCACTTTCAACATTCAATTCAATTCAATTAATGAGAAATACACTCTACATAGTTAATGTGGTAAATGACTATTCTCTGTTTTTTAATGAAGTCTCTACAAAGGTGTGTAGAGGCCCATCTCCAGTGTTCTAATGGTACATTGTGTTATCACCTTAGAAGACTAACCGAGGGGTGGAAAACCCTTGAAAACCCTTTTTATGTGAGCGCAGCTGAAAACAGTTATGCTGGTGAGAGAAGATATAAAACTGGCCTTCCTTTGAGCCACACGTTTGAAGAACAACATTTATATTTCAAATTAAAATGATTATGTCTAACCTTGTCAATGTCTTGAATATATGTTATATTCATTTTGCATTTCATTTGATAAATAAATGTGTGAGTTTTCATGGAAAACACCACATTGTCTGGGTGGGTGACCCCAAACTTAGTGTATGTAGAGTCAATGACACTCACATCTATTCCCCCTTTTCTTCTCCAGGTCAAAAAAGAAATGCAGACGCTCACCAAAGAGAAGGGAGTCAATTCCTTTAAGATGTTTATGGCCTATAAGGACGTGTTCATGCTGCAGGACTCGGAGCTGTACTCCGCCTTCTCTCACTGTAAGGAGACCGGAGCCATCGCCCAGGTGCACGCCGAGAACGGGGACCTGATCGCAGAGGTTGGTACAGGGAGCCGAGGTTCAGCAGAGAGGGGACACTGAAGTGCTGCGGTTGTGTTTGTTGGTTTCCCATTTACAATTTCAATTCAGTTCAGTTTATGTGATATAGCGTGCAACATCCCTGACCTCTGACCTCATATCAGATCAGGAAGAACTCCCAACAAATAGAAGAAAAACAACTTTCAGAGGGAAAAGGGAGATATACTCTTTAATTCAATTCAATTCAGTTTATTTATATAGCCCAATTTCACAAATTACAAATTTGTCTCGGAGTGCTTTACAATCTGTACACATAGACATCCCTGACCTTTGACCTCACATCGGACCAGGAAAAGCTCCCAAATAACTCTTCAGGGGGAAAAAGGGAAGAACCCTTCAGGAGAGAACAGAGGAGGATCCCTCTCCAGGATGGACAGAACAATAGATGTCATGTGTACAGAAGGACAGATTTAGAGTTAAAATACATTCAATTAATATGACAAAGTGTATGAATAGTTCGTAGTCGGCATATTCCACGATGGAGACCTCCACGATCCATCAGGCAGATGGAGGAGAGCAACAAAGAAAGATCCCTCTCCCAATTCAATAGTGTCTCTTATAGTGACAGTAATGCGTTAATAAGGACTTTAACAAAGCTGCTCAACGCTTTTCAAATTCACCCATAATAGTGATAGTTTCCTTTTTTTTTCTCGTGCTGAAGCTAAAAAGCTCAATGGTTAACCATGACAAATGTTCAGAAGTTAACAAGTAGAAAGGTCTTCTTAGCAGTGGGGGTTAATGCTGTCCTTTTTAATTAGGAAAGGCATGGTTCACAGCTCAGACGTGATATCTATGTAAACACACCACGAACCAAAACAATGACAGGCTTGTGTTTACCGGTTAATGATTAACCCTGACTGTCGTTTCCTCAGGCTGAGTCTGCTACGAGAATAGATGATGTTGTGGCAGCCATAGGAGTAGAACGTTTAATGCATGAAGGCAGGCTGCGTGTTGACTCCCGATGGTTCGAAGTCCATTGCCACAGTCCCGTAGCAATGAGCGCAAATCAAAGGTTGCTTGTTGAAAGCAATGTGATGCAACACAAAAGGCAACTGTTGCCCCGTTAGAATTCCACTGCAAAACAAATTTCACTCATTTTTTACCACGTTTTATTATTATTATTTTTTTTTGCATCCTGTAAAGCAGCAGTGTAAGTGGATGGAGCATTTAGAGGTGCTGCAATCTTATTAGACAAGTCAGAATGGAACAGCTTCTTTTTTTTCTTTCTCAATATGTCATGGCAACCTTTAACCACTAGAGGGCAGCACTTACCCAACGAGTGAATCGTTCCGGTGTTCTATCATTTCATGCTACTTGTCAAGAACCAATACCTTGTGGTATTGCGCATGTGCGGAGTCGATTTTCCGAGTTTGTTTGACACGCCCGTAATGTTTTGCCACCCTGTCGATGCACGTCTGATAACGGGGAGTGACATCCTCAAAATCCCGATTATTTCCCTAGTTAAAAGTACATTCAGCATGTATATTGTACAGGTAGTAATAATATGTAGTAATGACATGTAGATTAATGAGTGATAAGCAGTTGCTATTTATTTTGTGTCAACAAATTATTGTAAACATGAGTTTGTTCACATTATCATAATAAAGCACTGGTTTATTATTAGGGTATTTAGTGTTGAAGATAAACACTTTAACAGTGAAAAGTGAAACATTGAACTTTGAAAGAAAAGCATATTTTGATAGTACAATAACATCCTATCAGATAGGGTAGCATGAATCGATACACACCTATCGGTTTATGCAGCGGGTAGCACATTTTTACAAGGCAGCAAAAAATGACAGAACACTGGCCTCTAATGATTAATGCTGTCACTGGGACACAAGTTAAAGGTGGAGGGAATATTCATGAACCCACATGATCTGTTCTTTGACCAATGTGTAGTAGCCCATTACTTTTTTCTAACTTCATGATTATATAATAAAGTGATAACACATTTCAGAAAGCGTTACTTGTAAAACTCATACTGTACATTTCTTTGTCAGTGAATCACTTATTGTCAAACATGCATAGCACCAACATACAACATATAAAACCAGAAATATTTATTTTGTTGTTGGTTTGTCATCATTTACAAAATCTGCCCCGTTTGTGACAAAGTAAAACACACGTCTCTACCTATTGGATTTTTTATTAAAAGGTCAAAAGAAAAGGAGGAATATTGAAATCGATTTTGCAATCATCCTCATTCTTACATGCGCAGTGTTAGAAACTACAAGGAAGACCATTTCTACACGTAGGTTAAGAGGTTTTAAAGTTGTTAGTTAATATGTTCACAGGCTCCTTGCAGTATCAGTTTAGTTTGAGCTGCTCCCGCCTTCCTGTGTTGTTCTTATCCTCCATCTCCAAAAACCTCGACGTTGTCTCCGTCCCGCTGGGACTCGTAGGGGGCCAAGAAGATGCTGTCTCTGGGCATCACGGGGCCGGAGGGCCACGCGCTGTGCCGGCCAGAGGAGGTGGAGGCCGAGGCCACGCAGCGAGCCATCACCATCGCCCACGCCGTCAACTGCCCGCTGTACGTGGTCCACGTCATGAGCAAGTCGGCTGCCAAGGTGGTGTCCAATGCCCGCAGGGACGGTGAGTGGGGGCTTGGCTGCCCCCTGTTGGTGAAATTAGGAAATGTCTTTTTTAATATCAGTTTTTATATTTGGGACAAATATTAAATGTCTTTTCTTTTTCATAAAAAAAACCCAGCATTCAGTTTTTAGTCAGTTTATTTGATCACCAATTAAAAAAAAAAACTCAGTTCGCTCAACAATCTGTACACATATGACATCCCTGACCTTTGACCTCACATTGGATCAGGAAAAACTCGTAAAAAAATTTAAAAAAAATTTTCAGGAGGAAAAAATGAAGAACTCTTTAGGAGAGCAACAGAGAAGGATCCCTCTCCAGGATGGACAGGAGCAATATATGTCATGTGACCAGAAGGATTCATTACAGAGTCACATAAACACATTCAATGAATATGACAGAGTTTATGAATATTGAATAGTATGCATGGTCCATGATCCAGACCTCCATGATCCATGATACAGAAAGAGGTCGGGAGGAGGAGGAGGGGGGGTGGGCATGATAATAATAGAAATTCTTAGCCTGAGATTCACTCACTAGGTTAACGTTTGGTCTCCGTCATCATGTGACTGATGATATCCTCCGGTCCTCTCTGTGCAGGGCGGGTGGTGTTCGGGGAGCCCATCGCAGCCGGACTGGGAACCGACGGCACGCACTGCTGGCACAAAGACTGGGGCCACGCAGCCGGCTTTGTCATGGGCCCCCCCCTCAGACCGGACCCCAGCACCCCGGGGTACCTCATGGACCTCCTGGCCAAGTAGGTGGAACTCAGCACGTGTGTTTCAGAGCTGTCGGTCTTTGTGTTTAGAGGACATGAGGGTGGAGAAGTGGGAGCTGACTCACGTCAGAGTTTAAAAAAAAGAAAGACACAGCTGGGCTAATTTGCATATTCATTGAGCCTCAATGATTAATGATTAAAGCATGGATGTTATTTATTTGTCCTGTATTCAGGGTTCGTACGGTCATGGAAAACCTCGAAAAGTCATTTTGAAATGGTCATTTCCAGGCCTGGAAAAGTCATGGAAAAAACTTAAATCATAAAAGTTTGGGAAAAGTCATGGAAATGTGTTAAAACCCATGTTCATTTACGCTGAGTTTGAAATAATTAATATGTTTTTTAAAGAAAGACGCTCAAAATATAAGCCGGCGTACGCTCTCGATACACAATATTTTCTATAATGTTCATGTGTTGGAAATTTGGTTAAAAGTTATGGAAAAGTCCTGGAACAGTCCTGGAAAAGTCCTGGAAAAGTCCTGGAAAAGTCCTGGAAATCCATTGGTCAAGATGTGTAAGAACCCTGTTGTATTGTGTATTCATTCATTAAGTCATTCACCCAGACGTCTATCTATCCATCAAACGTGCTAGTGACGACCTCAGCGTGACGGGGACGGACAACTGCACCTTCTCCGTGTGCCAGAAGGCTCTCGGCAAAGACGACTTCACCAAGATCCCCAACGGGGTGAACGGAGTGGAGGACCGGATGTCCGTGATCTGGGAGAAAGGAGTGGTGTGTACCAATGACACTTAGGTCTGAAACAGCAACAAGACAAAAGCTCCAGCGCTCCCTTTTTACTTCTTTTATTCTTTACGTTTATTGTACATCAGGGTTCGTACGGTCATGGAAAACCTGGAAAAGTCATGGAATTTTTAAATGGTCATTTCCAGGCCTGGAAAAGTCATGGAAATGTTGTTATATTCACATGTTCATCTACGCCGATTTTAAAATAATTGATGTGTTTTTTTTAAGAAAGACGCTCAAAAAAGCACAACATTTACTAAATTGTTCATGTTTATACCGAGATTTCAGTTTGGTCGTGGAAATTTGGTTTGAAGTCATGGAAAAGTCATGGAAAAGTCATGGAAATCCATTGCTCAAAATGTGTAAGAACCCTGGTACATTTGTAACCCTACTGGGATTTTATCACCAAATGTAATGTTTAAGCACAAAAAAGACGGAAACATTAAGCATTTCAATTCCCATAGTATTCCAGTTCTTTTCCCCACAATACAAACAGTAAAAGGCAAAGGTTGCAGCACAAAGCCAGCATTGCATTTCCCCTCATTTGTTGCCCCGAGGCCTCTGGGATGATTTACCACCGGCCGCAGCGCTTACACATCACACAGGAGATGCTGTTTGGTGCTTGCTGCTGCAGTTCAGCGCTGACCTTTTTCCTGCTAATACTGCATTTTGTTGTCATCCACGGCGTTTTCACTGGAACCACTTTGTGCGTTTTTTTCCTCCCCTCAGCACAGCGGCAAAATGGACGAGAATCGATTTGTGACCGTCACCAGCACCAACGCGGCAAAGATCTTCAACTTCTACCCGCAGAAAGGCCGAATCGCCAAGAATTCGGACGCCGACGTGGTCATATGGGACCCAAAGATGACACGGTGAGGACCCTGACTCCTCGCCATCAAGTATGGCGTGTGTGTGTGTGTGTGTGTGTACACGCCGTCTGTGTTCGACTCCGATGCACAATTCTGAGCGCTTTCTTATCTCTTCAGTAGGAAGTGAAACATTTCCTCCAACACTATCAGCAGCTTCTACCCGGTGCTGCTGAAACATTGGGCGGACTTTAAGGTCTCCAGGGTGTCAAGCAGGTTGAATACGATCATGTTTGTAAAGTTTATGCACGCTGTAGATACAAGCAGCTGAAAGGGGAAAGCCGTGTATCTTTCATCTCGTGCCACCTCAACACACTCACACACTCACATACGTAAGCCGATTGTGCTCCATCCAGAAAAATCTGGGTATGTCATCACTTATCTACAGCTGTGACATCATATAAATATGACTCGCATTCATCAGTCGGTTAAAAAAAACTAAGAAAAACTGCAGGAATGATTCACTCTTTTCAGGGGGATGATGCTGGTGAGGATCTTAAAGATGGAAATATTTCACGTGGGAGCTAAACCAATCTTCAAAGTAGAGCGCGCGCAGCATCGCGGCTATTTCCAGTAAGCAGCTAAGAATATCACATGGCTGCGTATGGAAACGAACCGACCGTGTATTTGTTTCTTTACGTTTAGTTATGATTATCTTAGCATTGAAGATGCGGCAGGTAATGTTTTGATCGCCGTGTGTTTGTGTGCGTGTGTGCGTGTTATTCGCATAAGTTAAAAAGTATTAAACCAAATCGCATGAGATTTGGTGGGATGATTGGTTATTATCCGGGGACCATTTGATTAGATTTTGGGATTGATCGGGTCAAAGGTCGAAGGTCAAGGTCATGAAAAAGGTCACAATCTTCTTGAATCGCATGGAATTTGGTGGGATGATTGGTTATTATCCTGAGACCATTTGATTAGATTTTGGTATCGATTGGGTTAACGGTCAAGGTCATGAAAAGGTCAAAATCTTCTTTTTACCATAGCGCAGTAAATTTATATCCAATTGGCATGCAGCTACTGCCAAAATGTTCTTAATTCAATGCTCAAACTTGTGATATGCGAAGGTGTGCGCTCTACCGAGTGCCCGTTCTAGTTCAATCTGGATTTGGCGGACAGTGCGCGTTGACGCACAGAGGACGGTAAGCGTTCCTGAAGTCCTGCTCCGTGGCACGCTCGGCCTTACATAAGCCATACGCGCTGCACAATGAGGGCTCAGCCCCTCGGGAAGTCACTAACTGCTGATGTGAGCACGTTACATACTGGTGTAATTTGCTGTAAATGAGTTCACTGGCAACAACAACAACAACAACAACAACAACACAACTCTTGTGTGAGACACAACTGGAGGAGTTCACCACTGTTGGATCATCTCGGGACCGTCTCTCAAATTCATCTGTGAAAACTCGGTGATGGATGCGAGCGTCGCTTCATGACATCCGGGGTGGGGGAGGCGGTTACCACGGTTGCGTAACCAGGAAGTTCAGCCGGCATTCGCTGTGTTTCATGGAAGTGAAGCTGAGTCAGAGTTATTTCACTGTTCTCCTGATTTAGTCTTCACAGTCGGATCTGTTTTATATGTCAGACATCATCAATCTGTACAGGCCGGCGCATTCGATTATTTTAACATGATGCGTTTTAATTGGCTTTCCGCCTCAGAGATTTAATTCTTGTCACGACTAGTAACTGTATGCATTGACGGAAGGTTCTGAACTTAATTCAACCCTTTTATTAAAAGTGTATCACATGATTCACAAGTTTTAGAGAAACATAAACCAGTCTGGGCTCACTCCATGCTGTTGACGTTTTTTCGGACACAGCCGGCAGCAGTTTGCAGTACATGAGCCGGATAAAACACAATGAAAGTAGAAATACCACAACATGCTGTGTTTGGTTACATTCACATCTTTACATGGCTCCTTGTGGTTGGAGAGTGGCAGCACAGTTAAAAGTATTGCATTTTGAGTTTTCCATAAATCTCGATTATATTAATTCAATTCAATTCAATTATATAGCCCAATTTCTCAAATTAGAAATTGGTCTCAGAGTGCTTTACAATCTGTACACATAGACATCCCAGTCCAAAAACCTCACATCGGATCCGGAAAAACTCCCAAACAATCCTTCACAGGAAACACCAGTGCTGTCAGATAAATCAGTTACATCATTTTATTCTTTTGCAGCCATGATGAATGTGTTTCGTTATCAGAACTCGTTCCTTTTCAATTCCAGCCTTTTTACAGTGAAAAGACAATAATTCATGATATTGCTTGTTGCTGTAAAGTAACTGAAGTCACTCAATATCTGTGCATGAATTCATCTTGGCAGATTACAACAGCATTCGATAAGCTTTCCACATGGCTTTTATGCCATAAAGACATTTACTTCTGCATCTGTGGGTCTTGGCAGGAGGATATCAGCCCAGACCCACCACCAGGCCGTGGACTACAACATCTTCGAGGGCATGGAGTGCCACGGCGTCCCCGTCGTCACCATCTCCAGAGGAAAGGTGGTCTATGAGGACGGGCAGCTCCAGGTGTCACCAGGACACGGCAGATTCATCCACCGGAAGCCCTTCTCTGAGTTTGTTTACAAAAGAATCAGGCAAAGGGACAAGGTGAGTCAACCCTGACAACTTAGTAGAATATAATACCACAACTAGTAAAAATCTGTGCCTGTGCTCCTGGACCCTGAAAACCCACTGAACAGTTGGCTAGCAGGAACTACTGGACTTACTTTTCACCAGAAATAACTAAATACATGTAAAAAAAAGTTATTTCAGTTGCACATCGAGCGAGAAACACACACTTGAGGCCAACTTCTGAATAAACGTGTATACACCTGACACTAAAAGCAGTTTGGGTCTCTAACATCTCCGTTAATGACAGCTGCAGACGATGAACTTTTGTACTTCTTGTTTTAGCTAGGCCAAGATGGTGACGGACGACGCCTCCTCCCACTTTGAGCTTCTCCTCAGGGAGACGTCACGTTGACAACATCCATGTTTTATACAGTCTATGACTTACACTCAGGTATCGACCTTCTCCACTAACTCTCTTTGCTTCGTGTGGAACTGAACGAGGGACTGACAGCCGGACTAAATATAGTTGATTCATCGTTTCTTGTATCATTATGATATGATGAATGTGAGGACACTGACAGACTGTCATGTAAAACCTCTTTCAGGGGAATCCACGCGAGTCCTGATGAGCTCCTGGACACAGAGGTCACTCAACCCTTCTCTCTCTCTGCTTTGTGTTTGGCCTGCAGGTGGAGAAACCGACAGCTGTCATCAGAAAGCCCTACGAAGGCAAAGTCATTTCTGTATGAGCAACTGGGCCACAATATGAAAGTCATGGATACATTATTCAGCTAGTGGCCTTCAGTGTGCAGTAAAGGTGATCATCAACATTAAGGTCAATGTTCTGCTATGTCTGTGTGAGGATTGCAGCTTGGGGCTGTGTATGTGCTCTAACTCACATTAACATACATACATTATGCAATCAAATGAGAGGAATGAAAATAGGGCGTATGCTTGATTAAATGGTTTAAAAATTAAATTAAATTCAGTTTATTTGTAAAATGTCACTAATTACATTTTTTTCCTCGGAGTGCTTTACAATCTGTACACATAGACATCCCTGATGGGATTTGGAAAACGGGGTTTGATTTTGAAAAACGGGGTTTGATTTTGAAAAAAGGATATTTCATCATTTTAAAATGTGTGCATACTTTTGGTATAAAATAATTGCACCAAAACTGGCTTCAGTTGTACATTTGCCTGATTCTTCTATTACTGTTTAAACAGTGGCAACACACTTCATGTTTATTTATAATAACCAATCATCACCCCAAAGCATATTTCCCTTTTGATGAACTATTCATTAAAATGACAAGATTGACTTAGTTGACCCAGATTGACTCAGAAATTGCATATTCAGAAAGCATTGCATGTTATCATATGCACTCTGACTACGCCCATGTATGGACTTGCATTAATTCCCGTGGTGCAACAACAAGAAAGACGAGCGTCGCGTGGCAGCTTCCTATTGGCCGGCATGCTGCCGTGGTTTTTGGCCACAGGGCCAGTGGAGACATAATGTGAGCTTATCATGTAGCCACACGGGTCAGTGGCAGCGTGTGAGTCACAGAAGGGTCCTCATCCCTGAGCTGGACCACTTCCTTCCTCTTGTCTCCGGTGTGGTACAGTCCACAGTGAAGATCTCAACATGTGCCTTAAAAAAAGCAAATAACAAGAAAGATATATATTTTTTTTGGTTGACTCAACTTTTTCAACATTGGGCAAGTGATTCACATTCAATTAACAATTTAGCTCATACATTAAAGGATTCTCTTCAACCTCTGGTCTGATCATCAAGAGCAATTTGAGGTTAAACGTCCCAACAGAACGATATGTGCATTATATTTTCTTATTTTTTTTACCAACTCTTCAATCACTGACCGTGGTCTTGATTATACATGATGTAATATATTTACATTGGGGGAGTTTCAGCAAGCATATATGCACATGAAATCATACAGGATACATATTCTAAAATATGGACTTGATGAGCTTCCTCCTCCTGTCAGGAAACTGAAATATGAATTTATACAAACTATTTTAATTTTAGATAGATTTTTTTGTCCTCCACTGCCAATTTGTATTTAAATCAAACAACATGAAACATATTAAACAATCTGAACAAACATGAATAAATACATTAAGAATCAATGAATGAAGTTATTAATAAAATGTAAAGAGCAAGATATATATATATATATATATATATATATATATATATATATATATATATGTATATATATATACACAAATAATTATATATATATATATTATTATTATTATTATATATTATATATATATATATATTAATTATATATATATATATATATATATATATATATATATATACAATAATATACAATTATATATAATATTGATATATATATATATATATATATATATATATATATATATATATATATATATATCTAACAACTGCGAGATGTTACTGAACGTAAGTAAAAAGAGGACAGTGCACATGTGGAACAGCTGTCTTAGTTATGTAAGAAGATGTCACTGTTCTACTCTAATTCAGTGGATACATGGAGGTGAAATATAGAATCTTGCCACTGTATTCTAGGTTATTAGAAGCAGTTTTCATTTATTTATTTATTATGTAAGAGAAACAGTGAGGATGCTTATGAATAACAGGATTAACTGATATTGTCACAAATCCGTGATTGTTGACCAGATTGTTAATTAGACTTGCAAATTAAAATGAAACACAAGCTGTGTATTTCAATGCCTCCAACAAGCTGTAACTTTAATGAGATGAATATGTTGTTCGTACTGTATGCCATTCATATATTTACTGTGGTATCCTAAATCTTACAGGATGTCCGATTATCTTGAGGGTCACAGGAGAGATAGATTCATCACAGAATAATGACATCTGACTTGTTATAACATGAACATGATGTAATGTCGGAGACATAAATGTACATTTCTATAGTTGCTGAGAGCTCTTTGGATCTTTACTGAATGACTATATACGCTCTGGATGAATAAGTCTGTAAGTAGTGAGCCATTGTTCACGTGAACGGGTTCATACAAAGCATTCATTAACCAGTCCCCATGGTTACCAGCAGTCAAAAGCACTAATATAATACAACAAATATCTGAAAGGACAAGTTTTAAAGTTTCAGTTTTTTCCGTCACTTCCAATTACAAGGTGCATAGTACCAGAAACCAGTTCTGAGTTGGTATTAAGAGGGATCTGATCATATAGTTGTTCAATATGCCAACATATTATATTATCTATCTTCATTTCCATTATTAGTGATTAGAGTGTGAACGTCAGGCGTGGTGCTCTGGAGTTTAGAACGAGCACTAAATAAAATAAAGATAATCGTCAGTTGAAAATGTTATATATTATATTATATAATAAATAATATGTATGCATAAATGGCAGATTGATCCATGTTGGACACTTTTAACAGCCACTTGGGGACTTGATTTGAAACCATCTGAACTCAACCTGAAAGATTCAAATTTCAATCATCTAGAATAATGGAAATCCGATTATTTAACTGAATATGATCAAACAGCCTTAAATTAGATCTAAACAGTCCTTGGGCCAACTCTTATGATATGATATGATATGATATGATATTCCTTTATTCGTCCCACAGTGGGGAAATTTAAAAAAAATCACAGCAGTGGTGCACATCAGAGCATCAATGAAAATAAATATAAAACACAAAACTAAATACTAAATATGCAGGGGGGAAATACAGTAAAGTGCTGAGTTTGCCAGGATCTTCACCCTGACTGCTGGAGCTGAAGGACACTGTTCATGGCCAGTCAGTCTCAGCTTAGATATTAACTAGACTTGCTTTCGTTTGCTCAATGAGGTAAAAGATGATTCATAAAGTAATGATGTAATAACAGGATCATCAGGGACCTCGATTCCGTTGTTTAATGTTGTCGTCATCAGAAGACCTTCTTATGCTTTCTTATCATAGAATAGAATAATAAGAACCTTCTTACGCGACACATGGCGGATCCCCTTTGGGCCTGAAGAGCAGCGGGAACCAGAAGCGAGGCTGAAACAGAAGAGGACGTCCGGTGTTCTATCATTTCATGCTACTTGTCAAGAACCGATATCTTGTGGTATTGCGCATGCGCCGAGTCGATTTTCCGAGTTTTTTTTTACACTGTTTTGCCACCCTGTCGATGCACGTCTGATAACGGGGAGTGACATCCTCAAAATCACGATTATTTCCCTAGTTAAAAGTACATTCAGCATGTATATTGTACAGGTAGTAATCATATGTAGTAATGACATGTAGATTAATGAGTGATAAGCAGTTGCTATTTATTTTGTGTCAACAAATTATTGTAAACATGAGTTTGTTCACATTATCATAATAAAGCACTGGTTTATTATTAGGGTATTTATTGTTGAAGATAAACACTTTAACAGTGAAAAGTGAAACATTAAACTTGGAAAGAAAAGCATATTTTGATAGTACAATAACATCCTATCAGATAGGGTAGCATGAATCGATAGACACACCTATCGGTTTATGCAGCGGTAGCAAATTCTGACAGGCAGCAAAAAATGACAGAACACCGTGAAGCGCCACACGAAGAGATGTACGAACACAAGCAGCGATGGGCATAATTAATACCTGTAAATAAGGTGATGGGAGGCTGCCGTCGTCTTTCCTCTTCCTCTTTCTGCCTTCCCTCTTCCTCAGGATTTCGCCGTGCAGGTACTCCGCTCTCTCCTCCGCCGCCCTGGGGAAGAAGCGCTCGCAGACCATCAGCCGGAGCTGGGCCGCCTTGGCGGCCATCAGAGCCATGAAGGACAAGGAGAGCAGGATGGCAGCCAGAGGAGCCACGGAGCTGGAGAGCAGCAGCTTGGGCTGAGGAAGGCACTTCTTCTCAAACAGGGTCACGGAGTAGGAGAAGTCCTTCTGATGGCGCTCCTCACTCAGCGGTATGCCGATGAGAGTCGCGATCCCCTGAGAAGATGAGGGAATATTCAGATTAATACACACTGGCAGACTGTGGACAAAGTTTGCTTCCAATACACAAGTGTAAAAATGATTTATATATATATATATATATATAGATGATATATATATATATATATAATTTGTTGTTTTTATTTTCTTTATTATTTTTCTTTATTTTATATTAATTTTCTGATTTATTTGATTATAATAATTTAGGATAGGAATATATAAGCATTTTTGCTTCTACCTTTAGCTTTTTAGTCTTTCTGTTTTGTATATTATATAGAATAATATTTTATTGTATTGCAATGATTGACTGAACAAAATACACAACAACAACAACAAAAATACACAACACAAATATTCAGCAACACGTGTTGTAAATGCAGAAAGATATCAGAAGTGCTTCCACAAGCATACTTACTGTGATGCTGATTAACAACGGCACGTGGAACGGTTCCAGCTCGGATAGCTTTCTTGTCACGATATCCACGAAGCAGTACAATAAGGCATCCACCGTTATGAACAGGACCCACGCCAGAACATGGGAGACAACCGGAACGCCGAACCTCAGCACGGCCCTCCCCTCGGTGGCGGTGGGGCGGGCCGAGGGCACGGCGGCGTACCGCTTCTCCTCCTCGGGCGTGAGCGGCAGGACGTGGGCCTTCCCCTCGGCCTTACGCTTCTCGTCCAAACCCACGAAGGCCCCGCTCACGAAGCGGTTCTGGTATTTGGCGTCGCCGCGGTACTTCCTGAGGTGCAGCGCGATGAACAGCGTGAGCGCGAGGAAGCTGACGGCGGGGAACAGACGATCGGTCACCGAGGAGAACGTGTTCACGAGGGACTGGACGTACCGCGCGGTGTCGTTCAGCTTCTGCTCCGCTTCACGGAGCTTCCAGCTGAAGCTCTCCGACTCCAGCCTGGGGGACACCTTGAGTTTGGAGTCCAACTGGACCACCCCGAAGTCGGTCACCCCCTTGAGCATGCTCCCTATCCACTTCAACATCTTGACGTAGTTACTGAAGGGGGCGATGATGGCGGCTTTCTTGGCCTTCAGGTTGCAGATCATGCTCCGGACCAGACCCGTGGTGTTCTCCAAGGTGTTGCGGATATTTCGGAGAACCACTAAACTGGTCCCGGCGGTCAAGAGCAGGTTCCGACTCTTCTTCATGAAAAGGGAGATCACAAAGAGAGTCGCCAGGCACCGCACTCTCCTGGAGAGGAAGAGGGCAACGGTGAGCAGCGCCCCGACGCAGGGGGCGATGCCTCCGGCTGCCGCCAGCTCGTAGTTGAGGGTGAAGAGGAGGTAGAGGAGGAGCAGGGAGCTGAGCAAGAGGCTGGAGATGCTACATGTGAGGAGGAGGAGGAGAGTTCTTCCAACGCCGTCCCTGTTCCCAGTTATGAAAACATCCATAGCCAGGTAGCCAATATTCACGAGGCTGCGTTTCATTGCAATCAGTGGGAATAGCAACTTGGATAATGAGGAAGATGTTGGGTGAGTACACAGCCACATTGAAGAAGAAGAAAACAGATAGTTGCAGAAGACATTTAATGATGACCAAAATGTCTTGCAACCGTTCAGTCAGAATCCTAAAATCTGAAAAGTTGCATTTTAAATGTGAAACAGCTGGACTAGTAATGCAATCATGAAGGTCATACCTGCGGTGCCGAGCTCATCATCTGTCCTGGTGCATGTCGTTGGCTGGCTCCTTAAATACGGCTCAAACAGGAAGTGACCTGCCTCCTCAAACCTCAGCCACTTGTCAGTCATCCCTATTTTAAACCAAAAGCAGAAGCCAACAGAGGCTGATTACAGTGTGAGAGACTTGTGCTCTGGAAGATTGTAGTATGGCTCTAGTGTGGATGCATGTGTTCACAATAATTGCTGGATATGCACTTAAAGGGACAGTTCACTCGAAAATACAAAATACACAGCTCACAGCAATGACACCTTTTGAACTGCACAGGCAATCACACTGATGGAGAAACGTTGGGAGAAATGTTGTCTTAATATAGGTGTATTTTTAAAACATTTATATTAATAAAATTGACAAAATAGCTCAGATTTAACAGTTTTATTTGAAAGTATGCACTAATGATACTTATATGTACCATGTATGTAGATATTTTACATCCAGTCAAGTGGTGCGTTTAACCCTTTGATTACATTTGTATTGCAAAATATGCCTTATTGCAGTTGATGAATATATTATATTATATTAATAATTAGTTTCTTTAGGGAATGTGAGCACCACCATCAGTGATCTGCTCCATCATGGGTCTCATTTTTTTAAATTAAGTTTTTTTTTCTTTCTAGCATTATTATTAGGACTAACAATGATGGTCAGGGTTGATTTCCAGTGATAATTAATCCTTGCAGGTGCTGACGATTTTCCAGGTGAAGAGTGTGAAGGCAGAGTGTGAAATGTTTACTCTGTTATGCAGTTGTTTCCCACTATTTGACATTATAGCTGATGACAACATATCCTTCCTCTCCTTTGACCAAATATTTACCTACATTTGATCTGAGATTTGAAATATACTTATAATTAATGTACAAAAAACAAATAAAACTGCTGGTTTGACTGTTAATGATACAAATTATAATATATAAGTGCAAAGTAACGTGCAATATGAAGTGAAATATGTAATGATGCCCCTCGTATTTAATTTCTGCAATCTGGCTATTATTCCCCGCCTTCCATATATGTGTGCACATTCTCTTATGAATGAGACCCTCGGTTTGGGGATACAATATCCTATAGTTTGCATCATGGGAATTGTAGGATTCAGGATATTTGGAGCTTGACTGAATCCATCCAGGATTTATGTTTCTGCAGATTCTATAGAAAGCATGTCACACTCGTGTGTGTGGGTGTGTGTGTGTGTGTGTGTGTGTGTGTGTTATTGTAATAACCACCCAACTCTTTGCATCAGTGTAATATCAATTTTTTTTATTTTTAATTTGAAAAATAACTTACATAAATCTCTGTACTCAACCATACTTAACCAAGACATAGCCTTGGCATTAACACATTGCACCAAAAAGAGAAAATGAAAAGGCATTCAAAAGGATAAATAACATATGTCTTTGTCATCGCGTGAGGCATTCTTCCTGTTCCAAGCGACTCTATCAATCTGTTCATGGTAGCTTGTTTATTCAAATTCTGACATCTAAAGTTATGTACAATGAAAATTAAAATGAAAATATATGCTGTAGCCTGTGACAGCTTGTGACAAGGTTTTCTTGGACACTTAAAAACGCCTCATCGTCATATGGAAAAGGAATAATGCCTCAGTTCAATTTCATTCAGACATACTGCAACTATAAGATTCATATACTTCCCAAACAAGAGAAGTATCTTTATAATTACTAAAAATAGAAAATAAAAAATAAACTGGTCTTGGCTTTTAAATAAAACTAACAAAAATATAGTAAATTAATTTCATTTTCATCAAAACAAGAAAAAAACATTTTCTGTGGCAATATCCCTTGTTATTTGAACTTGTGATTAGCTCATCTTCACAAACAGTGCCTGTAAAATTGAACCACAGCAACATACATCTCTCGCATGTTTGCTGCCTCTTGATTAGGTGTAGACCTCTTGCTGTACTAATACAGATTATTTTTGCATGTTCGTCAACAATACTGAAATAAAATACACTTGCAATCACAACTGTTTCGTCAACCTCCATTAAATAGAAAATATTTTCCTTGTCACTATTTTTTCTCAAAAACCTGAAATAAAATATGACCTTGGGGGTGGAATGTTTTTGTTAAAACTTCAATAATTGGCCGCAGAAGACCAAGAACTAATTTGTCGTAGAGTTCAATTTAAGGTGAGGGAGAAAAGTAATGAAGTTGACATGCACTGTACAAGAAACTGCAAAAATTCCAAATATCATCTTTATCAAAACATGCTGAGTTACTGTAAGGTGTGCCCAAGCCATGTTGCAGAAAATCCTTTTCAACATGCTTGTTAAACAAATCAAACCCAAAATAAAATACATACTGAAACAATACAGAACTGTAAAACAACCAACAGTCCTAAAATCTGGACAATATCAGGGGACTGAACAATGGTAGCAATGAATCGTACAATGAAAAGTACCCTGGGACAAGGAAGAAAAGAGAAACATGTACAATTTGCACATAATGTTTATCTTGATAAGGCATGAGCCTTTTACAATGAAATAAATAACTTACATTTATTTTCATTATCACTTTTTGTCACAAACATTTTTCTGTTAAATAGCTCCAAAAGTTTCCTTTAAGTTTCCCTTATCTGCATGTCTGTAAATCACAGACTCATGAATGGTCTAAAGAATGATAAACAATGTCTTTTTTTTTATATCACGATGTTGCATTCACTCCCCTTGAAAACCATGCACTAGTGAAATTTATCTTTAAAAATCATATCAATTGTTGAAAATGGCTGATCTGTTTTATTTTTCATCTTTTATGTAAGTTGCAGCCTCAAGAAAAGAATTTTCTTCATTTTTTTTTTAATTCAGCTAAATTTGTGTCCATGCAAATGAACTAAAAGGGAAAAAAATATTTTTTTTCTCATTTAATTTTCACACAATATATCAACAGAGAAAGAATAATGGTAGATTTTACATCTTTTAATGGGCTTTTGATCGTTACTGCATATTCTGGAGTGTTGATGGTAGCCACTTCAATATTGCTCTGATTAATTTTGAAGTCTTTCTGGTGATTTACCAGTACGGTTTGATACAGTACATAATGTGGGGTATTTATTTTGGGGCGGGGGCTGGAGAGGGGGGGGGGCTGAGGGGTGTGGATACAAGCTGAGACACACCTCACCAAAAGTGATGGTCTCCAAAGCTCCATCTACACAGCTAGGTCTGTTGGCGTGGCGTGACCAAGCATCTGGTGAGAAACACTGTCACCCCCTTCAGATATAAGAACATTGACTCTATAACAACAAAAAAAGAAAAGAAAAGAACGAAAAGAAAAGAACAAAAGAAAGAAAAACATTTATTTTTCATTCGAAAAGGGCTTCTGTAGAACTCGTTTAGCGGTTCCCAGTAATGACCCCCATGGCTTCGAATTGGATGAAAACCTGGAACTGACGGATTCCTCGTGCTAAGGAGTTCATTCCAGCTTCCTCCAAATAACAACAACAACAACACCCGGCAATCCCGGCCGCCAGGCGCTTGCGACACGCTTCTCCACGTGCACAATGTGCGCAACGTTTTTTGCTCAAAACACAGGATCACGTTTTGCACCCCTAGAAACAGGCTCAGAAGACACAACATCAAGCATGCAGTGTAACCGGGGGGCGTGACCTGTCGTCGCAACACTGGCTGCTACAACAACGCTATCAGTCCGCACGCTGCTATGACCGAGAGAAACTGTCCAGTGACGATTGGGAAGCTCTTCTTGTCAGTGGCGCCAGAGTAGGGTCCACCAATGAGGAAGGAGGAAAGAGCTTAAACCAGCCAATCACCATGTTGGACAGGTCCAGCTCATCTAACAGTATCTGAACTGCTCCCATGAATGATTTATGGTCCATGCGTCCATAGTCACCCCAAACAATGACCTGCAGAGAAGAACACAGAAACAGAAAGGAATTAGAAGGATGAGCCAAGTTGAGGAAGTGACAGATTCATTGGTTTTAGTGAGACTGATTCATTCCTGTGTGACTTTTCTTACCTGTAAAACCTTCCCTCCTGGACTCTCCTCAAACGGCAGTTGCTGCTGGTAAAGAGGATCCAACGTTTTTCTTGCTACTTTTGTTTTCTTTTTGGCTATGCAGACTCCGTTTTCCAAAAGGTAGACCTTTACATATGGTGCTGAGAAGACAGGAGGAAAGAGGAAGAGCCCAGACAAGTTTACAATAGGCACAACCTCTGATTCTTATCTCACAGCCTGAAAGAACATGCTTTGTCACTATGTATCAACGTTTACATGGAACTCAAGTAAGTGTGTAATTTCCTGTGATGAGGTAAGGTGTGAGAGCTTTAGTTACCTGGCAGTGCCTTGGAACCTGGTTTTCCCACAAGGCCACGGGCTCTGATGATCTCCACCTCCAGTGCTCCTTTCTTGTCCACCATACCGATCTGGATGTCTCCTGAATAACAAATGTACCTGAACTTTTAGCAAAGTACTGACTGATGTCTATCAGGATCTAATATATACGTTCGCTAACAGGCCATGCACCACATTCCTTCAAAGTAGCTGTAATTAAACGTCTCCTGAAGAAGCCCATTCTGGATCCAGAGGTGTTGGCTAACTACAGACCGATCTCTAACCTCCCCTTCCTCTCTAAGGTATTTGAGAAAGTGGTCGCAGATTAGTTGTGTGACTTTCTACATCATAATAGTTTACTTGAGGAGTTTCACTCAGGATCTCTGTACTGGTCTTGTTAGACCTTAGTACTGATAAAGGACTCATCTCTGTACTGGTCTTGTTAGACCTTAGTACTGATAAAGGACTCATCTCTGTCCTGGTCTTGTTAGACCTTAGTACTGATAAAGGACTCATCTCTGTCCTGGTCTTGTTAGACCTTAGTGCTGATAAAGGACTCATCTCTGTCCTGGTCTTGTTAGACCTTAGTGCTGATAAAGGACTCGGGTCTTGTTAGACCTTAGTGCTGATAAAGGACTCATCTCTGTCCTGGTCTTGTTAGACCTTAGTGCTGATAAAGGACTCATCTCTGTCCTGGTCTTGTTAGACCTTAGTGCTGATAAAGGACTCATCTCTGTCCTGGTCTTGTTAGACCTTAGTGCTGATAAAGGACTCATCTCTGTACTGGTCTTGTTAGACCTTAGTGCTGATAAAGGACTCATCTCTGTACTGGTCTTGTTAGACCTTAGTGCTGATAAAGGACTCATCTCTGTACTGGTTTATTAGACCTTAGTGCTGCGTTTGACACCATTGACCATGACATCCTGTTACAGAGATTGGATCAGTCAATTGGCATTTCAGGTACCGCATTAAGTTGGTTTAAATCCTATTTATCAAATAGATGTTAATTTGTATTTGTAAACGATGAAGCCTCGATGACCACCAACGTTAGTCACGGAGTTCCACAAGGTTCTGTGCTTGGACCAATTCTGTTTACCTTACATATGCTTCCTTTAGGCAATAAAGTTCAAGCATCTCTTAAAGATATAGATCAATTATCTGATGACATGGTTTCAGTGGACGTCATTGCCCTGGCATCCAACACCACTGGAAAAAATGTTGCCGTTATCTTTGATCAGGACTTGTCCTTTAACTCCCACATGACGCAAATCTCATGGACTGCATTTTTGTCATCTATGTAACATTTAAAAAATCAGACACATCTTGTCTTAAAAAAGATGCAGAACAACTGGTTCACATATGTGTTACTTCTAGACTGGATTACTGCAACTCCTTATTATCAGGCGGCTCTAATAAGTCTCTTAAGTCCCTCCAGTTGATTCAGAATGCTGCAGCTTATGTACTCACTAACACTAGGAAAAGAGATCACATAACTCCTGTATTAGCTCCTGGCTCCCTGTAACATTATTAACTCTGCTGTCTCCAGGGAGTCTTTGTGTCTTCACGTCTCATAGGGTCCATTGGACGTGGCTGGGTCTGATGCCTCCTGCCACGGCCCTGCTGATGCACCGATGAATTGAAGGACTATCGTTCTCACCCATAGGTGGCGTTGCCAACGTTTGCCGTCCCACCAGCTGAGCCGGGCCGAGACCATCCAGGAAGTCACTGAACTGGGCGTCTGAGGAGAGCCTGACACCAGGGAAGATGAGACTGAAGGAGGGAAATACACCTGGGTTACCACAACAAGGTTGGCATGAGACGGAGAAAACCTCTGCAGCCCATTGGAGGTCATGAGGATTAAAAATAATGACTGCTATGAGTCCTCATATCAGATTGTTTGCTCTGTACATTCAGTACGCAAGAGCTTATTGACCGATGAATATGGGTCTCCTTACTTTCCCTCGGAGCTGTAGCTGTTCATGCTGCCGTCCGTGGACTCCCGGCTGGCCTGCCGAGTCATCCTGCTCCTCATCTCCACCGCCAGGCCCGTCTCCGTACTCCTCTGGATGGTGCTGCGTAGCTTCTTACCTCCCGCTTCTACACACAGAATGACACGACACACGAGGAAAGAGAGGAAGGAAGAAAGAGAGGTGGAGGCTGTCAATCCAGCGCTTAGTGAGCCAAACAGCGAGTTGCACTCACACAGCTCATGACCAGCACTACCTGTGCTTTCATTGGTTTGTAGGAAAAGAAAACCATTCTAGAGGGAAAACAAAACACAAAGACTGCTTTGTGAATGAAAATCAATTTCTCAACCAAGAAGTGCGCATAGCTTATTTTGGCAAGGCGTATGTCCGTGGCCCTGAGCCAATCACAGAAGGTTGCTCACTCAAGAAGCTCTACAGAGGCGTACGCGTCCAACAGAACAACATGTGCCGAGCTCCTCTGGTTCTGGGCGACCCACGGGGGTCTTGTGGGAGTCCTGGTGAGTTTATGCTCCACCCATAAACATACAGGTACCCCCTCCCCCTTCCTCACATCCGAAATAATCCAAGACGACAGCTGACCGCCACCATTAGCCCTGCTGCTCGTCTGCAGCCAGCCTCCCTGTGCATGGGGGCACGTGGCAGACATATACTCACAAGTATGAATGCAACAAGCCCACGCACAACAGATACACTACACAGAAAAAGATATTTGATATGAGCCATTTAGCTTTGGAAAACTATCGAAATCAAATGAAAATCGATAGAAATTTCTGTCTCATATGTTCTCACGCTGAAATACATCTATAATCTACAAGTTTAAAATGATAATTGTGCATGGCTATGATGAAAGTATTCTAAACTGAGCATAACAAAATGTCATCGCAACTATTACCGTCTCATTTTTCATACTTCAAATAAATGCTAAATGAGGGCGTTGTGTTATTTCCCAGAGGTCAAAGCCAGACGAAGGTAATAACTCAGAGTTTACCTCCAGTGCACTGTTTGCAAAGTCATGACAAGCAGTCTGTAGATTTCCTTATGACATTTCCTAGCTTGTATGGATGAATCAAATCTAGACTAGCAGTCCTAACCCAGCATCATCACCTTTCACCCTTCAGAGGAGACACCAAGGAGAGCAGAGATCTCTCACATGGGCATAAACACACATGACACCTTTCATCCCAGACATCTCAGTCCTCCATCTTCCTGCTCTCCAACCTTTACAATAGGAGACGGGGACGCATAGGTCGTCTCTGACGTCTGTAGTGAGCCGCAGCTCGTAGATCTGGGCCAATAAGGTGCCAGTCGGATGTTATCAATAGACATTATAAACGCAGCAATTCGGTGCAGAATGAAACGCATTGGTCACATATTTGCTAATACTATACTTAGCATCATAGTATTGAATGGGTGATTTTCTATAATAACTTTATAAGAGTTGCTTCGACAAAAGTCTGCTGATAAATCATGTCTCCCTACATACACACATGTGTGCATCTACATTATAGACAAACACACAAACGCACAACAGCATTAAATGCAGTGGCAGATGATCGTTCAAAACGCCGGTTGGAGAATGTGGCGGCTAAGCACTTTTGTATCTGGCAACATGAAGTGGGAGGGGCCTAAAAGTCAGACGAACTGGCCCGACACCAGAAGGTCACTGACCTTAAATCTTGGCCAGACAGCAAATCACAATGAGTAGTGGAGAGCTGCTTGGCGGCCAAACAGAGGAAGTGTGAGTACATGTGGGAGTGTGTGTGTGTGTGTGTGTGTGTGTGTACGATGACGGTGCGATCAGTCAAAAGTGTGTCGAGGTATGCGCTGCAAATCCATGACCTTTTGTGTTTGTCTGTAAACAACAAGGAAGCGAGAGGAGCACGCGAGGCAACAATATAAACACACACAGGAGGCGTCATCACTGCTGTGTTGTATTCTGCCAGCTAAATAAGCATCCTCACAAGACACAACAATATGATCCAGTACAGCTACTAAATCCTTTGTTTTCATTCCCAGAGCCAGATATCAAATCATCAGGTTGGAAATGAGAGATTGTGACGAACACGAGAACATATCGTCGGACTGGTTCATGTTCCATCGTAGCAACAACAAAACAAGAAGAAGTGTGTGTATTTCACACCAAATCCAGAGCCTGGATGATAAATGGACGTCTCTTGAGATGCAGGCATCAACTTTTCGATCACAATGTTACGCACCTTCACCCTAATTATGTTCCAATTACATCTCTCAAGCTAACAATCAACACCTCAGCATCTTCCCACTGACCCTAACCCCATCTCCTCCCTCGCTGTCCCCCAGTTTAAAGCTGCTGCCGGGACACTTCCCCAGATGTCCTCTTACCTCCGTCCTCCTCATCGAAGGAGTTCATGCAGGGGAAATAGACGGCAAGCGCTTCGAAGGACGCAGAGAGGCTCATCTTGCTCTGGGAGTTCTGGATGCGCATCCCGGGGACCGCAGCAGAGGTCTCGTGCCCCTGCCTGCCCATGGTGACCGGCAGCCGTCCTTGTCGATGCGGCGGATGGAATTGAACGCGCGAGACGTCAGCTGTGCCGTCGGAGGATGATCTCGATGGCGAAAAAGGTTTGAAAATCACCTCAAATCGGACGTGGTTGATAAAGTCCAGCAGGAGGAGATCTCTGTGCTGTGGGACTCGTCTAGTCGCTTTCTAAATGCTGTGTCGACTGCATCTTCGGGAGAGCTTCGGGAACACGTTGCTCTCGGTAGCTGAGTCTCGCTCTGTCTGGGTCTGACGTTCCTACTGCGCCTCTTTCTTCAGGGGGGAGGGGAGAGAGCTGCATCGCGCTCCACCAATCAGAGAGCCGGGCTTCTCAGGCGCACCTCGGCTGGCTCTGCGGGTAAACCAGCTCTACCCAGAGATACTGCCCCCCCCCCCTTCCCATCCTCAGTTTGTTTCCCAACATTTCTTTTGTTATCATTTACTTTCTCCTTTAGATTCCTCTGCATGCCGCTTTGATTCTTTTGTGCTATTCAAGACTGTTATTTTCCTCTTTTGTCATCCCTCCCTCCCTCCCTCCCTCTCCCCATCTTATCCACAAACGCCAGTGAAAACAAGCAGTCATTATTTCCAGCCCGGCTCCTCTGTCAGATGGCTTCAGCCACATGGCAGCCGCTCAACGTTCACGTGCCAAACGCAGCTACTTTATTCTCATATTATCCCAAACTACCATACCGCAGCTGTGCTGCGTGTCGGGAGGAATTCACTGCTATTAAAACGTCTGAGAATGTGAAGTGGATGATTATGCACACATGCTGAACCTGACAACTTCATCCGTCTTCTTACCACAGCCTCACAGTTATGTTGTGTTGCAGGAAATGAATTCAATGAAAGAAGCTCTTTGTTTCAAACCTATCTAAACATGAACCTCTTTCTACCATCGGTGGCCACCTGAAGTCAGCTCTATTTACACAGTCGAGGGCAGAAAGACACAACAGTGAGGCCAAGAGAAAAGTTCTCGTCACAGGTGGTCCCTGACATACTGATACATGTGTATGGCTTTGAACTAAACCCGAGCCCCTCTGCTAACTGTCTCTGGTGCGGCTCTGACGCACAGCCAGAGAACCAATTATGGAGCTTTTTTGTGTCTAGCATTATGAGGCACAGGACAAGACAATTGACAATAAGCCCCGCCTCCAATCACTTCTTCAGGTTATCATAGAAATAGAAATATACTTTATTAATCCCCAAGGGGAAATTAGTTAACAGAAGCAGCACCGATAAAACTAAACACAATAAAATATAAGTATAAGTGTACAAAGTGAAATATAAAATACAAAATAACATAAAATAAAATATATATGTATATATACACACAGCATATACACAACATATATGTAAATGTAAATAAAGCACTGTAAAATTAAATAAAATATATATATATATATATATCATGGAGCCGACATTGTCACTAACTGCACTTTGAAAAAATATATACATTTTTTGAAAAGAAGGTGTACAATATGTATTTAAGGGATATACAATTGCAGTGAGAATAGTCTCACTGCAATTGTATATCCCTTAAATATCTATATATTCTATCGTTATACCCGTGTATAACGATAGAAGCTTAAGAGCCCAGTGTTAAAGTGAACCGCCACGTCTGAGGAAGGACATTGTTCCTGTAAGTCTTGGCCAATAGAAAACAGAAGCAGCATGTGTTATGGTTAGAGCATACCGTCAGCAGCTAGCATGGCACACTAGTGCTAACGCTAGTTAACCATGTGCTAACATACTCTGCTAATGTTAGCGCCTCAGGTTTTACGTCGAAAGGTAACGTTTCTGAAATGTATATCGCCTTCCAACCTCTCAAAGGACCAATTATAACTGAAACTCAACTTCACTTTTGTCTTCTCACGTTTTTCAGGAAAGTAGTATTTAATCAGACACCGGTATATTTCTTCAATCTGTTACAAAACACATTTAACAGACACAACCATAACACAAGGAATGCTAGTTTAGGTAAATTTTCTTTTTGTCATTCAAAAAACCATTAAAGGTGCACCTAAGAACATTCACCAGTTGACGTATTCTATTGCTTTTTAGTCATCTGATTTTTCTTTATCTTTTTTTTTGTATGAATTAAGTTGAATTGCATAACAAATATCTGATCCTTCGACTGCACTATTTTTTACTTTGTTGTGCTATTTTTAACTGTTTGTTGCACGGTATGTTTTGTATGTTTTTGTATGTTTTGTATTTTGTCCTTTCTGTGGACCCCAGGAAGATTAGCGGTCGCTAAGGCGTCAGCTAATGGGGATCCAATAAATAAACAAATAAACAGATAAACAAATATCTATGACATGACGTTTAACCGCGACCAACTCCAAATCCACACAATCAGAGAATGAAGAGGCTTGAAATGACATAATGAGCCGTATAGTTGTCGGACTTCGGTCAGTTTGCTGATGCTACTCTCTGATTGGTCAGTCTGCGCTTGAAGAGCAGACAAAAACAAAACTGCACAAACAGACTCTGGTGATTTCCTGGATGGATTTCTTTAAAATTGGTACATATGCTCATGTTTCCTTCAGGATGAATTGTAATGTTTTATTCATCACTTCGCTGTTTATTAATCAAGTGCCATCCTCTGGTCAAAATATGAATTGTTCTCATGAATAAACTCATTTCCATCGTCTTCAGATGAATTTAGAGTTTGGTGCCAATAAAGAAATTGTATAGTGAACATGGTCAATGTTATACCAGCGTTATTATTGTGAGAGCGTTTCCATGATGGTGATTATAACACTAACAGTATAACCTGACAATATTTCTGTTTTCTTTTACATGATATTCCACGACATAGATGAGAATGTGATACTGATGACATAAATCAAAAATGTTTTATATTGACTGTTATAGAGATATTGCCCTTTTAAATCATACACCTTGACTGTGAGATATTTTTCCTTTCTGCCGCAAATAACAAAACTATAAGGACCTAATTGACGAAGATTATTAAGATCAACAGTTGAACATTTAAAAGTATTTAACTAGGGTTAGGATTAGAAAAAAGGTATATTAAACTCATGTAAAATGTGTTCACGTTGATGTGTTCAAGGCTTCAAAAACGGAGTTCTGAAGTAAATAATCTCTGTTTCCGTTTTAGACCCTTAACATTACATTAACATGAAAACACACTCTGCAACATATCTCACTCCCAAACTACAGGACAGAGGCAACGCGGCTGCACCTCAGACGGCAGGAATCCGAAGAACGCTGCTGCCACTTCTACTACAACAACAGAAGGGTTTAATATCCCAGAAGTCACACGTTGTGTCCATCTGGCGGGCGGCAGAGATCAGGCGGAAGCTTTCGGAAGTCTTTGTGATTGATGATCCCGGGCCTGGCCCGGCGTCAGAGAGCGACTCTGGCACGCCGCACTGTAAACACGGCCTAATGGAAGGCTCTGGCCCCGGCACTCACATGCACTCACATGCACTCACATGCACGGCTGAAGGCAAACACACACATTTGAGCGCTCACATGCACACCGGCCGGACACGCGGCAATACAGACTCTAATGCAGGCAAACACGCTCTCTCTTCTCTTCTTTTACATTCCCTGCTGTCTACTGTTAGGTTGTAATAGTTTATTTTGATAACATCCGCAGAGGTCTTATGTTTTAAATGAATACATATAGAAAGATATTATAATAGAAAATATTAGGGAGAATATTGATGTTGTTATTAATGTATTATGACGCATAAGAGCAATTTTTACTCTATGCAAATGTAAATGGAAAGAATTAATGTGTGTTGCATGAGAGTGACTGTATGTTAGTATTATAGATCGACGAAGCCGGTTGAAATCCGTGACGTGACTTATAATAACAAGGGACTTTTATTGTGAAGGTGACTTTAATACCGGAAATAAAAGACGGAATTCTATTGTGAAAATACTTCGCTCAGACCTGACAAGCTCTATAGTATCTATATCAAAATAAGGTGTGATATCTCCTGTTTTAATCTTACATTACAACATAATAAATCTGTGTTCAGCATCTTTAGCTGGTAAATGTGAGACGCACACTCCTAACATATTCCCACCATATATATATATATATATATATATATATATATATATATATATATATATATATATATATATATATATATATAGTTATGGCTAATGTATGTAGCGACCTACTCAAAACGGTCGTAAGTGTTTTAGCTTTTGGTCTCAACCAACTGAGAGAGAATGAATATGTCTTTAACTTGCGAGATATTTCACTTCTTCAAAGTACAGTTTTCTTCTGAGATTGTTGGAACATGTTGCACACGCAGGTTAATGAGACTTAAAAAACGGTGGAAAACGTTTTATTAAAAGAGCTGAAAGAGGCTTTAAAAAAGCTCCATGAAGCCACAGCATTGGGTGCTAGAACTCCCAGCGACGCCTTTTGATGCACAGTAATATACAGATATAATACATATTTATATATTACTGTGAATGCATTTTTAAATCCTGTACAGTGCAGTGCAGTCCAACAGTCTGTCCCCCCGCTGCCTCGCTCCTCTCCGTGGTGCAAACACCGAGGGGACAACAGATGGAGAGCTACCGGCAGAGAGAAGGGCAATCTAAATACTGCCGAGCCTTAACATGTGAAGCATCCTAACGGAGAGACTGTACCGACGTCACCGCGGCAACAAACGAGCGTGATATGCAGGAAAAACATGCGTGTGAAAACTGAAGCACGAACGGGAAACAAGCGTGTTTTTAATCATTTCTCATGACGAGGAGGACCGTCGTGCCTACGCTCCATGTCCACCCCGACCACAGTGCATGTCTCATCGCGCTTCCTCTTCGTCAGACAGCGTTAAAAGACAAAATAACCACGGGAGGAAGTCATATTTTTAGCATCGGTTAAAAAGATATCTAAAAATGTAAGGTGGAAGTTCATTTTCGGAGAGGAAGCAAGAATGCTCGACACTGAAACGTGGGGATTTGAGTACACACTTGTGCTTTTTAAAGTCAAAGTCAAAGGAGACATATGGCTGAGGAGCAGGAGCCTCACTGCAGAGAACAGAGAGCAGCTGGTGGAGCCCGGCAGGGCTGAGAGGATGAATCAACAGCTTTTAAGCCGAGGTGGTAGAGATAGACGAATGTCTCTTTTGGTATTGAACTTTAAAAGTAGGATGGAAATGTGTTTCATGCTTCATGTAATCTGCTGAAACTCACGTGTCATTATAGATTTTGGTATGATGCATTAAATGGAATATCTGTCAGAAAACAACAGAATTTGATGATAAGTTTTTTACTGCAATGCAAAAAGAATAAAGACACTGTAAATAGAGGTGTCCAAGAGTCAATCAGTACACTTCCCTTTAAATAACAGTGTCACAGTATTGCTTTGTTCTTGCCAACTGGCAACTCTAGCAAAAACCAGAGCTTGGCCGGGTTATTGTCCAGCATACCCAGTGTTCACAGCTAATTTATGCCATCTTTAAAACAAGAACATTGGTTTATTTCTCAGATAATGCAAAGTACAGCGTGTGCTGCTCTCAGAGGGAAACCAATTAATTTAGTCCACCTGCTCTGATATTCACATTACAGCTCGTTCAACTCTCTCAATAGAACCATTTATTATACAGACTGCATCTTAACAAGATTCATTTGTAATTACTGTATTATACCATGACAAAAGTGCTTTATCTCCGTGCACAGTAAATCCTAAAAACGGGTGTTTGATTAAAAAAAGAAAGTATACTTTTCTCTTAAATGCTCTGCCACTGTGAACATTGAGTGTAAAATATTATAGACATGTCAGAAAAGAGACATTTCAGAAAAAAGAAAAGAGCTCATATTTGACATATAGCTTCACCTTTTAACTGATGCTGCCCCATTTACATGATACCATGTTTAACGCTGACCTTGTGTGTTTAGGTTGTGCTGCAGGTGCACAGCTACTGGGATAAAACATAAACTCTACCCCTCCAAAACCAGCCAGGAGCAATGTAAGTGTTTCAGTATAATATATACATTTTTAAATTATCATCAGTATCATCAATACTGTGTCGCAAAAATAAAAAAAAGAACTGCTGGAAGAGACGAAGCCGAGAAGACACGAGTGAAATTCTGAAGTGAGGACAAAGGCAGACAGGATATGAATGACAGCGAGATTCAAATGTCAGTTTGGCGGGAACCAGACAGTGAGTGAGGAAGAAAGAGGGATCGGGTTACATCAGCGGGGCACCGGTGTCCCTCCGCCCTGATGGTACCCGTGTTCCCTCCATGCATCATCCTGCGTCTGCTCCGGCCCCATCGGAGATTCATTAGCCGAGCAGCTGCTGATACACGCACCCAACTTAACTCAGGAGATAAATCACCTGCGCTGAAAGCCCAGAGTTCAGCTGTTTCACCACATGCAAAGGACTCTGGAGGTCCAACTTCTACGTCAGTACATGGTGGAGCATTCTGTTTTCATTCGGCTATTCTGGGCATCGTCAGTAAGGTGGCATACATACCGAGTAAAGTTACACATTCATCACTGAACACAGTGGACCTGGTGGCTTATGGTATATTGTGGCTCCTGAGGTATGAAATAACTGCACTACATCGCCAACTGTTTCCTAGCAGTTTGATTAAAGTGTAAAGGATCCGTGCTTCATCACTTCTTATCACCGGGTCTTTTCTTAGAAGCAAAAGTTAGGGCGGTTAAACAGCTGCATTTAAAGTCACCTTCAGAGCCACTAAGGCCTCACGTGTGACCTTCATCCTGAGTGAAGACGAGTGAGTGGCATGTCCTAATTCAATCCTTCTCTCGAACAGATACAATTCCAACCGGGAGAGAGACACATCTGGTCCACATAGTGAGGGAGAGGAAAGTAGGGCGCAAGAAGAATCACGCTGGAATACCCATGGCTGCACACCGGGGAACAGAAAACTAGATACCGTACCAAGTCCTCACTAATTCAAAGGGGGAGGGTCTTCTTCTAAATTACTGCTGGTGAACAACTGTGACTGTTTTTGTCGATTATGAACCAAAACTACTGACATGGAATGCTGCTATTATTATGTATTTGATCATCTGCATTGTACAGAAGGTAACAATAAAAAAAGTGTATACAATATTGCAATATTCTAAGAGAGAGATAACATCTCTGTTCACAATGCACATATATTTCACCTCATGCGTGCCACACATACAAACAAGGACAACACCAGTAGTTCACATGTAGAGCTGCACACTCTGTCCACCTCTCCATTCATCCATCTCACCATACATCCATCTCACCCTTCATCCGACTCAACATTCAATTCAATTCAGTTTATTTGTATAGCCCATTTTCACAACTTCCAAATTGGTCTCGGAGTGCTTTACAATCTGTACACATAGACATCCTTGTCCTAAAACCTCACATCGGACCAGGAAAAACTCCCAAATAACCCTTCAGGAGAGCAAAAGAGGAGGATCCCTCTCCAGGATGGACAAAAGAATAGATGCCATGTGTGCAGAAGGAATCATTATACATAAATTAAAACACAGTAACAACACAATCAAAGAATATGACTGAGTGCATGAATAGTTGGTAGTCGGCATATTCCACGATCTAGACCTCGATGATCCATCAGGCAGGTGGAGCTAGAGACCTCTGCCATGCTATCCGGACAGATCAGGACCCAGATGGCTGATGGTAGAAGTGATTATTGACCAATTTAAGGTTGAAGAGATGAGATGAAAATACAACCAATGCTTAGAAATACACTGGAGAGGGAAATGGATGGGCAGTAGGCCAATCGACTGACCTTTTTAAAAACAGTTTTTTATGAACGGACCCCCAATCTGTCAGAGACACCACCAGTGTGTTCACACTACACCAGCTCAATCCCTCAAAAATGGTTATCAAGCATTTTTGTAAAGAATGAACCAAAGATTAAAACTTCTCTAGTAAAAGTAATAGCTCAATGTTCTGCAATATGTCATATTTTTCCCTCCAGGAAAATACATCCAGTTGCTTTCAGCTAAAGGAAAATAGTTTTGAAAACTGCAACACAACACAACACACACCAGTTCATGTGCACACACTCTCACATGCACTCATATAAATAAACACAAGCGCCTGCACACAACCACAGTTTGAGGTGGGCAAACAGTCCAGAGAGCGTGTGCAAAGCAGGCACAGCCGCGACACATCTTCCAAAATGAACCACAGATTGTTATGACAGCACAATGGATCGTCGGCAAGTTGCATGAAAACAAAAACCTGGCGATGTAACAAGGAAGAAAACACAGGCAGGAAGACAAAGAGAGAGGAATGATCACAAGAGCTGTAACCTAGAAGAAAGAAAGGGAAAGGGTTAAAGGAAAGGTCACGAGGTCGTCCCTCTCCAAAGCCCCTTCAGGAAAGAACAACAACTGGAGGAGAAAGAGCTCCTGTGTTAAGAGTCAACATTCACAACAAAGAACTACGGGGGAACCTGACAGAACCTGACAGACCCACACAGAGCCACGCCCACATGAACACACAGCCCTACCTGTTTGGCTGAGCTGAGAGGTGCTCCGGCTCTTGCGCGACATGCCGACCATGGCCTGCATTTTGGCCCCGATGCTGGAGCGCCTCTTCTTGTCGCCGGTGCCTACCGTGCCGACGCCCGTGTCCGACTGGCTGCCGTCCGTCTTCTCCAGGTTGCACATGTCGCCGCTGACGCTCGTGCTCTTGGTCATGTTCACGCCGCCCGACGAGCCCGTCTGCCTGTTTTTCATTTTGGATGCAAAGTCACTGTCAGCCACCACCATTGAGAGGGGGTGGTGGTGTGTGTGTGGGGGAGGGGGTTGGATACAGGCGAGGTCAGAGAAGAGAGAGGACAGGGCAGAGGAGAGGATGTGAAAGGAGAGATGATGGAGGAGATAAAGAAGGGAGGACGGGAGATGAGAAGGCGTGGGGGGGCGAAAAGGAGAGAAGGACAGAGTTCAGGTACAGGAGTTCATGACTTACAGTATCGCTGAGTTTAGTGTGGATGGAGTTTATGTTGTTCATGCAGTGAACTATGACGTAGTAATAAGCTCCTCAAATCTGTGTGCACTAACTGAGCGTCATTTGACCTTGTATTGTATTCTATCAAACCCATCGGCCAGGTTGTTGACCACATCCAGAGTGCTGCAGCCAGAGCTTCATCCATGAGCATGTCATGTTGGTCTTGATAACTCAGTCCTATAATTTTAGTGGATATTTTCTTCAACGATGAGTGCACAAAGAACTAGAACGGGCACTCGGTAGAGTGCATATCTTCGCATATCACAAGATTGGGCTTTGAATTATGAACATGTTGGCATTAGTTGCATGCCAATTGGATAGAAATTTACCGCGCTATAGTAAAAAGAAGATTTTGACCTTTTCATGACCTTGACCTTAACCTTTGATCCGATCGATCCCAAAATCGAATCAAATGGTCTCCGGATAATAACCAATCATCCCACCAAATTTCATGCGATTCAGCTTAATACTTTTTGACTTATGCGAATAACACGCACGCATACAAATACGCGGCGATTTTCAATGCGAAGGTAATTACCCTTACTTTTAAGTTAATCTTCATTTTAGGGAGTCCATGTTGTTTGAAAAGCTGATACTGAAGAGTCATTCTTGACCTCACAGGATACGATCTCAAAGCTCCAGGGAAACGATCTATCTCGTAGATTGATTTGTTCTGCTGTTCACGAGATGACGAATACACGGTACCTTGTGGTGTTTTCTCTCTAAACAAGCGATCCATTTCACATCGAGTGTTACCTTGAGGTCGCACAAACATGTTGGATGCATTTCCTTCCTGATTTCTTTTTTTTCCAGAAGGGTTTGTAAGCTGCATTATTTACATCCAGGTTTACTTTACTGTCGGTTTTCTTCTTCTCTGCCTGTGCTGGGAACAGTGCTGCGCTTCTATTACCACCACCTTGAGAACAGATTGTAAAGCCCACATTTGTATTTTGGGATTCTTGGCAATATAAAATATGTTATTGAAGTCCTGTAGTGACGCTGCATAATTCAGGAGTGCATTAGTGCCCGTTTGGAGCTCTCTTGCTCCTCATGTACACCTGGAGATGTAAAAGCTTCTCTGCACTGTGACTCGGTGCGTTGAACTGCACACAAAAGGAAAACGTGTGTGCCACCAGCATTACTCCCCAGCGAAAGGAAATAGGCCAGACTCCAAATTAGCATCTTATTTTAGCTCTGCCTGTAATATTATCTCTAAGAGACAAATGACATTGGTGTAGCGCCCTCAGGCTACTCCTCATTAATTAAAGTGTCTGACCTCCGCCGTGTAACTGTCCTATGAAGGAGACTTATGGAGAGACACGTCGACTAAAATGGGGGAAGAATCGATGCAGTTTGACAATTGACTCCATCAATTACTGCAATTAGGCTCCTTCAGATTCTGCTCCTTCATATATTGGACATTAGTGTTCAACTCCACTGTATCAGAATTTTTAAAAATCAGTATATATATTCCAGATTACGTCCGCCACTGTCCCAGGATTTCAAGTGCAAGCAGCAATAGTGCATCACCTTGACAATGAAGGTGAGTGATGCTTTTAATTTAAACGTTAACCCTTATCGGCTCTACAGGCAGTCGTGACTTGAAGCTGAGAGAAAATGAATTGTTAAAGTATATCGACTATTACAGAGTTATTACAACTAGAGCAAGAGTAAATAGCCCCCAGTGCTGGTGTGAATATTCAGAGTTAATCATGTTTGCGTAACATATGCAGTGTTTAAGTGAATTGACTGTCAGAGTCATTACAACTAGAGCAAGAGTAAAGACCCCATGTTGATGACGATGTTCACTGTTACTCTGGAAAGCTCCGCCCCCTCTTTCTCCTTCCAAATTGAGTTTCATCCTGCACGTATTATTCCTAGAATTTTTCTAAATCACATTTGTTGTATCAAATGTTGATATTTCAGCAGAAGCAACATTTTAGAATAACTCTAGAATGTGTTCAACTTATACACTCGAGCTGTTTTTGTGTCTAGAAATATTGAATTGCAGACGGCTAACATGACAAAAGCTACACAGTAAAAAAGACTGAGTAGCTGTGTCTATGGTGTATGAATGTGACAGGATTGTTAGTCCCTTTGGATAAAAGTGTCAGCTAAATATAACGTAAAGTAACACTGAACATAGTGATAACATTTCAGAGTTAATGCAACTTAGGTAAGAGTTATTATTCCATTTCATTCGGACAAATATGAATCAAAATGAACACTTCTCAGAGTAAAATAATAACTCTTACCAGGGTTGCGTTAACTCCAACATGTTAACATGTTCAGTATTACTTTAACACTCTGTGGATAAGGCACCATATGTTCACTAGCTGAGTCTTTAAATGTACTCTTTAAGTGTTGAATTGACTCTGCCAATTTGATTGTGTATGCATGTTTATGACGTTTATGCGTCTGACCAGATGATGGTGAAACAAGTCAGATGAGCTATAAAAGAGCTTCAGCCTGCAGGATACAAACCTTTTGTTTATGCCGGGTTGTGGGTTCTGTTATGGATCAGCCTGTACTTTAATAGATAAATATGTAATAGTTATTGGGGCCTTTGATCAGTTGATGCGTCGGCCCGGAGGCTTTGAAGCCGACGTGGTACAGATGACTTTCTGAAATATGCTCTTTTATTGCCGCTGAGGCTGCGTTTCATCTGCTGGACTCGGAGCAGGTGATGATAATGCTGCTGCTGGTACATCGTTCATTACCAAGGCAAGGTCAGGGGGGCTGGGCTCACCGAGGTTACCATGGACGGGCACCTTTCAAATAGATATTCATGTTGCAGGATATATCTTTAAAACACATTCAATAATTGAAAAGTAGATGCAATTTATTTATCTAAAAATAACACTTGTTTTTCTGGTCTAACTGGACACAGTGTACAAGTCAACATGTTCATATGATCCGTGTCCAGTAGGTGGGCCATGTTTAAACCATGATGATTCTGTTGAAATATAGTTCTATAAGACATACTGCACCAGTCTGTGCAGGTTTATTTCATTTCTCTGAAGGAAAAACATCCTGCTGGGCTAAATGGACATATAGAAAAAAAGGATATATATTTATTTCTCAATTAGCAGTAATCTATTTTCCTAATCTGATGTAAACACACATTATGTTGATGAAAACTATTAAATTGGCTTGAAGTGTATTAGTATCATCTCTTTAAGTTTCCCCTGGGTTTCTTATGGACATGTTAATTATCTAAAGAGATCAATCTTACTGATCAAACGTGACACATGGATTATGCACAGTATGAATATGTACACCAGCCTCTCCTCCAGGTTCCTCATTCCTGTGTCTCGGCTCTCTGGCCGTTCTCTCTGAGTAAAATGCGCCTGCTCGGAGAACTGGAAGCCTCGGGGGGATTTTAGAATTTAGACCTCAGCTCAGAGAACATCGTGTTCCTCATCATGCAGATTGCTCACCGTGCACTTTCATCTAGGCCACGATGTTCCTGAGGCAAAACTAAACCCGGAAATGCCTTTGTCTTGAAGTGGAGACAGGGTTTGGTCTTAATATGAGATACAACAGCCTTCAAGATAAAAAAGGAAAGTAGACATTCAAAGTAATCAGTACTTGTAAAGTTTAAATATATGTTTTTAAGACTTTATCTTCAGCTAAAAACAGAATTGATATCAGGCAAAATAAGCTGAATTACTACCAAATAGCATAGTGTGTTGCATGTTTAAATGTAAAAAGTAAAAAATATTACTGTGAACCCCAATAAATAGGATTACCAGGCGCTATTTGAATTAAAACCTTTAAAGTGTGAAGGTAACGTGTCCTCCCACACCTATCCCCTCATCGTATTCGTCCTTTCACAGATAGGATCACTGCTATGTCAGGTGAGGAAGAAGAGCGCGTTGCCACGGCCACCGTGCCCCCCGGCCAGAGCATCAGTCCGTCAACACGCCGCTGAAGACCGAGGGGATTAATTGAAGCCTAAAGCTCGTTGTACGACCTTCTGATTAGCCGTCAGTGTAAGTCTCTCCTCTCACTCTAGACACTCTGGGGGCAAACAGCCCCTCCCTTCTTTTTTAGTAATGATCAGCCTCTGTCCTTCACACACCAGTCTGCACCCTCCCTCCCGTGAATGAGCCATTGCTCAGGCGACTCTGTATTGCTTGAAAAAGACACAAAGGAGCAGAGGTGATGAGGGATTGAAAAGCTCCCTTCATCTTGAAGTCCATCCGCTGAGAGCGTGTGAGTGTTTGCCTCTCTCACGTGTTTATTGTGCAACACGTGTATATTTGCACTGTGACCTCGATAAAAGGGCGATGACTCATGAGACGCGTCTACCCATCCGGCTTCATGCTTTGATGAGCGTTGAAGCAGGTAAATACTCAGCCGTCGCAGAGCAACGGCCGGACTCCGTGGACACGGTGCAGACGATAGTCAGGGTCGTGGACACGGCGCAGACGGTAGTCAGGGTCGTGGACACGGCGCAGACTAAAGTCAGGGTCGTGGACACGGCGCAGACGATAGTCAGGGTCGTGGACACGGCGCAGACTAAAGTCAGGGTCGTGGACACGGCGCAGACTAAAGTCAGGGTCGTGGACACGGCGCAGACTAAAGTCAGGGTCGTGGACACGGCGCAGACGATAGTCAGGGTCGTGGACACGGCGCAGACGATAGTCAGGGTCGTGGACACGGCGCAGACGATAGTCAGGGTCGTGGACACGGCGCAGACTAAAGTCAGGGTCGTGGACACGGCGCAGACTAAAGTCAGGGTCGTGGACACGGCGCAGACGATAGTCAGGGTCGTGGACACGGCGCAGACGGTAGTCAGGGTCGTGGACACGGCGCAGACTAAAGTCAGGGTCGTGGACACGGCGCAGACTGTAGTCAGGGTCGTGGACACGGCGCAGACTAAAGTCAGGGTCGTGGACACGGTGCAGACAATAGTCAGGGTCGTGGACACGGCGCAGACAATAGTCAGGGTCGTGGACACGGTGCAGACTAAAGTCAGGGTCGTGGACACGGTGCAGACTAAAGTCAGCGCAGGACACTGCAAAGTCAGGGTCGTGGACACGGTGCAGACTAAAGTCAGGGTCGTGGACACGGTGCAGACTAAAGTCAGGGTCGTGGACACGGCGCAGACGATAGTCAGTGATCTGGACTTTAATACATTTACTGTATTAAAGGGATAGTTTATTGAAGTGTCTGTGTACCAGGTGCACATCCAGAGTCGGTGTTAGATATATAAGTATAGACACTTATATCCCCGTTTCGAGAAACAGACCAGAGTAAATAAATGACCTGCTGTAAACAGAAGGAAACAAAAAGAAAGACCCTCCTAAAAATGTTTATATATGTATATATTTAAGTTTAATGTAACAATATTCTAAATATAGCATACATACATAAACTGATACACATTTTTTGTTTTAAGTGAACCTTTAGGTGTCTAAAATGTATTGATTTCTTCTCTATACATGGCATCTATTGCACCTGCTCATCCTCTCTGAGGCACATTTTTAATTTGTGACAATGGGCTATACAAATAAACTGAATTAAAATACATTATACTGCTGCCCCTGTCCACCCCGTGCTGGTACTGCTGTATGTTCCTCCAAACTGTCGATGTGCACACATCTACCGAAGGAATACTTATAGATAAGTACCTCATACCACACTTTAAAAAATGTAATGTATGTGAGTTAATAAAAGCTATAAGCTGAGGGCAAGACTTACATGAACATGAATGCAGCACTCTGTTATACCTGTATGTCTCGGCTTGTGTGTGTTGTCCCAAAATAGAAGGATGTGCGATGTCATATATCTATACTGTAGAAGTCATGAAGGATTTGGGGTTGATCACACAGATAAGAGTTGTTGTTGTTGTTGTTGTTGTTGTTGAAAGCAGGACCAATCCAGCTCACTTTCAGTTCAGTGTTTGGATTTAGATGATTTTGCTCAGGCAGGATTTGTATCACATTAACTCGCCTCCAGTAACCCTGAGCTGAGAGTGAACCACTTGGGTCTGACAGTCGAGGTGTGAGACACAGACACACACACAGAGAGAGAGAGAGAAATGTTCTCGGCGTGTTGAGGAGAAGCAGGAGGTATGTGGGAGGTTCTGGTTGACAAGTTGCAGGTGCAGAGAGGAAGGCAGACAGACAGGAAGGCAGACAGACAGGCAGACAGGCAGAAAGGCAACATCCCAGCTCGGAGCAGTCCGGACAAACAGGAAAGCAACTCAAGACTAAAACTTCGATCTTCTTTTAGCATTAATCTGAATCTAAAAAGACGCCCTCTATAGATACCTGTATCGCTGCTCTGGGCATTTGGCATCCCACGCATGCATTTTGTTAATCAGACCGTACACACTGGCACAGCGTTAATCTCCCATATGAGGGTATGGCTTTTATCTTAATGGTTTTTATCTCTCAGGTCCGAGCACTCGCTGTGCGGTACTAATATGGGTAAGAAGCACTAAGTTGGATCCTGCTGTGAATCTGATTTGATAGTGAACACATCTTATGTAAAGGAGCTTTTATCCTGCCCTGGGAGTCCAAATCAGTTTGTTCTTGAATTTGCATTGAAAATGAAACGTTGCTCTTTTGTGGCCAATTTAATAGTGTCCTTATTATAGTCTTGTGTGTATACATGTATGTGTGTGTGATCGATTACAATGAAATACGACAGTATTGTGCATTATTGTGTCATGCTACATGGTGAAATATGAATACTTCACTAATATCTCTGAGCTAAGTGGCTCACAAGGCAAAAGCATCAATAGAGAAATGAGACAGCCCCTTGACAACAAGAAGATGATTGGAGGAGAGCATTGTTAGTCAACTCACTGTAGTCTGAGAGCAGACTGTGAACGTTTTCATTTTGCAAAGTGTTCTCTGAGCGAGAGGAGTTTGTGTCTCAGCACCACTGCTGTAGGTGCATTTTAAATCATCTTTAATCTCCTCCTAATGACACCGTGTGGATCTTTCCATGCAGGTTTTATTCACAGAGACTTTGAGGTTCATGAGGTGTCTGTCTTCCCCTCAAAGCCAAAGGAGGTGAATAGTCTGTAGATTCACCTCCTTTCTCCTGTATTGTGTTTTTGATTTTGTTTCCATTAAAAAGAAAAAGTATATATTTTGAGCAAAGTCAAAGGAAAATATTTGTTGATGGAAGCTTTTGTCAACGATCACTGTGGAGTAGAGTAACCAGGACATTGTTTGTATAAAGAGGCTTTGTAGACGACAAAGATACCATTAATGTATCATCATTTCCATCAGATTGTCTCATGCTAACTCTACTCTTACAAGTAGTATAATATTTCTTAAACGTATAATCACATATATACATAACGTACTTACTGTTCATATGTAAGTATTCCTATAGACGATATCTTAAAATCTCTGCAAATGATCTGAACCCGTCTACTTTATATATATATATATATATATATATATATATATATATATATATATATATATATATATATATAGCACTTTAAAAATATATTATATATATATTATAAATATATATATTATATTTTTAAGTATATATTATATTATATATATAGTATATATATAGCACTTAAAAAATATATATTATATATATATATATATACAGTATATATATACTATATATATCACTTAAAAATATATATATATATAATATATATATATAAATATATATATATATATATATATATATATATATATTTTTAAGTGCTATATATATTATATATACTGTATATATATATATAGAATATATATTTTTTTAATATATATATATATATATATATATATATATATATATATATATATATATATATATACTTCTTTTTTTTAAAGTGCTACTTGAATCTTAAGTCTCATCTCGAATGCTTCCATGTCCATCGTATCTGCTACGTAGGCTTGAAAAGAGTGTTAGTAGGAATGCTACTCTACTTTAGTAGATGTGTTAATAGGGCCACCGTTATTATGAATAAAGGGCAGAGGACAGTCACCACACTTTGCACATCGTTATAGAAACGTGCAAAAGGTCAGCGGGTCACTACGGGTCTACGTTAGTCTGCCACACACTCGTTACCTGAGGTCAGTCTCTGAGATACTCCTCTGGCCCGAGTCCTCTTGCGTCTCCAACAAATCTGGCTGATGCTCCTCGCCTGTGTCTACCTCCCCGCCTCCCTGAGATCCCCCCTCTTTATTATCCGCCCTCCTCCCCTCCACCACCCCCCCTCCCACGCCAGGCTCCTCCTCTAGCGCTCCTGCTAACCGCTCGGCCCCCTCCCCGGACTCCAGGCTCCGCGATCGCAACTGGCTGAAGACGGAGACGAGGGAAGCGAGAGTGAAGTGAGCGGCACATGCAGAGCAAAAATGAAAAAACACACAGAGCATGAATATTGTCAACAATAAGAGAAAGACACACTCACACACACACACACACACACAGACAGAGAGACAGTGCAGCCCAGAAAACAGAGATGTAGACATACAGCAAAGCACCGTGCACATTAATTAGTTTAATTATGTTTTGCTTTGATATGAAACAATGTGTTTTATGTTTTTAGTGCGTGTTGCCAGATATGGAAGAACTTCCCCCGCAGCCAGAATGAGCTGAGTTCAACTTTGGCTCCAAATTATTTTTTTTCTAAAAACGGAGCCAAACCTGAACTCAACACGCGATGCATTTTCCTCTTTACGTTCAACAACGTGCAAACTATTTCAGAGCTGAAAACGTCTGCACGTATTCTAGAGTGATGTGTTCACAGCTGGGGGGGGGGGGGGGGGGATTGGTCCATTCCTGCTAACACCGCGATGGCTTTGAGTTCTCCGTCCTACCGGATGTTGCGGTTCCCCTGCGGCCGCTCTGATTGGACAGACATGTAGCTCGTGCTGCTGAAGCGAGAGGCGCTACTGGTTCTCGACACAGCGGACACGTCGCTCACATCGCTGTCCGACGACTTGGCCGACAGGTTATCGGAGCCCCGGGGATCTCTGCCAGGACGCTGCAGGGAGGAGGACAACAACAACAACAACAACAACACAGCGTCACAGGGATGTCATATAAAACGACAACAAACAATGATTTCTGGTGCTTTACTGGTGCATTCAAGTCCAATTTTGAGTCTGCGCTCTAGTCAAATGTGCCACAATGAGACACTGGTTTAATTTAATAAAGTTTTGAAACGGTGCTCGAATGCCGTTAGCTCTCTAAGGACGAGCGAGGTTGATCGAGACAAGAACAGACGTATTGCTTTGCTCTGCGAGAAGTGCAGAGAGACAGAGTAGATGTTGTTGCAGAAGATATACTGTAAGTATTGGGTGAGCTATCTGACATGTGGGAATATATTTTGAAGTCGATTTAACCGAGAGGAAGATACTTTGGTTTCCTGATTGTGAGATGATCCGTCTGGGAACACAGACGTACTGTATGTTCACATCATTCAGTCGCCGATAGTTTAATCGTTCCATCTTCTAAGTTTACTACATTCATCTGACAGCAACACGTATAACTTACCTTGCAGATCAAGATTATGATTACTATAAAAGTATATGATTATGTAAAAACAGATATGTTATCGGTCATTTCTTTTATAATGCAGTGTGATTAAACACAACTTTATTTCTGAATATGAACCATGTATGCAGATAAAGTAATTGCGGTCCATGCCTACGAACTATTCATACACTCGGTCGTATTCATTGAATGTGTTGTTACTCTGTAATGATTCCTTCTGGTCACATGACATCTATTCTTCTGTCCATCCTGGAGAGGGATCCTCCTCTTTTGCTCTCCTGAAGGGTTCTTACCTTTTTCCCCCTGAAAGATTTGTTTCTGTATTTTGGGAGTTTTTCCTGATCCGATGTGAGGTCAAAGGTCAGGGGTGTCGTATGTGTACTGATTGTACATTTGTGATATTGGGCTGAATTAAAATAAACTCATTTGATTAATAGGATGCCTCTTGAATTTCTAAATGTGCATTTCATCAATGGCACACAAGCTCCTGGCGAACAGGTAACCTGGGGGTCCACGGCTTATTACATTACATTACATGACATTACATGTCATTTAGAAGACGCTTTTATCCAAAGTGACTTACAATAAGTCCATCAAACTAGAGTACAAACTAAGAATACAGAAAGTAACATTTCCTCAACATAGTCGAACTACAAAAGTACCACAATAAGAGATATTTAAGAGCCACTGAAGTGATAATCTGTGTTTTAATCCAGATATAGTCGGAAAAGGTGAGTTTTCAGTTTCCGACTGATGGGGGTCTTTGAGGCTGATGGGGGGGGGGGGGGGGTGTAGTCCTCTTAGTCCAGCCTTACCAAAATAATTATATAATATAAAGCACTTACATTTACCTTAAGCCGGACCAAATAAAACAATAACATTCTGCTTACATGTTAATGCATCTGTAATAATCATGTTATTTGTGTTATATGAAGTATATCTTGCTGATGGCACTTACTTATGGTACTTTTGTAGTTTGACTTTCTTGAAGAAATGTTACTTTCTGTATTCTTGTTGTTCTAAGTTTGAACTCTTGGTTGATGTACTTATTGTAAGTCTCTTTGGATAAAAGCGTCTGCTGAATGACATGTGATGAGGATATTATGGAAGGCAGACCGTGCCATATAACGAAAACACCAGTGATACATTTTGACTAAACTAGCTTCACTATAAGTTTGGCATGAAAAAAATTGGGTATAGCTGGATGTGTATATAATAATCCTTTGTGTATTTTCTGTGTATTGTTTACGGTCAGAGAACCTGAACTGAGTGTCACACTAAGTGTCCCGTAATGTATTTTAAGTCTTGTTTAACAACTGAGAGACTTGTTTTGTCTCTGGCGCTTGTAAGGAGGATAATGTTCAGCAGAAAAAGCAACACCTCATAATTTCACCTCCTCTTGATGGGCTCACAGCCAACACACTGGAAGCTCCAGATGCTGCACTTTTCATTCCTCAGACTTAAAAAGGAGAGCTGGCCAGCGAGCGGCTGGGCCCGGACTCTCTAAACACGCTCAGCACCTCTCCAGAACACGGCCGTAAACTCTCTGCGCACACTCACTGTCACATTCCTTAAAGGCGCAGTACACCCAAATGAGAAAACGCGTGTCCGAACTTCCTGTATCTAGTCTCACAGACAGGTTTGGTGTGATGTGTGAACTTCTGGAGGTATGCACCAGGATGAGTCAAAGCAATATTTGGAAAGTCTTCCCAGAAACCTTGTTCCAGTGACTCCACAGACATTTCTGCGAACATGATTTATCATTATTACAACAATATATCCCTTTCTTCAGTTAAAAGTCCAAGTCACTGCTTATGGGAAATGACCATTTGTAGATCAATGACTCACCACGTGTTACCCCCGGATTTTTGAAGAAACAGTTTTCTTCCCACAGTGAACAGAGAGCCGAGAAACGGCCAAAAAAGGAGATGATCTTTGATGTTGTGAGCTGAGCGTACGGCAGGATGAATCGACTGGGGTTTATATACTGCGCGGGTAGTGGGAGAGTTCACACACACGTTTTCATATCGTTTACAGCATCCATTTACTTCAATTTATGGAGGATTCAATTCAATTCAGTTTATTTTGTATAGCTCAATATCACAAATTAAGAATTCTCCTCAGAGGGTTTTACAATCTGTACACATACGACATCCCTGACCCAGGACCTGGAATTAGGAAATGTTTTTTTTAAAGACAGTCCCAATATCAGTTTTTTATATTTGGAACAAATATTAAATGTCTTTTCTTTTTAGTAAAAAAAAAACCAGCATTCATTTTTAGTCAATTTATTTTATCACAAATTAAAAACTCACATCGGATCAGGAAAAACTCCCCAAAAAATATTTTAAAACAATTCAGGGGGAAAAAAAGGGAAGACGCCTTCAGAAGAGCAACAGAGGAGGATCCCTCTCCAGGATGGACGGAAGGAATAATTACAGAGTTACAACTCATTCAATGAGTACTACACACTTTTCTTCTCTGAAAACAACCTTTCATTCACTTTTTATCATTTTCTACCAACACCATTGAAACCAACTCGTGAACCGTAATGAGTGTTTACCTATTTTAGTATGTCCATGTATGCAACGTACACTATCCAACATCACGATGTTGCTATGTGCATGTGCATACTAGATGCATGTGTCCTACTGACGCACCATCCAGCCCGTGTAGACATGTGGCGCTCTCACCTTGTGGTAGTCCTGCTCCAGTCTGGACTTGCTCATCTTCAGTTTCATCTGCCGGGTCCTCTCCTCCATGTCCACACCTAAGCGGCACAGAGACAGGGGGGAGGGGGGGTGTCAGATGGGGGGACGACGGCGCCAGAGAGGCCGGATGGAGGGACGTACTTTTATGGTGAGAGACAAGCTTCTGCCGAGCTATGAGCCATGAGCTATGACGAGGACAGACCTAATGGGGTAAAGCTGGATGGTCGACGTCAGAAAGAACTCGCTGGTCAACGGAAGCTGCGTAACACATCGAACGGCTTCATTCGTAGCAAATTGTCACAATTCCAGGCTAATCGTTGACTGAAATGTTCTATCTAGTCGGCTGAATAATAATCAAATAGCACCATTTATAGAATAGAACAATAGAATAGAGCTTGGGACACGCTTTACATGGGGTTCTAGATACATGCCAACTCATCCCTCTGAGCTCAAACTTAAACGTTTCTAAAACCATCACGTCATCTTGTTTACGCATCTCCTCCTAAATTAAACTGTTAGCCCTGTGCTACGTTGCGTGTCGCCGCAGGTACAATTTACAATCGAACAAACACAAAGCCATAATCAATACAGAAGCTTATCCTTCTGCCGGAGGTGACGATGCCACTCTGTACAATCGTGTCCACGTTATGTAACTAAAAAAGAAAATAAACCACCGGAAATGAACCTCACTACGAATCCTTCCTGCTGCGCCTGCCTCTCCATCCTCTCCACCTGCTCTCTGCCTCTGCCTGTGTGTCATAGGATGGCGATGGTAAGGTGAGGATGAATGTACAGGTGCCATGCGCACATACAACAAGCCGAGAGCATATAGTAGACGTGATACGAGCTGAGAGACAGTTAGTGATGGCGTTGTTGTGATGGTTGATATATTACCGTGTGCCACAGCCTACACATGTCCGCGTCTTTAGTTTCCTCGAAATGACAAGAAAAGTACAACATCACACGCCTCAGGGCATTGATAGATACTTTATTAATCCCCAAGGGGAAATGTGTCGCCATTGTATGGCATCATTTTACATTAAAGGTAACTTAATGTTGGTAGAAGAGCATTTGAACATGTCTTTGTGTGAGCTGGAATCTATTTATACAAATGTAAGAGTCGAAGGAGACATTTTGAAAGTAGAAGTATTCTATTTGTATTCTTCTTCATTTCTATCCAGATGCACTAATTGATTATGTTTTGAGTTGGAAAGCTCTCTGAACAACCGGTACACACATTTACTCATAAACTGCTCAAAGTAAGGGGGGCATTTAATATTATATATTAATATGATATATTAATATTGTCATACAGACTTCGACCACTAGAGGTGACTTTGTATTTGTGCTCAGCATTATCTTTGTTTACCTGTTCATTTAATAATAGTGTTGTTGTGTGTTTATTTACACACAGCATCGCAATCATTCTCTCTTGCATTAACATTTATTTAAACTCTGCATTTGAACTTATATTCATACACATGTATACTATTCTTCATCAACAAATCAATTTTTCAGTATAATAATTTGCACTGTTATAAATTGTATTTTATCATTTTTATAATGTTTCACATGTATTGTCATTATATTGTTATATAATGTGCACATACCTATTTGTTATAATTTTACTTTGTTATATATCTCTACCCAGGAATTGGAGCAACTGTTACATTACCAACAGCCCTGTTGCATCATTTAGGTATTTCTGATATATATTCATAGTCCCCTTGACGGAGAGAGGGAAGCTGCTGTGTTTATACCTCCACCTTAAAGAAGGTGCTTCATTCAGCGCTGACGGAGGGTGGAGGGGATGAAATTAGAATTTGGCTTCTAGACCTGCGGCAAAGAAACCAAAGAAACCAAAGAAACCACGGTGTCATGGCAACCATCCAGATAAATGAACACCATGACAGAAACCAGAAGCTTCATCGACACAACCATGGAGAGCACAAACAGCACGAGAGGATGAAGACGAGCAGAGCGGGGCGAGATGTGAGGGGAGGTGGGGGAGGGCAAGCCAGGAAGATGTACAGAGTGAAGAAGAAGAAGAAGAAGAAGAAGAAGAAGAAGAAGAAGAAGAAGAAGAAGAAGAAGAAGAAGAAGAAGAAGAAGAAGAAGAAGAAGAAGAAGAAGAAGAAGAAGAAGAAGAAGAAGAAGAAGAAGAAGAAGAAGAAGAAGAAGAAGAAGAAGAAGAAGAAGAAAGAGGGACAGACCTGAGTTCGTCCAACCTGGTGAGTCCATGTCTTCTGGGATCACATCACAGAATGGACAGACACAGACAGAGGGGAGGAAGGTGGATGTGAGGAGATGCACGGAGGGTAACTGGGGAAAGGAGGGGGGGGAGGAGAAGAGGAGGAAGGAAAGGAAGGAAGGAAGGAAGGAGGGCGATCCCATCACCGTGAGCCAGGTTGGAGGAGGGAGAGGAGGGACACGACACAACAACAGTACGACACCACAATGACAAGAAACACAAGAACACAACGCACAAACAAAATCATAGAGAACACAGAGAACACACACACACACACACACACACACACTCCACCATGATGGGCACAGTGAGGAGTCGACACAGGAGAGGCTGAGGGAGAGGCGGAGCATCTGGTTATTGGAGGTCAGAAAGAGGGGGGGAGGGGGGAGCTGCTGTGCTTAAGAAGGAAAAAGAGCTGAAACAGTAAAGAGATGTTAAGATAGAAACACCACACTTCTGGGGTAAGGGGGGGGAGAGGGGGAGAGGAAGAGGAGAAGTGGATGCCACTCGAGTCTGCGTGGGGCAACTGTGGGAAAAATATAATAAAATAAAGGCAAAAACAAAGCAGAACAAAGCATACGGAAAGCACAGAGCAGCGAGCCGACGACCTCAGCAGGGTCAGCAAGAAACACAGATTTAACCTGAGTAGAGTGCACCTTCTCAGTCACACACACACACACACACACACACACACACACGCATGCGTCAGCTACAGTGTCTGTCTCAAAACAACATGTACCTCTGTTGCTTCTCTGCTACACATGTTCCCCCTCTCCGTGTTATTCCTCTGTTCTTTGGTCCTGCCGCTGACCCTGGAATATTTGTCTTCTCTTTCCCTCCAAAGAGCTGTGTTTCCATCCCTCTATCATCTCTTTGTGGGTCGAGCCACAGAGGATGGACCCGCGTGACCTCAGATCGTGGGTTGTGACCCCGTGACCCCTTCTCAGAGTCCGACCGCCCCCTCGGGCCGCCGGTCTGGACCAGGAGTCTGAACCTGACGGAACCGACAGAACCGACAGCTAGGAAGGCAAGAGGAGCCTCCATTAGACTTCATCTTCTCCTTCTTTTGCATTTACCTCAATTAGTGCGAGATTAGGGTGAATAATGAAGTGTCACATTAATTAAAAAAAGACAATGTGAGACATCTGCCTCAGCGGCTTTCATCTCTTTGTGGCAGCTAACATCGTCTCATTAGAGAGTCAAATGATAATCAAGAGAGCAAGTCATTTATTTATGTATTTGTGCATCATGTAGGTCATTGGCATAAGGGAGTAAAATGAGGAAGGAAGTAAAATGAAAACTCATTGAGATCGGACATACAACACATGTGCTTTTCTTCTTCCAGAGATGAAAACCGGGCACACACACACACACACACACACACATATCTTTATCCTGATGCCATCCTAAATGTGTGCTTTGTGGTTCTGTTCTTAAATCTCTTCACTATTAAACTGCACCACCTGCAAAAAGCTTCTTCGCATCGCCCCACGCTCATAACTCAGTCCCAGGCGGGTTTTTTTTTTGTTCTGCTGCAGATTAAATGACCGCTGTGAGAAACCCGTGAACGGCGGGTGGAGGTGAGACGCACCGTCGATGTCGAGCGGCCTCGACCCGGCCTTGAGATGGCGTCGAGGGAAAGTAACGAGAGCGGGGGTCACGCTGGGATAGAGCATCGTGAACAGAGGCAGAGACACAGAGAGTGGCCGAGAACCAGGGAGAGTAAAGAGTGACCGGGGGGGGGGGGGGGGGGTCTGAGAGAGACCGGAGAGACAGACGTAGTAACGTTTAACGATATCGCAGTTAAACATCAGTTACAGCCGAGATGATGCGGGCATTGCATGGGAGTCACGTAACATAAATAGGAAGGGGTGGAGCCGTGTTTCCATGGGAACACATTAAAGCTAAAACACAGCATCTCAAGAGTCATTACCGTATCAACACGGCCACGTGGATGACGGCAACTCATCAAACTCCATTTCATGAAATTAAGTACGACATTTTTTTTTAAACCTTGATCCGTTTTTCAACATTTTTTTTTTAAACCTTGATATGTTTTTCAATTTTTTTTTTTTTTTTAACCTTGATCCGTTTTTCAACGCTTAGTGATGACAAAGAGGTTGGAGAAACATCAGCTCCACGCTGCACTGCAAAACCACACCAAGAGAGGAGAGAGGAGAGAGAGGATGCCACCCAGAGGCTGACCTGGGTATGACTCGTGTGAATCATCTTTTTAAATCCTTCTGTTGGCCAATTCAAAATAGAAAGAGAGATTATATATTTAATGTGTCCAGCTTCTACAGTACAAAGGCCAGGTCTGACTTTGGTGAGGCATTATTCCAGCTGATAAAAAAATCCACACAAACGGTGAAAGACAAAACTCTTCAACGACAAGATCACCCATCGCAGAAAAACTGCACAACGTAACACAAGTCCATGAATAGAAAAACGACATATTATTATGTCTCTATCGTCTCTCAAGTAGTTTTCCACTTTTCTACCAAAACTCTCATTCCTGTGATCATAGAACAGGGTTCTGAATCAGCCACTTTTCAAAACTTAGTTTTCAGCAATTAAAATAGGTATGTGTGACAATATAAGTGACAATTGGTAGCGTTTGAACACTTAGGTTGGTTTAAAATGTCTATATAACTAGTCAATTCAACCTTAAACGTATTCCTTTTTATTAAAGTGGCTCAGTTGACAGAGACTTACATGAGTAGCAGATTTGGTGCTTTACTCAGATGATGGAGGCCGACTCATTCTGAGTGTTTCTATTCATTAATGACGAAGTCGCTCCAGATCATCGCCTTGCTCCACTAAAATGCCCCGTCAGCATTACCCACTGCGCGTGTGGCAGTGAGAGTTTTACTGTTCATGGACTCATATGCTTGATTGTGATGAACATTTCAATGTTCTATTAAAATGTCAAAACACCGCACCCAGGCCAACCAACCTGCGTCAGTGAGGGTGGAGTGAGGCTGTGTCCCTCCGTCAGACAGGGAGCCATTCACCCCTCGCTGCTGGTCCTCCCATGTCACTTCTACAGCGAGACACGCACACACGTACAGTACAGATGTTTACACACGCGCGCACGCACACACACACACACACACACACACACACACACACACACACACACAGGGCTGCTGGTCTACAGCCATCTTAGAGACCTTGTATTATCAAGAGAACTTTTTGTTTCCTGCACAAAATGTGCAAAAAAAGAAGTATTTGTATACCTTAATACAAGGTTATACAAATATTTAATTTACATTAATATTGTACAGCCCAGAATCCCAAATTTTCTTTGGAGGGCTTTCCAATTTTATCTAAATATTGAGCGGTGATAACTGGCCAGTGTAACAATTGGTGAGCAAACTCTTTGCCACTTCAGCACTGACTTCATGGACAGCTCCTCATCAAAGGTAATGAACTGCTCCCTCTGCTGGCCGACAGAGGTAACAGTCCACGATGGACGAGCATCAGCAGATTGGGCTCTGCAGTACTTCCACGGCAAAGTGCAAAGCACAGAATTCAGCAAACACTACGCTTAATTACTATGTGTTGAGATGCAATAATCAATCTTAATTTGTGGCTTTGTATTTTATATTTCACTTGTATAGTTTATGCACAGTCACTTTTTCTTTCTTTCTTATATTTATATTTTATTCTCGTGTGTTTAGTTTATTGGTGCTACTGTGTCCACAAATTTCGCCTTGGGGATTAATAAAGTATATTTCTATTCTATTCTTCTTCTTCTTCTAAAATTTCAAAAAGTCATGTATGATTGAAACTGACAGTCTTAAGTAAAGTACTGTGCAGTAATTCATCTCTCATTAAAACAATTAGCACATTTTGCCATGGACATACAGTGGAGAGCTCTCTGTGAGGTGTAGCTGAGCAGAATTAATTTCTGATAAAGTCGAAGGCAGATTCGGGCCGTACTGGAGCCGGAGAGGGACGGACCAGCAGAGATCACCACGACAGCTCTCTGTGCATGTTCCCTACATCTGATCACTCCAACTCAACTAACCACACTCAGTCTGTATAATACATGTAGACGAAGAGAACTGTGCACGGCTAACGCGAACGAGGAGTCCCTGAGAGCGGAGAAGCAATGAGGATCACACATGAAGAACTCGTGTTGACCGAGAAAGCCCACACAGCAAACCCACGCCGCCACACGACTCCGGCTACTTGCCTTTCCTCCCATTTAGCGGTGGGCCTTGGGGTTTGTCCTCATGTGCTGCGAGTGGAGAGAGACAGATGGAGGCTTGTGAACCCCCCGTACTGGTAAGTCACATGAACACGGCAACTCATTCCTGCATGTGCTCACACTCAGAGGAACACACACACACACACACACACACACACACACACACACACACACACACACACACCGCCATCCAAGATGCTGTACACTCGTGCGCTAACTGCTGTGATCAGGGTTCTTACACATTTTGACCAATGGATTTCCATGACTTTTCCATGACTATTTCATGACAAATTTCCATGACCAAACTGAAATCTCGGTATAACATGAACAATTTAGAATATTTTGCATATTGATTGCGTACACCGGCTTATATTTTGAGCGTCTTTCTTTAAAAAACATATTAATTATTTCAAACTCGGCGTGAATGAACATTGTGGTTATAACACATTTCCATGACTTTTCCCAAACTTTTATGATTTACGTTTTTTCCATGACTTTTCCAGGCCTGGAAATGACCATTTTAAAATTCCATGACTTTTCCAGGTTTTCCATGACCGTACGAACCCTGTGTGATGCTACTGTTGCACCATGCATGTGTTACCAGAGTATACAGCAGCATTGGGCCTGCAGAAGATAAAATTGCCTTTTCAGAAACGTTCCCCTGTTTCCATTGAGTCAGCCAGCACTACATCTCTGGCAGTGTTGAGTAATAGCATCACACAGTCAAAGGACAGGAGCACGCCACACACACAGATGGGAAAGAAGGAAGTGGAAACTGTGGGGAACTCCAGTTTGTGCCAACAGTCTGGCCGTTCATTGAAGCCTGCGGATGAATGTACAAAACGCGTACTGTACATCCACAAACCAGGTCGGAAATGAGCTTGTATTCATAATATATCAATTGAGAACAAGCGTGGATTTATTATGAAATCAAGTAGCATTTTAAGAAAAAGGAGAACAACACATCGGGTTTGAAGGCTGTTTCTGTAGTCGAAAGAAAACACACACCTGGGCGACCATTTTGGGGTTTAGATGCGCCAGGCTCCTCCCCTGCTCCCTCTTAGGAGTTGCCACAAATAAACAGATAACATACAAGACCATTAGGTATGGATATAGTTTGAAACAATAGCAGGTTTATCAACAGTTCTGCTCTCCTCTGTAACCAGCGCGGGGCAATAACACAATCCGGTCCATTAAACACTACACACGCAAACACACAACCACACACACACACACACACACACGTTTGCATTACATAAGCTGAGTGCCATATGGCTTTATGGGAGCTACAGCACAAGGTCAGATCAATACCTCCCCCCACTGCCACTGTCCTGCAAGGTAAGAGAGAGGAAAAGAAACACAAGCGCCAAGAAAAAAAGAAAGAAAGGAAGAAAGGAAGAAAGAGAAGTGAGAAAGAAACGATACACTGTCAGGTATAGAGAGCAAAAGTAGAAAGAGAAGCTGGGGGAAGGAAGAAAGAGGAAACAAGGCGATACACAGGAGCAATGGCGAGGTCCAGACAGAAAGATGGCACAGATAAAGAGGATGGAGCAAATCAGAGAGTGAGGAAGACAGGATGAGAGAGAGAGAGAGAGAGAGAGAGACAGGGTGGCTGGCCGCTGTACAGAAGACGGGGAAAGCCCTCATGGGCTCTGAGGATGATGAAAGAGTAATGCGAGTGCTTTGAGAAGCCCCCCCCCCCCCCCCCTCCCCTATCTATCTTTGACCCAGTCATTCTCTACCAATCTCTACAAATCTAAAATAGTCTTTGTTTTTCCACTGCGTCTGTTTCAAAGACACAAGTGAAATAACCAACGCTCTTCTTAAGGGACACGCCACAGGAGTTACAGAAGTGCTGAGGAACAAATTAGACTTTGAATGTCTCTTTGAAAGCATCACGCTCCTTAGCCTGATTAGTTGAGGCAGAATCATTAGCTTTGGTGGAGTTTCTCAGCAGTCCACATAGTCCGAGACAAACACAAAACACCACACCGGTCCCATCAGAAGTAGGACCCAGAGAGGCCTACAGGTCAGCACCACACAGCACAGCTGAAACGGAGGGTTCAAGGAGCACCGAGTGGCCTCCAGTGAAACCAGTGCCGACTGGGTGTGAGCCTTCAAAGTGAGGTGCAGCTCAACCAGCGCGCCCAGTCTGAACGACCAAACCCGCACATTCAGGTACAGACCTTCACTAGGCTGAGATCCTCCGTCTCCATCTTCTGAGAGGGAAATGAAAAAGGAGACCGAGGAGAGGTGTTACGGGTGGAAGGCAAAGTAAACACCAATGCAACATAAAGACAACGCGTAGAAGTCCTCGCCCTTTAAGATGTGATAACTCGCTAATGCGGAAAGATTCCACCTCAAATCAAAATCCGAAAATAAAAAATGAAGCGTAAAAGTCAGCAACGGCTGTCACATCAAAGCCACTTATCAGCCCCCATCAGTCGGGCCGCCAAATAAAAACGGTATTATCGTGAGGTTCATCGTGTCTTCACCCTGTGGAACAATTAAAACACAACAAGGTGACTTACTTCTGTCTTTCCCCGTGGCTGGAAGCGTTGGGAGCTGCCGTCCTCGTCTGTTGGACGTGGGGGTACTGGTGGGACTGGTCTGGACTGATCCACTACGAGGATGAGCCCTACATGACAAAGAAGTGGCGGACAGTGGGGTGAGACACACATTAGTACAAGATCTGATGGTGGATGCAGCGCCTGGACATGTTGCACCCACATCAGTGTGAAACAAAGTAAAGGTGTTAATAAAAAAGAAAGAAGAAAATTAACATAAAAAACTTTTACTCTAAATCATTTACTATTATACCAGTTAAAAAAATGATCGTGGAGATCACATAATTACATATTTGGGTCATAGGCATGCTCAAATGGAGATAATTGTATTTGTTTTATAATTTAAAGCCATATTTAAGAACTCCTAGTGGTCACATAGCTCCATATGAAGAGTTATTTAAAAACAGAAACTATAAAACCAATGCACACAGCAATGAAGTTTGGCACATGGGGGTGGAAGGACACATCAACCGTAAGGGAACTGAGCCGCAAAAAAGCAAAAAGATGCCAGGTGTGAACCGCATGTGCAGTCGACTCGTCAAGCTGCAAGGAGAGAAGAGTTCAATGCAGGAGCGGCGGAGCAGTGCGACCATGCGTTCAGACCGTCCCCAAAAGGCTTCAACACAAAAGAAGAAAGGAAACAGGAACTGCCACCGCGAGGGAAACGGCAGCCGTTGATGTTAGTGATGGAGTCAAAGTAAAACACGTCGGCCCATCACTGCTATACTCACGGCAGCGTATGAGCAGTGTGTTCCAAATTAAAAACGTCAGCGCGCGGCGGCGGCGGCGCCGTGAACATGGGGCAAGTAAACACAGCGCCGGTGCCTTTGGGGACACAACAGAAAGTGGGTGGTGGTCGTGAGGGGGAGGTGGGGTGAGGTGAGGCGGGGGAAGCAGGGTATTGGGAGGGGGCGGGGGGGAGTTGGGTGGTGGTTCTGGTTCATTCTGTGAGTTAGTCAGGCTCAGGGTGTGTGTGTGTGGGGGGGGGGGGGGCTCATGGGACGGGGTCTGAACTGGTTTGAGTTCTCCAAATGTTCTAGTGATGCAAACATTTAGCAGAGGTAGAGCTGCTCTGGGGAAATAAACAACAAATAAATACTATTTAGTGATTTTTTTTAAACAGAATTGATGATTTCTAGCTAGTAGTTAGATTTGTAGCTTAGCAAGAGAAAAACACGAGAATATTAAAAGACAATTACTCCTTTGTGTGTGGCTTATTCATGGAGTAAGTGAGCTAACGGATTAGATAAGCTAGGTACTGGTAGCCTACCTAGCTTATCTAATTATCATAATGGGAAGCTATTTGGGTAAGCTAGGTGGCTAGGCTAACAACTGACCTGTATAAGATCTCTGTACGCTATGCTGCATATTCCCAGTTAGCAGTGTAATATTAGCCTTCATGAATATTCTGGGCTTCAGTCTAATGACTGTGATTTGTTTTGTTGACTTATTGAAGTGAACGTTTAAATTGTCTCTCCCTCCAGAGTAGCTGCGCCTCAGGGAAATGATTGTACAGCTACAACTCCAGACTGCTTTCTATGCTAAGATGGTTAGCGCCTCTGATCTGGGTCACACCTCGTCAAGGCAGGCGAGGGGGGGGCGGACCTCCCAGATGGCAGAGACGGCATGGACCTCATGAGCGAAGAGTCGTGGGGGCGTTCAGTGGAGCGCGAGCGGGACGTGGGCCGCTCTATAGTGGGCCGCTGGTCTGCGGAGCGGGACCTGCTGTGATACTCGTGTCTATCCATGGCTCCGTGGTTCCTACAGAGGTTATTGAGAGATAGGCAGGCACTCAGTGAGGCCCCAGCAGGGCAGGGACAGTATGCTATAGGCAGGGCGGACAGTATGGCGGGCAAAGAAACGTGCAGCACCCTCACAACTCCTCCAAAGTGCATGTGTTTAAGTAACATACCTGTTTTTTTGTTGCACATTTCAACCCATTTACTACAAATCAAATATTATAATTTACACTGCTAACTATTTTACATATCATACAGTGGAATTTCAACATGTTTTCCTGCCTTTTGTCTAGAAATGCAATCAGGATGAACATTGTGTATGCTACAGTTATGGTTCAATTTCAATTCAATTAATTTTATTTTGTATAGCCCAATATCACAAATTTGCCTCAGAGGGCTTTACAATCTGTACACATACGACATCCCTGACCTTTGACCTCACATCGGATCAGGAAAGACTCCCAGAAAAAAAACGTTCACAGGGAAAAAAAGGTGAAGAAACCTTCAGGAAAACAACAGAGGATGAACAGAAGAAGAGATGTCATGTGTACAGATGAACAGCGTTACATAAACGTTCAATGAATATGACAGAATGTATGTATAATCAGCAGTAGGCATGAACCACGATCCAGACCTCCACAATCCATGAAACAGAAGGAGGTAGAGGGGGAGGGGGCATCAGAAGGGCCATGGCAGAGGCATCGTGAAAGAGGCCAGACCAATGAGGTTGGCCCTTGAGGCAGAAGGCACAGAGAAGGAAGCAGGGCCATTGGGAAGGAGGCCAGGTCTAGGCCAGAGGCTGGGAGCAAGAAGCAGGGGCAGGGACCCGGACCAGCTTCAGACACTTCAAGTCACAAAGACTCCGGGGAGGAAGTAGAGTTATTAATGTGTGATGGAGAGATGTAAAGTCATCCATAAGTATAGAGAGAAGAAAAGATAGTTGCTCAGTGTATCCTAAAACGTCCCCCAGCAGCCTATAAGCCTATAGCAGCATATTTAGAGGCTGGACCAGCTGAACCTGATTCAGCCCTAACTATAAGCTCTGTTAAAGAGAAAAGTCTTCAGTCTACTCTTAAATGAGGCGACTGTGTCTGCCTCCCGGACTGAAGGTGGAAGCTAGTTCCAGAAAAGAGGAGCTTAATAACTGAAGGCTCTGGCTCGCGTCCTACTTTTTTATAAAGACTCTAGGAACCATAAGTATCGCCTCATTTAGTGAGCGCAGCTCTCTAGTGGGGCGATACGGTACTACAAGCTCCTTAAGATATGATGGAGCGTCACCAATCAAGGCTTTGTAGGTTAAGAGAAGAATTTAAAAAGTGATTCTTGATTTTACAGGGAGCCAGTGCAGAGGAGCTGATACAGGAGTAATGTGATGTCTTTTCCTAGTGTTAGTGAGAACACAAGCTGCAGCATTCTGGATCAACTGGAGGGACCTAAGAGACTTATTAGAGCAGCCTGATAATAAAGAGTTGCATTATTCTAGTCTAGAAGTAACAAAAGTGTGAATCCGTTTTTCTGCATCTTTTTTTAAACAAGATGTGCCTGATTTTTTTAAATGTTACGTGGATGAAAAAATTTAACCCTTGAGATCTTCTTCACGTGGGAGTTAAAGGACAAGTCCCGATCAAAGATAACTCTGGTTCGCTACAGTGGTGTTGGATGCCAGATGCAATCTACATAAAATACATCACCAGATAATGGTTAAATTCCCTGACACTCAACATATATTATGTCAAATATATCTATTTGACATAATATGATCACCAAAAAATATACGTATCTTAATCTTGCATGTTGGGTCAAAACCTACTCTGCTTTGGAAACAGGTGTACTGTTATTTTAAGTACATGTGATTTATATGCAGTACATTCAGGTACGGTCCTTTAGAGTGACAACGTAAAAATATTCAACGTCTCTCGGGAAAAAAAGGTGCATTCTATGTGGTCTATGGGTCCTGTAGTGCATTAAAAGGGAGGCAGGGACCTTGTGCTGTCTATACGTGGTGTGTGAGTGATCGTTTCCAGTCTGTTTGAGGTAGAGTGGGATGTGAGGGTGAAGTGCATCTTTACATTGCTGTTGGTTTGTCATATCTGTTAATGCACAGCCATATTAAGTAAAGAGTTGGCACATTGAGACTGAAGGCAACATCGTGTTGATCTGAATAGCTGGAGGAAGGAAGCAGATCAGACGTCTCAACCAAGAAAATAAATCTTTGATCGTGTACATGGATATTATTTGACTTTGCAGGGAGAAAATAGTAAGATGAAAACATTTTCGTAAAAGTTCATCACACTGCACATATCAAAAAAAGTAAAGACAATATTCAGCATTTTAACGCGAGTGGTCAGGAGCATAGGGACGTTTAGAGCATGCACACTGGAGAAACTGTAAAGGTTCATCTTTTGTCTTTCAACAGTTTAATAAAACAAACAGTATTTAACTTCTTATCCTAAAGCAGAGGAGACATGTTGGTGTCCTAAAGATACAAATAGCTGTGAGCTGCTACTAATAAGGTTGATAGACACTAAAAGACGTTTTTAGAATTGTAACTTTTTCTGGGAATATGGAAGATGTTCTTTCACATTGGAGTCATTTGAATCATTTAAAAGTTTAATTAAAATGTCAATCGTGTCATAGTCTTGTAGTGTCTGTAGCCTTTTGCAGTATGAATAGTTGTCCAGTAGAGGAGATGTCCCTCTTGTCTCTGATAGCTAAACAAATGCAACCAGCCTTTAACATTCTGCAACCATTCACACTGATGGTCAACATAATCATTAGTGGATTCACATCAATGGCCAAGGACTTATGGGTAATATGAAGGTTATATCTGCTTCATATCAGATGCAATTTGATGGATGCATGTGGCAGACCGCACTGCTCACGACGATAACACTGGAGTCCAAAATAGTAGTTTCTCAACTTGGAAAAACCACTTTCCTGATGCGTAGGTGCCGTAGACTTTGTCCCACTCAAGGTAGACTCTGGGGCGATGCACTTAAACAGAACCATGAAAACATTGTCTCATGCTCTGAGGGGAAATCACCAGAAACTAAGACACTTCTCAAAATGCTTCGACTCCGCTGCTCATCTTTGCCCCCTCTTCCATTTGCCTTCTGTTTCTTTTCTCTGCCCTCATTTCGTGTCAGTTCTCAGTTCCTGTTTTGCTCTGCCTGGTGCAGAGAGAAACAAACTGTATCTGTATGACGAGAGGAAGGAAACCTATCCTCTGTGGATAACAGCGAGACGCTGGCCACTTTCCCCTCTCTGTCCGCTCAGGCAAAAATACAGGAGGAGAGAGAGGAAGACGGAGGGCTCTCGTTAATCTGGCTATCTGGGCTATCGGCTGAGCCTCAAGTCCAGCCAAGCCGGGCCTCAGGGAAACTTTGTGACACTTTAATAAAGTCCGTCAGGCTCTCGGGCCGAGTTCTAAGGACTCATCACTTTTTTCCCCCTCTTCTTGGAGCGGAGAGCTATTCCTGACTGAAAGCCAGATGGCAGCAGGCGAAAGATTGAAGACAGAATAAAGTGGAGTCATTTACAGCATTTCTCAGGGGGGGGAGGGTTGCTTTTTATTTTTGTATTGGTGCAAGCAGGCTTTTCGATGGTTGCTTGGAACGGCCCGGCAGCTCAATGGCAGCCCAATTCTGGACCAGATGCTCGAAGCCAAAAGGGCAAAACATGGAATTTTTCTAAACAACTGTGTAGCTGAGAGCAATGCATTGTACAGGTGATACGCAGCTGCCAATAGCACAGGGTTCTTACACCTTTTGATCGATGGATTTCCATGACTATTCCATGACTATTCCATGACTTTTCCATGACTTTAAACCAAATTTCGGTATAAAAATGAACAATTTAGAAAATGCAGCGTATGGAGAGCGTACGCCGGCTTATATTTTGAGCGTCTTTCTTAAAAAAAAATCATGTTAATTATTTCAAACTCGGCGTAAATGAACATGTGATTACAACACATTTCCATGACTTTTCCAAAACTTTTAAGATTTAAGTTTTTTCCATGACTTTTCCAGGCTTGGAAATGACCATTTGAAAATTCCATGACTTTTCCAGGTTTTCCATGACCCTACGAACATGTCAGCATAAGTGACATCACTCCAATTCACACACACACACACACCATTGAGCAACATACTGCTGTTGGTATAATGTGCATGGGGACATGAACAGGGACATCAACAAATAGACAGGAAGGTGCTGGCCAGCACTTAACCCAACAACCAGGGGACATAGAGCTCTGAGGCCTCGGCATACAGAGGCAGTTGTGTAAGAGATTACCCTTTCACATCTACGCAACTTCAGAGCCGTGATGACGCTTTTTAAGCAAAACACGATATCGAGACCGGATATCATTTGCCGTCATCACGTGTATGATCACGGGTAAATTAAAGACGGACGAGGGGACCACAGGATGGCGGATGCACGGATGCAACGGCAGTGCGTGGCAATACCTCTCGAAGTCATAGTCGGAGGAGTAGGCGCCCTCGGAATGGGCGCGGGCCATCCGAGTGGACCGCAGTAACCTGACTGCTTCCTCTCGGCAGATTGGGTACACGCCGTGGTTGCGGCTGGCGGGAAAATATCAACAACTGGTCAGCATTTCACTTCTTTCCCCCCCCCCCGTCTACATGAAACACACAGTAACCTGCGAGGGAAGACAACTTTGTTGTTCCCCATCACACCCACACGGTTCTCTGCCTGGAAACCCTACAGATCCACAGTGATTACATATACACTGAGTGTTAGAGGAAGAAATCCCCTCTGCTGGACAACACCTCACAACCAACGGACACTCATCCATCTTCAGTATTGCCGGAGACACTCTTTTGGTGGTCAATGTGTGGAGAAATGTTCACATGACGATGTCTGAGGTGATGAAAAGAGAGAATAAGCAATGCTGATACCGGATGGATGAAGTGTACTCGTGTTTTTAATCTACTCTACGACACACACACACACACACACACACACACACACACACACACACACATATAACGTATATATTTGATCTTTCACAGAATAAATATATACTGAACACAACAATGTCACTGACAATGGCCAGATTATGTGACGCGTTCACTTCAGTGCATCCAGAGAACCACGTTAACTACAGTGATTGGAAACATGCCATTATGTCAGTGCCTTGTGTTCAACAACCAAATGGAAGATTTCCTAAAATAAAATAAATAAAGGGGTTGCGGGGGTTGAAGTTGAGATGAGGCGTCATGCATGATCAGGTAAAAGTCTACCTGGGGTCGTTTTGAGGATCATCGATAGGCTGAGTATGTCTGGTTGGAGGTAGGGTGAGAAAATGGCTGCGACCACATGGAGGGAGGAGAGAAGACAGAGATGGATCTGAGATGGCGCCGAGGAGAAGGAGGACGAGGAGGACGAGGAGGAGGAGGAAGAAGAGGAGGAAAGGAGAGACACAGAATCATAGGCAGACAGATGGAGATGTGAGAAAACAGGGGGGAGAGAGATTTCTTAAAGAAACAACGACGTAAAGAGGGTGAGAAAGCTCGTTGGAGAGGTTGATGTGACGGTTTCAAAGTGGATCATAAACAGGCGAGGGAGATTAGAGACGCCTTGGTTTCCGCACACTGACAGATGAAAGTGGTACTGGCAGCATTCAGGGTCCAAACACCTAAACCTGCTGGGTGTCACTTCAGAGCGTGTACATATACGACTTCTTCTTTTACAGGCACATTTCAAAAAGTAGGAAAATATAGGCAGAAAGACATGTGAAAAAAAACAAGATTTATTTATATTTATATTTATATTGTCGGAGTTCTGGTACATTTCCAAATTCTCCACGACTCAATAAATAACAATGTTAATTAAAACAGCAGAAATACACTCGTGTGTCCAAGACAATTTAGATAAGTGCATTTTCTGCGTCTGACACTGATTTAGGCCGAGCTTCAGAAATATCAAATAAACTTAATTGGACTGGGGAAAGTAGCTGAGGCCTGGCACTGCCAAAGCTGTGATTGGAATCTTGGAGCAAAGTTTTCCAACCCTCACAGAAAATAAGTGCTGATGGGGGGGATAACTGACCACATCCCCTTGACCACCTTTTCCATAAAGATAGCGAGATACATGCAAATGATGCATGCTGTATGCAGCATTTGAAGCACTGGAAAGTTCCCTACCGTTTTCTATACAAGATTAGTAAGTAAGTAAATGACTCTTCTGACATGGTGCAGCCCTAATGCGCCGTGCATTAAGTGTACGCGTGCATCAAACACCTCCCTGCATGTCGGCTCACCAGCCACCACCTGTGCTCGCCAGCATCTGCTTCATGCATGCCTGCGTGTGTGTGTGTGTGCATGCATCCACTGTACACCAGTGTAAGCTGGAGCGCGGGTGTGTGTGTACCTGTCAGGTGAGTAGTGATCTTCGGACACACTGTGGTTGTCCACTCTAGTGGAGGAGCTGTACTGAGAAGGCCTAAGGTCAAAGGCTGGGTCCAGACTTCTGCTGTGTGACAGAAGTGAACCTCATCACCCCTCATGTAGTTTACACCACCACCACCCACTGACCCCTAATGGCCAAGAGGGGGCTGGAGGGGGCACATCGGCTCATGTTTATGTGGGGCACCATCATGAACCAACTGAAAACGCACCTTTTCCGACTATATCTGGATTAAAACTCAGATTAGCACTTCAGTGGCTCTTAAATATCTCTTATTGTGGTACTTTTGTAGTTTGACTATGTTAAGGAAATGTTACTTTCTGTATTCTTGTTGTTCTTAGTTTGTACTCTAGGTTGAAATGCACTTGTTGTAAGTCGCGTTGGATAAAAGTGTCTGCTAAATGACATGTAATGTAATGTAATATATCCATGTGCTATTTAGAAGGCAGTACCTAAACCCTGTAGTCCTTTAAGGAAATTAAGGCTAGGAAGGACTTCAACAAGGTGGCAAATACATCATTATCGAAAACCCAGTTTTCCCACCCAGAAATCAATCCCAGTAGTTACCTGGAGGGTGGGGGGACGCTGGGAGAGCGCGACCGCGCCCGGTTAATGTCGTCCGACCGAGAGCAGTGGTTGGACGACATCACCTGCTCGGGGACGGACAGCGTGGAGCTCTGGAAGTCTCGGCCATTCGGCCGGTAGTCTGCGAAGAACAAAGGGAAGGAGGGATGGAGATGGAGAGGGAGTTATTGTTTCTGTCATATTAGTCTGACACTAAAAGTACTGCAAGAAAAATACAATGTAAACAAAAAAATTGCTTTGCCAATTTCACTTTAATACCGCGTGAGTATCTGGCTAAATCTGCTGCATTGGGGAATGAAAAATAATAGCAGCCAACAATGCAGATGTAGTTTAATAGTTTAGTTATTGTCTTTAATAACTTAGAGGAAACAGACCAAACTTTATAAAACGTGTGCTAAAGTGCTAATCTGCAGAGGCAATGTTTTTTCTTTTTTTCCCCCATTATGCTGAGTCTCGTATTACAAAAAACTAAGTTTTAATAAAGGTGGAATTTATCTGCGGTGTTAACATTGTGCAGTAAATATGAAAATAGCCTTTGAAAAAATATCATAAACATTATAATGAACAACATAATGAATGTTCTCTGCAAGGCTGACTGGTCCATTGAACTTGAAAGAGTTCATTAACCGATAATCAGACGTGGCTAGCAGCGTTAAGGTCAACGCTTAGCACTATTACACTTGATTATATTCAATAGAGTGTATCTAGCACATTAAATTAGTCAAGGAAAACACTGAATCAATCGTTGGAAAAGTAGGAAAGGCAAATAATGTTATGATAACCTTCACTTTGGAAAGTTAGACTTATGATAAGAGTTAATACGAATATTGATACTAAATAATAAAACCTAATCGCAAGTGGACTCAAGTGTGGAAATTCTGATGATTTCAGACCATTTTTATGCAAATTGTAATAACCAAAGGTTAAAAAGGAGAAGATGGCGACGACCCTCTGGCTCGTGTCCCTGCAGGTGGGCGTGGCCAAGGATCATCACAAGAGTGGAAACACCTGAGGTAATCAGCAGTATTGGCAACACCTGGGCCTCGTGTGCCAGTGCCTCTCTCTCTCTTTCTCTCTCTCTCTCTCTCTCTCTATACAACATATCACACACACTTCCCACGCATGCACTGACACTACTGACTCCACACGCCACTAATTATTCTACTTACGTTATGTTATGCTACCTAAGTTAAATAAAACCCTTTCTGTTGACTACAACTTGTGTGTATCCTCCTTTTGTTGTCACGGCCGTGCGGTGCGCTTCGTGACAATATTTATAATGTTATAATAACAATATAAGTACTTCATCGTGATGCAGATTCGATTTAAAAAGGAACGCATCTGCCATTTCTAAACAACAGCATCTCCATCACAGAGCAGTCAAACACCCTCAGAGCCAGAAGCAGCTATTCCTCCTCTTGACATGCTGCCTGATGCAGGACAGTTTGTCTGGTCAGCACATTTAAGGAGGGTTGAACGAGCGGGTGTCTGCGCGGTGTCTGACTGAGGGTCAAAGACAAACTAATAGTAATGAACAATATGTTAACTTGTGAATTTTCACTTCTAAAATACCAAATGTACCAAAGGAGTTTTACTTTAACCGGATATAAGCCGTACCTGTGCATTAATTACTCGTGACAGTCCACCCTTATGATGCAGTGTATGTACCAGACAATTAAATACAAGGTAGTTATTATACCAGGAAACTAAATGCAATACAAAATGTTTCTCCTCCTCGTCTGAAAGTTATGTCAGCAGTTTAAAGGGACAGTTCACACCAAAATGTCCAGCATGTCCTCCTGCTTAGTGATTCAGTTTGAATAACTAGGTCATGATTTATGGAAAGAGGCATTGCTGTTAAAATTATTCATATGTGAGTTTTTTGGCACAACATAGTCATATTATATAGGAGGGAAAGAAGACATCTCTATCTCCAAAGCTAAGCAACTTACACTAAAACGGTCTAGATTGAGGAACAGCCCTAAAGCCAAGAGGACAACAACGTATATTTTATTTTGGGATGAACTGCAGGGTGAACTGAGATGGAGACTGAGATGGAGTCTGTGTGGCCAGACCTGAAGGAAGGGCTATTCCCTTCACTGTGAACGGAGTGAAGGTGAATGCCTGGCCTGAAGAGGCAGCGAGGGCCTGATGAGAATGTTAAGGAGGCTGGACTGGAGGGGGATTCCCCTCAACTACAGTACGATCAGAGAGCCCAGGGCCGAGGCCGTCTGTGTCAAGACAGGCGCTCTGAATCTATCCCCTTCTCTCTGTCTCTCCTCTCCTCTCACGTTCTACTCTTCTTTCTCTCTGCGGCCTGAATCTGCTCACCGAAATGTTCCTGCGGTATTTAAGCAAAAGGACAAAAAAAGACGGTCTTCGCGACTGCAAGATTATCTGTTCCTTGAGAAAGACAACGACGGGTGTTTTTTCTGCAGCATGGTTTCCTCCCAGGTTGATATCGTATGAGAGCAAATTGTTCCGCTTTTCTTTCTGCCTCTCTGGCTGCTCACAGCATTGCAGAGCTCGTCGTGTGATGTGCAGCGTGGGCGTGCTGCTGGAGCCTCGTGAGCAGACGACATCTCAGCGCTCCCTTCGCTGAGCTGCTGCTGCTGCTGGGCTGCAGCATTTCACCTGCTTATGTGACACTAAGCAGCAGATAACTTCACCACCGACATCCGACGGGTGGTGGCATGTATGTACATATATGCTTCATTTTGTATTTTATATTTTACTTGTATACTCTATATCTTTCATCCCTGTTTTTTTATATTTTATTTTATATTTTATAGAATAGAATAGAATAGAAATATACTTTATTAATCCCCAAGGGGAAATGTGTGGACACAGTAGCACCAATAAACTAAACACACAAGAATAAAATATTAAAATAAGAAAGAAAGAAAAAGTGACTGTGCATAAACTATACAAGTGAAATATAAAGTACAAAATAAAATATATATATATGTATATATATACACACAACATGTATGCAAATATGTATATATGCACACAACATATATGCAAATATTCAGCAGTGTAAATTTTATTAAATATAGACAATGCGCACATTTTTTATTATTATTATTATTTTTAATTATTCTTGTGTGTTTAGTTTATTGGTGCTGCTACTGTGACGACAACTTTCCCCTTGGGGATTAATAAAGTATCTATCTTTCTATGTAGGTGGTGAGGTTAAAAACATAATAACATCTCAAAACTATGTTGTTACTTTACCTCCAGACGGTTTCATTTTGCTTTTCAGATTTCATGCACATGCGAGTCTTGTTAATACGACCGTAATATATTACCTGTTATTACCCCAACGCCATCTTCACAATCGTAGTCTGAGATCTCACTGTCACTTATCCTCTGGGATCCTACGAGATAAAGAGACGGAGAGAAACATTGGAAAACACACCAGACATTTTCACTCCCTCCTCCATCTATTCCCCCATTTTCTTTTTGCATTACACCTCCCTAAGATGTGTGCACCCTTCCTCACCGCACCCTTCCTCACACCCCGACAACAAAACGGTGCCGCAGGAGAGCGTTTTGGATGACTTGTGTGAAATGCACGCATCAGCTGAAACAAATAACGCTGCATTTCACTGATTCACGGCCACCGAAAAACTCCCGATCAGTCTTCATCTGAACTTTGTACGTTCGCTCATTCAGTTTGTCTGTGACGGGGGAGGTGAGGTAAGGGATGTGGCGTTACAGACGTTTCTTCATCTTCCACGGAAGCCTTATTGCCCTTCCTGAAGCCCCCCAACACACACACACTGTGACACACACACACACACACACACACACACACACACACACACACACACACACACCGTCTTTACCGTTCAGTCAACTTAAATCAAGCGGACTCGTGTGCTCTATCAGAAATGACGAGTGCTGCACTCAGCTGCTCCAAAACTCTCATCCCAGTTGGCTGGATACTTTTTACAGCTGTCAGCTCTTTCACCTCACACTCACACACACTGGTGTGGGGGGGGAGCGAGCCTTAAGTGTGTAGTAGGAGCTGTACAGTGAAGCAGAGCTGCGTAGACTACAGTCTGACGCACGTTCAGCAGCATCTGCTCCCAGGATGGAGAGAGGAGGGCCACACAATGAGCTATTTCTGGGGTGTGGCTGGAAAAAAATACGACACCAGCTAAGTAATGTATGAGTAAAGATAATGAACTGGTTCTTTTTTTCTGTTTCTCTAATTTAATAAACCACCACTGTTTTTTAAGCAGTAGCGTCGTGTAATGTCGCCCGTGATCAAGAACACTCAACACACACCAACACAAGCGGAAGGATGGGCTGCAGAGTTTGCCAAAAGCATTGTGTGCATTCTTTAAAAGGGGAAATGCTGGTAATGGCCAAAATAATCAAGCAACATTACAGAGGAAAGGCAAGTGGTCAAAATCAAAGCACAATGTGTCTGCCAGGACTGGCAGAATGCCTGTTTTTTTAGCAGGATCTGGTTTCTGGGTTGCAGGATGACATTGTGAGATAGTTCACGGGGGGGAGGGGAGACCACTGTGTCCTTAATCCCTGTTTCCCTGGAGCGTGCATGTGTCCGAGACCCTGGATGCGGTGTGAAAGTTTGACACCAGCTCTCATCATTAAACTCCAGAGACATGCACCCTTCATGGGGGGAAATGGACAGGGTTGGAGCATCAGGCCACAACGATGCGTCTTTGAGGAGCACAAGAGAACACTGAGGACACAGAGCGCCGGGGAGCAGCGCTGCCTTTACCTGAGTTGTATGAATATGAGCCTTTGTCTGTGAAAGCAGAAGCAGTACAGTTGATGTGACATGCAGGGCAAACACAAAATATGCATCCACTACAAAGCCTTCATTTACTAAAGCAGGAGCAGAAAGCCAGTGGGGCAGAGCGTGGACTCTAACGGAGACTCGTTTATAAATGAGATCTATATCTAGAGCTGGGTCAGAAACAATCTGGAGCCATTGAAGTCTAAATTGATTTGATCCTGACTTCAGCTACATGACGTGGCCTTTGTATCTGGGCTGTTAGTACAGTGACGACAACAACGTCTCAACAAACCTGTTGTAACTTTGTTATAAAGACCTGCAGACTGCCTGTGGAACAGGTGTTTGAGTGTAAAGGACTTCTTAGAGTAGGAGGAAGGAACCCTGCCATGACATGAAGACTGACTGCAGTCATTATTTTAATTCACATTTTCTTTACTCTATAGTACAGGGGTCGGGAACCTCTGGCTCTCGAGCCATATATGGCTCCTCCGGTGACGGCATATGGCTCTTTTGAGTTAAAAAAAATTATAATCTCCGCCCGCCCCCCTGTAACTTTCTCTCTCCTCCAGATTACAGCAGAAGTAATGTCAGGTCCCTTTCTTAAAGACGTCTTTGTTCTTTTATCAAACTAAACGTCTGTTATTGATCGTCTCCACAGCAGCATGTCTCTCTGTCTCTACGTGTCACGTCTCCCCCCCTCCCCCCCAGCACCAGAAGTCGCATTAAAATTATACGTTTAAAATACCATATGGCTCTCAATGAAATATATTTAGAAATATTTGGCTTTTATGGCTCTCCCAGTCAAAAAGGTTCCTGACCCCTGACTTAGTGTGTACTAGTGTAGACAAGATTTTAAATTAAGTTTATAAATGTAACCACGTAGTTTAATGTCTTTGCTTTTAGTTGTAGTTATTGTGTAAGTGTCATAGTTTGTGAATGTTACGTGGCATGAACCCTCACACATTTTGTTTTGACTTGCCAATGAATGTCAGTAAATCAGACAGGTGTGTGTGTGTGTGTGTGTGTGTGTGTGTGTGTGTGTGTGTGTGTGTGTGTGTGTGTGTGTGTGTGTGTGTGTGTGAGGGGTTACGCACTCTGGAGCCGTCGCGTGGGACTCTCTCCGTGGAGCTGCCGGCGCTGTGTGTTCGGGGAGGCCCGTGGGAGTGGGATGGAGGACACGTCGTGGGTTTGCAGCTTGTACCAGTGCGGCTCGTCGTCCAGGAGAGCCGTCTCCAGCTCAATGAGGATCTGCGAGGGGTTAAGAAAAAAGAAGAAGAGAACGTCAAAAATATCTTCACCCCAAATGGTTGCAAAAAAAGAAAAAAATGTTATTATGGTGTAATTACACGAACTAGGGCCACAATAATCACTAACGTCAGTTCAAAACAATCTTTTACCCTATTTAATTATCAGTTTCACACAGTAAACAAAAACACCAAATCTCATTGTGCGTGTCATACAAGCTCTGGACCGCCACATCCCTTATCGAGGGGCGTGGCCTCATTCCAGAGGATTAGCTGATACTGTGAGTGAGTGTCCATGGTGTGTGGGCTTTGGGTTTCTTACCTCTCCCAGGAATTCGCTCTCCTCCTCCCTCACCCTGGCTTGGTCCCACAACGTGATCTCCAGCATGCGCTCCCGAAACTCCCGCCGGTGCACCGGCGAATACATAAAGGTCTGGTTCCATTTGGGCTCTAAGGATTTCTTTACCGTTTTTGTTCTCCTCTTGCTTTTGTCGCTGGAGGAACAATAATTCAAACTGTTTTTATTTACAACCATGATAGAGGAGAGCCCACGAATACAACAGATCAATAACACGACACAGCACAGAGCACATCACCGCGGCATGCCGAGGATGGCGATGAGACGGCGAGGTGAGGAGAACGTCTCCAGTGCATAAGAAACCAACTGCTTAACTAACACACATCCACGTGACTGTATACAGGCTTTCCTGAAGCTAAACAACAAGGACCCACGACCTTGTGACGTCACACAGGGTTCTTACACATTTTGACCGATGGATTTCCAGGACTTTTCCATGACTTTAAACCAAATGTCCATGACCAAATTGAAATCTCGGTAAAAACATGAAACATTTAAAACATTTTACGTATTGAGAGCGTACGCCGGCTTATATTTTGAGCGTTTTTCTTTAAAAAAACACATTAATCATTTCAAACTTGGCGTAAATGAACGTGATTATAACAAATTTCCATGACTTTTCCCAAACTTTTTTGATTAAAGTTTTTTCCATGACTTTTCCAGGCCTGGAAATGACCATTTTAAAATTCCATGACTTTTCCAGGTTTTCCATGACCGTACGAACCCTGATCACATCAATGTTCCAAACACAAAATCCCTTTTCACAGACGTATAATAACTCGTCGTGATGTAATGTACGGAGGAAATGAAAGTGACGTTAAATGACAGTGGAGGGTACAATGGTAACTGTGTCTACGCTTACCTTCTATCGGGGAGGAAGTAGATTTTGACGTAAGGGTTCCTGGGCCGGCCGTCTTCCCTGGCTAGCAGGTCTTTGGCGCCCAGGATGGTGACAATTAGCTGATGGCCCACTTTGTCATACCACAGTTTGACCTGTAGGGGCAGAGCAGAGACAGCCTGCTGAGGGACCGGTCAGGGCCAGCAGGAACACAGACACACAGAGGGACAAATGCAGGAGAAGACAGGAGCATCAAATCAGAAGTGGCGTTACTACAGGAGCACTTGTGTCTTCTTTTACTGGGAACACTCTCGTTCCAGGGACAGTTTTTGCCTCCAGCATTGAGTCTTCTCCTGTATTTACCCTTCAGGGAAGAGGAGGGACGTGTCTAGCTGCGAGGAAGATGTCCAGTCACATGCTTGGTGGCACAACTTATCAAAGTTTAAAGAGATAGTTCAGATTATGTACTTCTATAGTCACGTTACCAATACAGTTGCTCTGCTTCTGTACAACAGGGGGCCTTGCGACCACCATGTAAGTGATACACTAACTATGTACCTCATACAACCCCTTTTAAATATAAATCTGAACTATCCCTTTTAGTGCTCATAAAACATGGACTTACTGTATCAGTGTTAATATGGTATAAAGATGCTAACAATGTGATATTTGAGTCTATATGGTGAAAAAGATCCTGCTTTAATGAAAAAGGTGTTTTTGTGCATGGTTCTATTGCATATTGGGTTTTTATCCGGGGGTTTTCTATTACGATAAGTGTTGTAAAATGAATTTGTTTATGTTGGTCATTAAAAACTTCCCCTGCAGGGTTGAATAAATCTTATGGAATGGAAGTGAATGATTTTGGCTCGTTTCCACTGAAGGGAATTGAAGTGAAAAGCTGAAGTCACCACGATGCTCTAAAGTGAACAGTGTGCTCTGTTGAAATGACACCGTGGACCAGTGATGATGCTGGCTCCATGAATGTTGCATTGATATGGAGAAATCAATCATGCTGTTGCAAGAGGAATCGGAGACAGTTCAGACTAAAAGGGAAGTATGGACTCCAAAAGAAGACACTTAGAAGAAGAAGAAACTCCAACCGAGGCCTCACAGAAAGAAGATGGAATGAGGAGTAAAACTTCTAAGCTTCTGTCCATACTTCATTGAGAATATGATTATGGAAAGGGTCTGCAACATTTAAAATAAAGAAGTAAATCTACCAGCTATACATGCAGCAACGCAAGAAAGAGCATTCAAGACAAGTCAGTAGATTTCATGTCGGCAATAACAGACAGCAGAGGGCTTATAGGAAGACAAATTGTACCAAGTAAACTCCAAACTTGTAATATAGTGCTCTGTCTTTGAGTGGTAAAGTATTTAGGAATAGATTGTATTATAAGTGACATGAAGTTCTCAAATATACAATGTGTCCATCTTATAAAGAATTAATAATAATAATAATAATAATTTAATAATAATAATAATAATTTTGATTTATATAGCGCTTTTCTAACTACCCAAAGATGCTTAGATTAACTGAACTTAATAATGAACTTAATTAACTGAAAAATACAAGCTTTTCCAAAAGTACATACATGAACACACACAAACATACAAAATCCACTTATTGACCTCCATTAAAATGCCATAGTATGTCTTCAGAGTCTAAATTTGAAAAATCACACCTGTATGCTTTACGCATGACGACAATATCCTCCCATCTGATCTATATATTAAAAACATATTTTATAGGTAAAACAACACACTGTTACAGTGTCAAAGCAATAGTGTTGCCCTTCAAGCTCCCTGAATCGACAATACAGATTCACACAAAGTGATTATACCGCGCCTTATTAACCAAAAGCGAGAGAAAAGGCTCAGTGATATCAAAGAGGACGGATTAGAAGAGTGAAGGAATAAAGTATATTTTTATGTTTATGTTTCTTTTTATTTTATTTTCATTATCTGTTTTTAATTTAACTATTATTTAATTACTTTATTATTATGGGAGGGGGAACAGGGTGAAATGTTTGCCGTTTATTGTCCTGTTGATATTCAACCTGATGTGACCTGCAGACTGAAAATCTGAAAATCAACGAATACATTGTTTATAAAAAAAAAAATAAAAAAAAGAGTGAAGGAAAACCGTCTACGCTTTGTTCACTTTGCTATTTTGGAGGTACAATTTGCTTAAACTCTCATCCGAAAGTGAAATGTTGGTGACCTCTGTATCTTTTCACTGCAACATGAAACTCCACCACGAGCTGCTGATAACACGACTCCTGTAGCTGAGGTCAGGGTCAACCCGGCTGGGTTCATGTCACTTGAAAACAACACAAGGTCCTTTGTCCTGAGGAGGTTCAGAGAGACACCCTCCTGCATTGCCACGGACGCACAACTGTTTGACACAAGGTCAGTTACTATAGTGTCCAATCGGGCAATGGAAGAGGGCCTCCTTGTGCAGATTAGTCCAGCATGCATAACCTAGGAGGAATGAGGTGAAGGGGTTAAGATGAGATAGAGACTCTCATCATAACGGTGACACCAAGAAATCAAATTGAAGAGAATGACACAATGCACTGAAGCTGCCGTTTCCAAAGTATGGAAACAGGAAGTCAGCCGGTCAACAGTCAAATAGAGATGGTGCCCCTGAGATGGGGCCCGTTACCTGGACCCTAGGGGCAAAAGGCGTTGTTCTTCTACTAAGGCTTTGGCTCTGGATAAGCAAAATTAAACAGCAAGAAAAAAGAAGAAAACAAAGAACAGGAAAGAAAATACAATAAAATACAAAAATTCCACAAAACAACAACCAGAACGTACAATACACTCTAAACAACAACAACACACGTGTGTAGTTTCAGTGGGTTCATTGGTATGATCACTTCTGAGTCATTTATCTCTCTTTCTGCTCTGTAACTTTTATTTCTAGTGACGTTAAAACCCCGAAACACAATTTAATGACAGCTCCAAAAATATCACGGTGAAGAACTCATCAGGCTCTGCTCACGAGGTTAATTCAGTGAGCTGAACTGCCTCAGTGATCAGTTGTGTTTTTAATTCCAGGGTCAGTCGCTTCGTAGACAACGTGGGACATAAGAAGCATCAGGGCAGAAAAATCTGTGCTTTGATTCTAATTGGTTGACACAGTGTAATCACAGTATTACTGTGAGTCACTTTATTCTATAGTGCACTGCAGCAACTGGAAAAATACATTTTTACAAGATGCTAAACATACACAAACATGAACGGGAAGATTGCCATCAGCCTTAATAAACAATATTTCTCATAAATGGCCTTTTAGATGTTCTGGAGGTGTTACCGAGATGCTGAAGCTTTCTCCCTGCTGGACCCTACAATTCAGAGTTGATTTATCCCTCCCTTTAATAGAGTCCGTTACCCAATTTACCCCAGGAGGGTTTTTACAATAGATAATAGACAACACACAGTAACCTGATCTACAGCCCGCTGCTCGCTTGGTAAAAGGCTGAACAGGCAGAGTGAGAGAAGCTGAGCGGCTGCATTGCATTATACAGCATACACTGTGTGTGAGTTTAGTAGTACACTCCAACATGTATTTTAACTTTAAATATGTCCTTCTGGTCACATGACATCTATTGTTCTGTCCATCCTGGAGAGGGATCCTCCTCTGTTGCTCTCTTTTTTCCCCCTGAAGGGTTATTTGGGAGTTTTTCCTGATCCGATGTGAGGTCAAAGGTCAAAGATCAGGGATGTCTATGTGTACAGATTGTAAAGCACTCCGAGAGAAATTTGTAATTTGTGAAATTGGGCTATACAAATAAACTGAATTGAATTGAATTGAATGTAGTGGCGTGAACTTCATAACCCATCGAACAGAGGATTGCACAGATAGTCATGAGGCGACTTACTGAGAGCTGTCCTGACAGGTACTGGGGGGCGTCCCTCAGCATGCTGGGACTCATGGGGGACGTGACGGAGATGGACGGGCGATCCATCTTCTGAGACTCGAAGGAACTCGAACCTGACGGGGGGGGGGGGCAGAAACCACAGCAGTCAGATCATTCAGGAGGGAGGCTGGCTCGTAGTTTGTGGTTTTAGTGATGTCAAGAGGTCAAAACGAGGGGGGGGGGGCAGAGGGGACGAGTGACGGAAGCAACTCTCCGAGACGTTTCCTTCACTTGATGTTTCTGGGCTGATTAATAGGATGGAATGGGGTGATGAAGGAGGCTGGAGATCTTTGACAAGACTCACTTGATTCCAGTTGTGCATGTGTGCTGTCTGGTATCCTTGGAATATCTCTGGAAGAAGAAGAGGTTGAGAGCGGGTGAGACAAAAGAGAGGGAGTAAACCCAGAGGAATAAGAAACTGGGAATAAGAAGCTGTCGGGTTTTCCCACAATTTCCCTTTCTTCTAATCTAACCAATGGGAGGAGGAGAGCGAGCGAGGAGGCGGGCTCTCGTTACCGACTGCAACTGCTACTGCAACTGCTAAATGACTATCAATGTAAAGCGCTTTATACTTGCTTTCGTCAGTTTTAGTTTGGGGAAGACGTGTTGTTCATTCAGGCAGTTTTTTAAATATTTTATTTGATTGACTACATTTTCTTTAGAAATTCCTGAAAAGGCCGAATGTACATTTATTGTTAAATTAATGTAAAAAAAGAAAAGAAAAGTGTAAAAGACATTAAAATCAATTTATGATGCTCAAGCACAAGCAACCGAGCGGAATAATAGCATTTAATATAATTAAGAAATAAATCCACTCAAACTTATTCTTCTATTCCATTGTCTCAAGGACCTGGATGGTATCCTGGTTTTCAACTGGTGAGAGGCGGGACCTGATTGCTCATTACTTGTCATCAATAAAAGATAAAAGCCTCAATAATCCATCCTAACAGCGTCTGGTGAAGAGTGTGTGACGGGGACGGTCGTGAGCTCTCACCCTATTGGCCGCGAGACCACCAGCTCCACCTGCGGCTCAGGCTTAGAGTCTAGAATGATATTGTAAACTTCTTTAAATGTGGCTCCTTGTAAAAGCTTCCCGTTCCACTCCAGCACCTGGTCACCTGCGGAAAAACACCAGACACACTTAATGTCACACACAAAGTCACACAGGGTGTCTTTAAAGTGTACGAAATACATATCATTATGCTCCTCTAAAATATGTTGAGATCTACTAGATCCATTGACCAGTGGATTTCCATGACTTTTCCATGACTTTTCACCAAATTTCCAAGACCAAACTGAAATCTCAGTATAAACATGAACAATTTAGAAAATGTTGCGTATTGATTGCGTACGCCGGCTAATATTTTGAGCGTCTTTCTTTAAAAAACATATTCATTATTTCAAACTTGGTGTAAATGAACACGTGATTATAACAAATTTCCATGACTTTTCCCAAACTTTTATGATTAATTTTTTTCCATGACTTTTTCCAGGCCTGGAAATGACCATTTTAAACTTCCTTGACTTTTCCAGGTTTTTCATTAACGTACGAACCCTGATATGTGTGTGTGTGTGTGTGTGTGTGTGTGTGTGTGTGTGTGTGTGTGTGTGTGTGTGTGTGTGTGTGTGATGTTAATACCTGGTCTGAGGTGTCCAACAGTGTCCGCTAGACTTCCTTTCCTCACTTTAGTGATAAAAGCACAAAGTCTCCCAGATTCTGTCATCTTGCCTCCCACCACCTGGAGAGCAGAGAGGAGACGGGTCAGCGCACGTTGTGTTGGTGAGTTAGAACAGAGGGCTTAACGAGACACACTAAATCATCACAACATTAGGAGGAGATAGTTCTCTGTTTATGTCACAGCTTTAGCTTTTGCCTGCAAGGGATGAATCCTCAATAAAAGCATAAAGAAGAGGGTCAATAGTAAAAGCACATCTATGTTTATATAAATTAAAAACGAAGTTCCAAGGGCCCCACTGTGGTTGTGTGGTTCTGTGCAGGCCCGTGGGCCAGAGCCGGACTACTGTACAGTCCTGAGCTGCAGCTTACACGGGCATCATACAAATAAAAATCCTTCCTAATGGCAGCTGAATGCCAACATACAAAGGAGCTTAGGGAGGTCTGCTCAATGAAATGGCTTTATGTAACAGGGTATGAGCCACAGAAGGAGGCTTGCATAGGAGAAGAGAGAAAGAAAGAGAGAGAGAGAGAGAGAGAGAGAGAGAGAGAGAGAAAGAGATGGACGGACAGCCTGACTGCTGGACTGCAGAACCAGCGCGGCCCTGAGCAGACACAAACATGGCTTTCCAGGAGGCTCATTCGATCAGTAATGATCTTTCCTCATCTCTCTCCTCATGTCTCTGGACTTCGGCTGCTCAGCTTCATTTATTTGTTCCACCATCATACAGGTTTATGCAACAGTGAACATCCCAAGCGTGTTGCACAACAGCTTCTGCACTAACGCACTTTAAATCATGTGATGCTAGAATATGACCTATAGTGGAAGGTTATACAGCCCTAAGAGCACAAGAAAAATACATATGATAAGCATGTCATGTAAATGGAAGATACAAAATAAACTGAATTTAATTTAATTAAATACCATGGGGACTGTGATATTCAACATAAAGAGAATAATGTTTCATTTGTTTGGGCTGTGACAAAACTGACTAAATGTCGTTCATTAAAGTAATCCAGCGTAAGTGAGTTCAGAAGATTTCACGCTCAATACCAAATGCTTTGCCTTAATATTTATCAGGAGCATAATCAAGTCTTTAATACATATGAAGACTGAGTAGCACTAATTGAAGGGTTATTTGGGAGTTTTTCCTGATCCAATGGGAAGTTTTGGGGCAGGAATGTCTGTGTATTGTAAAGCACTCCGAGACAAATTTGTAATTTGTGAAATTGGGCTATGTAAAAAAACTGAATTGAAAACTGAATTGCACCATCATGCAAATGATAAATTTGAAAAAAAGGGTTTAAAAAAATAGTTTTTTAACCCTAACCCTACTATAATAGGATTCTCAGCCTGTATGTTAACATCCCTGACAGTCACCTGGTCGATCAACTTTACCCAGAGTTCCTGGCGGTGTGCGGCTGCTCTGTTGGTGGTGTGATGCGTTTGGTATTCAGTGTGTGTGGGGGTGTCTGCGTCATACCTTCAGGCAGAGTCATTCTGAGCTCACCTTCAGACCGAGCAGAGCTCCCGAGTCTCGAGGCACGCTCCCGTCTTTCATGCGCTTGTTGAGTAAGATCCGCCCTATGAGGCGATCCCCATCTTTGGACGGCTGCCACGTCACCGGGTGCTACAAGGTCAGAGCAACACACCTGCTGTTTAACAACGCGCCCGCTCCAACGGGATTACTTCAGAGCAAAGCAGACAAATGTTTACAGTGAAGAAAACAAAAATGAAAAAAGGGGTGAGGGGAGGGGAGGGGGTTGGGGGCAGGGGGCGGGGGGTAAGTGTTTATTCACTCAGGGAAGAAGGTTCGCACAAACTCCGTCGCCTCATCAACACCGTGCACGTTTCAGTTTTTCTTTTTCTTCTTTAGAAATATGCAGAATTATTTGAAGACTACGGAAGTGCTGAGCTGTCACTGAATAAAAAAAAGTAGACCCCGATCTTTTCTCGTAATTACGAGATCTTTTCTCGTAATTACGAGATAATCTCTCCCCGTTTTCTCGTAATTACGAGATACTGATCTCTAGTAAGTGGCAATGATGGCACTTCCGTAGTAAATAATCGTCGGAAATAAAGTTTTTAATACTCATATATGCACTTACCTACGGAAGCGCCATCATTGCCAATGAGAGAGGATTTGCAGACGTTTCCTTTTTATTTATCTGATCTCGTAATGACGAGATCAGTATCTCTTCATTACGAGAAAAGATCTCGTAATTATGAGAAAAGATCTCGTAATTCTGAGATCAGGATCTCGTAATTACGAGAAAAGATCGGGGGAAAACGGGGTCTACTTTTTTTAATTCAGTGACAGCTCAGCGCTTCCGTAGAAGACGGAGTAATCGTTTTTAATAACTATCGATGAGGAGCTTGTGTGAACCCGCCGGTGTGAGGGGGGGAGTGGGCTTCGTGCAGCGCCCCATGCAGATTAAGCCTCTCCTCCTCAAGCCAGCTCTTCAAACTGGAGCGGGAAAGTCTGGAGCTTCACTTGACACACAAACACAGGACCACCAAGCAGTGAGCAGTGAGGGGGGAGCAGACAGGGAGGAGGGTCGACGGTGATGCTAGTGAGGTGGACCGTGAGACAAATGGGACGTACACCGCACAGAATAAAGCCATGAGACAAGAGATAGGGTGAAATCACAGACGCGCAGTGGAAAGGGGAAAAAAGAAAAACGTGTGTTTTCATTTTATTTTTTATTTTGTTGTGTGCAAAAAAAATAAAAATCCAGTCTTCCCTGTTTTGTGTGCTTATACAGTCATTTTGGGGTTTTTTTGAAACAGAAGTGAGTGGAAAGTTGGGTAGTGGGCGGGGTCTGTCTGGGTGCTGTGGGGTGGGGCAGCAGAGTGAGAGGTGCTCCTGCTGCACTAAACAGGACACAACAGACGGAGGAGAACGAGCATGCGACTAGGAGAGACCCACATTCCTGTGTGCCACGACAAAACAGAGAGGTTGTGTGTCAATGCTCTTCTTTTGTTTTTAACAACTACTGTAAGGTGTGTTGTTTCTGGTTGGGTAGCAAAAACAGCAAGTACAAGTAGCAAGCAAAGAGGGTGCCCCCCAAAAGAGTTTTTTTTTTTTTCGGCAACACCGAGCAAGGTGGAGCCAATTGTGACCGAAAAAAAAAAGAAACGAAATCGCAAGAGAAATCAATTTGTACAACGTCAAATCAAATCCAGAAAACAAACATCTCACCTATGTACACTGAGTGACAGAGAGCAAACAAAGACTGGATGGGTAGGTAGGTCATAAATAATAAGAATAATAAGAAAATGCAGGCTAGATTGTCTCAGTACCTTCTCACTATGGCTATGCTCCTCGTTTAGGGTTGTGCTACTGCACGTATCAACTCCCGAGTCTTTAACCTGCGGTTCACACCATGCCAAGTCCTCTTCAAATGAGTGTCCCCCAAAGCGCACCATTTTCTTTTGCCTCTCAGATAAGGTGTGTGTTGGCTGGGACATAAATGTCTGCTCAATAGTTTTTCTTTTTCCCCTTTGACTGTCCCCTACAGGTGTGGGATAAAAACAGAAAGAAAAAACAAGAAAAACAACATGCAAAGGTGTAAATAAAACGAAGGAAACATGAAATGACAAAAAAAGATTCTCTGGAGAAAGGAGGGGTTTGGAAGGGGGGACGGGGGAGGGGGGGGGAAGAGAGAGAGACAGAGAAAGGGAGAGAGAGATGGGGTTAAGGGGCGGGAGGGAGGGAGGGAGGGAGGGAGGGAGGGAGGGAGGGGTCAAGGCAGGACTCCACATGTCTCACCAAAGACATTGGGGAGGCCTCGCTGCTATGCCAAGACGCATGGTCCCACCAATGGCCATCCAAATCTCCTGTAAGGTGGGGTGTAGGGGAGGGGGGTGGGGGGGTGGGGCGCACATACACGAGAGAGGACAGCGAGAGGGACCAGTGAGGACACCACGGACGACAACAGACAGTAACGGCTAGACAGACGCAGACGTCCACACGCTCAGCTGTGCACGCACACTCTCACATAATGCTCGAGTCGCCGTGTGCCTGAGAGCCCTGTGGAGAGAGAGAGAGAGAGAGACGCAGCGCAGGTCATAACACACACAAAAGGAGCAGCAGTGATTAGACCAGGGACGGACACACGCCTTCCATCAGACACACGACTCTCGTGACCCTCTGTTCCTCTACCTGTCGCTCACCTTCCCTACAGGACGTGCACCTCGTCGCCCGTGTAAAGGCGCAAACTCCACCCAGACGGGACCAGAGGTCAGATTCTCCTGGTTATAGTTCCCATCATAGGCGGTCAATTTAAAATACGTTTTAGAATCTTCTGCACTGCATTTCGCGTCGGTTTAAAGCAGTGGTTCTCAAACGGTGTGTCGCGGCCCTCTAGTGGTGCTCAGTGGTACTATGGGTGGGGCGGAGAATTATTGAGAACGTCACATATTACACAAGTTCAAAGTACACAGACATAAAACTAAGTCATTGACTAGAACGGGCACTTAGTAGAGCGCATACCTTCGCATATCACAAGATTGAGCATTAAATTATGAACATGTTGGTATTAGTTGTATGACAATTGGACATAAATTGACCGCGCAATAGTAAAAAGAAGATGTTGACCTATTTCATGACCTTGACCTTTGACCCAATCGATTCCAAAATCTAGTCAAATGGTCCCCGGATAATAACCAATCATCACACCAAATTTCAGGCGATTCGGTTTAATACTTTTATACTTATGCGAATAACACGCACTCATACAAATACACGGCGATCAAAACATTACCTTCCGTATTTTCAATGCGAAGGTAAGAAATACCGAATTGAAATACCTGTATGTTTTTTTGCACAAAGTGATTGCACATTTGGTTCCCTTGAAAGTGATTGCAATTGTCTGTCTTCTATTATTTGAGAAAGCACACCTGGAGGAGTCCCAAAAAGTGATTTCAATAAAAAGTCAGCATTGAACATTTTGTCGGGGCGCTGGGGCGTGAACCATCCTCTTCCTCCAAAGTGGGGCGCGACAGAAGAAGTTTGAGAACCACTGGTTTAAAGCTTTGATGTATTATGAATACAGATGCCGTGTTTAACCGGGGGATCCAGAGCGCCACGCAGCCTGAACTGACCTCGGTCCAAAGTGCACCGGGGAGAGCTGTTAAAGAAGAGGCTCTGATTACAAGGCACAGCGGACATGTAACTTTAAAACACGCAGGCTGGAGTGGCTCTAATGGGTTTACAGTACGGAGGACATGTCTCAATGCAGCAGGAGAGAGAGCGAGGAACTGATGGTGGTTAGACCCTTAACAGGGGCGATCAACATCTATGACTGCATGCTCCCATTAAACAAAATCAGAGTCAAATGTACTCTCTGGGAGTATTCCTTCAAGTGGGAAGCTATACGCATTACAAAAAAAACAGTTTTGCCGACGCGGACGCACCGAGTGCACTTTCAATTTGGCAAAAGAGGCTTTGAAAATATAAGCAAATTAGAAAGAGTGAATGTGAAAGTGTGGCTGGAGGATTCCCAGTGGAGAGCGGTGTGGAGGTAAAGAGGGCGTGGTGGTGTGGCCGTAGAGACGAGCACATCTCTGCAATAAACCTCAAGTTACATTTAAATGTTGCTTGAGACATTTCAACAATCCCAAGTGAAATGTCTCTTATGTATGGTCAATTAAAGCATATCACAAGATTGGGCATTGCATTATGAACATAATAATTGACCGTGCTATGGTAAAAAGAAGATTTGACCTTTCCATGACCTTGACCGTGACCTTTGGCCCGATCAGTCCTAAAATCTAAATCAAATAGTCCCCGGATAATACGCAATCATCCCACTAAATTGTATGCGATTCAAAGAAGATGTGAACCTTTTCATGACCTTGACCTTGACCTTTGACCCGGTCAATCCCAAAATCTAATCAAATGCTCCCCGGATAATAACCAATCATCCCACCAAATTTCATGCGATTCGGTTTAATACTTTTTGACTTATGCGAATAACACGCACGCACGCATACAAATACACGATCAAAACATTACCTTCTGGGTTTTCAATGCGAAGGTAATAAAGAAATCAGAGTCAGCGAATCCTGATCTTCCACTTGCACATGTGCTGTGGTTGTACATCCTGCATGGAGCCGGACTGAAGCTCAGGCCCATGAAGGTCATCTGAAAACACCAGAGCCCCTGAGCCGTATACATCACTTTGCCCACACTTCACTTCCCCTGCAAAGAGCTGCAGAAGCTAATGGATCTTTACAGGACAGGCCGCCTCCCAGCATTATCTGGCTGAGGAGTCTGTCTCTGGGAAGTCAGGACTCTGATGGAAAGGCATAAAAATAACCTGCATATGCTTCTGGTAGTGTGTGTGTGTGTGTGTGGGGGGGGGGGGTTACAAGGGAGAAGAGGATTTTCAATATCGAAAAAAAAAAGAAGCTGTGTTGGAAGAGTGCTGTGTATAGAAAGTGCCAGGGTGAATAAATATAGCCACATCACTTCCAACACAGCTGATGCAGCAATGCACACAGATCGTATTTAGAGGGATCATTTAGGTTTATTAAAACTTGAGTTTTAGTTTCATAACTTTGACCCGTGTTCCTCTCTGCACAACAATACCGTGGTAGTCACCCACGTAATTGCTGACACAAGCGCAATGTGGTTTTTAATAAAGGGGGGAAACTCAAGTAGTAATAAACTGGAATTACATTTTTAATAAAATTTTGTGTCTATATTTAATTTAGGATAATTATTGTAGCATTATTCAATAACATTGCGACCCAGCTTTTCATAATATGTTATGCAATATAATGTAAGAAGTTGCAGTGTAAGTTGTTTTATATTTTACAATTACAACATTACATAAATGTTGCACTTGGGGGAGATGCTGAAATTATCATTATATCCATATATATATATATATATATATATACACTCTCTGATGTAATTTCCACACGTGCACTTTTCTTCATCTTCCGAGTTGTGATCAAGTTGCAAGGTCAATCTGAACTACCCGGCTGACTCCTCCCCCTCCCTCTCCTCCCTCACTGCTCTCCATCCATCAGTCAAGGGGAGTGCTAAACACAGTTATGCGCTGTGATAAAACATTATGGATGTCCCCGGACAGGCTTTGCCCTCTGCGGCCCTCCAACCAACAGCTGACAACAGTAATTACGCTCTTCGCCTCCCAGCTGCCGCCCTGTCACCAGAGCCCGGTTCAGCATGGTGGGCCCTCTCCATTGGACCAGTCACTTGCCTAATGTGGCCATGATAGTGCAAACAGCTTCGGGCCTGCTGCCAGGATCAGGGAGAGGAAGGAGCACATCATCTAAGGATGAGACCTTTTTTGCATTTTGGGGGAAACAAGTATTTAGTCAGCCACCAATTGTGCAAGTTCTCGCACTTAAAAAGATGAGAGAGGCCTGCAATTTACATCATAGGTAAACCTCAACTAGACCAAATGAGGAAAAAAAAAATCCAGAAAATCACTTAATATATATAAAAAACTTATTGTACCCAGGAATTTACCAATTAATTCTTTAAAAATCAGACAAAGTGATTTTCTGGATTTTACTTTCTTATTTTGTCTCTCATAGTTGAGGTCTACGTATGATGAAAATTACAGGCCTCTCTCATCTTTTTAAGTGGGAGAACTTGCACAATTGGTGGCTGACTAAATACTTTTTTTCCCCACTGTATATGTCTCAAGGTTGTGTGAGTCACAGTTCCACCTCCACCTGTGCCTGCTCTTCCTCCCATCCCATCCTCCTCCTCCTCCTCCTCCTCCTCCTCCTCCTCCTCCTCCTCCTCCTCCCACAGCCCACCCTCCACATCTGTCAAAAACCATTTGAGCGGGCGCCAACACCGAGCTGCGCCCCGCCTCTCTCTATTCGCCGAAGCTTTATTAACAATGGCACGCCACAATTGGGCACTGATCCTTGGCGAGGCACTGACTGCGTGAGTCTTTTTATTTATTTTTTCAGGCAGCAGGAAACTCATCACGGCCGTAAATTGTGAGCATCAGCAGTCTGAGCCGCGTTCGCCCACCCCCCCCGACTCGCCGCCCCCCCGGCAAAGTGCTGATTCAGGGCGGAGGCAGAGAGCAGCCAGTGGTGGAGTTCACCAGCGGCAGGCTCTCCATCACTTTGACAGCTCAATAAAAAAACAGTGTAAACTATTAATTGGATCATTAATTATTGATGCTGTTTTTACTACAATTGGAGGGGCGAGAGCAGGAAAGAGGCCGGGGTGAAACTGCGAGTATGTTTAAACACAGTCGCCGCGCCGGGAAGGCGATACGGTGTCACGTCAACGCCCTGGTGGAGGCGGAGCTTACAACCACAGCTTTTATTCTGCTTAACCTCAACTGTACAGCGCCAAACGCGGTCATGCTGCCTATTACAGTATAAATGCTTTGATTAATGAGAATATTCAATATCCAGGTTGAGAGCACGGACTACAAACCAAAGAGAACTGACCGAGGTGCAAAAACTGATTCCCGGAAGGCCATTGATGAGGATGTAACTCAGGCTGTCACTACACACCGTCACCTCTCTGCCGTAGTTAGCCGGCCTCTCCTTTTCTGTCTGTTCGGCACTATGATGAGACGGCAAGTCAGGGGAATCGATAAAGAGGAAAACACAGGCAGAGGAACACCGCGATAAATCATTCTCCATCGCTCCCAGGCACAAACCAGGCCCATTACAGCCGGCACCTCCCCCCCCCCCGCCTCTCATTCCCATCCCATCAGGCCTCCTTCCTGCTGTCGCTCACGCATCTCCAGGCCGAGGCCGCTGTGGCCTTACACGCAATTAGACTTGGTGTTTTTTGCTCTGCTGCTCTGGCTGTTTGTTGTTGTCTTCTTCCTGGACTTTTTTCAAGTACGTTTTATCTATACAGCCCAATATCACAAATTAAAGATTTGGTCCTTTGGGTCGGTTGCTAATTAAAGACTGCTTGGTTTGTGTATGATAGTGTGTGCAGGGGGATTCCTTGATTGTGTCAGCTTATTAAAATGAAAAGTTGCAAAAAAACAAACATACCTGGTGCTAAGTTTCTTCCATTTGTAAACTTGATGCACAGCCAAAACCCACTGATCCTTCGTGATGGCCAGTAAGATGTCACACGCCACAAATCTGGACATTAGATCGCCCGTTATAATTTTTTTTAATATATATATATATATATATATATATTTACACTACTGTTCAAAAGTTTGGGGTCACTTAGAAATGTCCTTATTTTTCAAAGAAAAGCATGTTTTTTGAATGAAGATAACATGAAATTATTAAGAAATGCACTCTATACATTTATAACGTGGTAAATGACTATTCTAGGTTGAAACATCAGTTTTAATCAAATTAAATATCTACACGGTTGTATAGAGGCCCATCTCCAGTGTTCTAACGGCACATTGTGTTATCGCCTTAGAAGACTTACGGAGGGGTAGAATTTTTTGAAAACCCTTGTTATGTTAGCACAGCTGAAAACAGTTATGCTGGTCAGAGAAGCTTTTCAACTGTCTTCCTTTTGAGCTTGAAGTCTGAAGAACACAATTCATATTTAAAATAAAAATCATTATTTCTAACTTTGTCAATGTTTTTACTATATTTTCTATTCATTTTGCAATTCATTGGATAAATAAAAGTGAGTTTTCATGGGAAACACAAAATTGTCTTGTTGGGTGACCCCAAACTTTTGAACGGTAGTGTATATATGTATATAACACTTGACAGAGTGCAAACAAGCACATTGATTAAAGGTTCCGAAGACCTTTCTGACCCATTTATTACTCGCTGCATGCACTTACAGCACAGCAGCCTTAATGATGTCATAAATTAATGAAAATGCCAATTGTGAGAAAACCAAGACAGAAGATAGCTCCATGTAATCAGCTGGGTGTGTTTGGGGTCAACAGTTCAGCTCCGTCCTTTGTTCCTCTCTCTCTCCTGGAGGAGTAAGCAGACAGGAACAACAGGAACTCTGTTTCTCCCTATTTCTGGACCACGGCTACCTGGAAACCTGGAAACTCCCACATTAATAATGTAGGGCTATCGCTGGGCGGCTTCCTTTGATGAGCGGTTACATAACGGAGCAGAGCGACTGAATTCCTCCTCTCTCAAACATTTCGGAGCGCTTTGGGTCTGCTGCTCCTGACAAAAGCAAAAAACGGTGCTCCTGTACTTTTTCTCCTCTCGACCTCCTTTTCCACCGCCGGTCCACTGCGCCTCCTCCTTTCTTTGGTGTTCGCTGCTTTGACTGTTTCTAAAGCAAAGGCCTCCTTAATTACAGGTTTGACAACAAAATCAATTTGCAATTACGACAACTGTCGAGCAGGTGGAGCGGTCCGGAAGCCAACGGCCTGAACGATCGCTTTCCATGTTGATTCTATGCAAAGTGGCGTTTAATTCGGTCACCAGCGCGTTGCTACACTTTGACCAGAGCGCTTGTTTCCTTCCGAGCAGGAAGGGCATCGGCCATGTCCGGTCACATGATCCTGAGGTTGGCAGACAGCAGGAGAGGCGGAGCCAATAGCTGGCATAGAACTTCAATTAGGAACATGGTTTGTTAAAGCGACACTATCTAACAATTCCTACCTTAAAATAACAGCTTGAAAAAAATAGTGCCCTACAATGACTTTCGATCACTGACAGACGTTTACTTTAATAAAAGAACAAAGACGTCTTTTAAATCACTTCTTAAAACCCACTTTTATAGAACTGCTTTTAAGTGATGTCGTCCTTTTATGTTTTTATTTTAATTGGCTATTTGTTTGGTTTAGTTGTATTCAATGCTTTTATGGTATGGTCTTTTTTGTTTGCTGCCATTTAAGTTGTGTTTATGTTTATGTTGTTTATCTGTAGAGCACTTTGTAAACCTTGTTTTTAAAAGTGCTATATAAATAAAGTTATTATTATTATTATGATGATGATTATTTAAGGGACCTGACATTACTTCTGCTGTCATCTGGAGGAGAGAGAAAGTTACAGGGGGGCGGGTGGAGATTATAATTTATTTTTACTCAAACTCAAAAGAGCCATATGCGTCACCGAAGAGCCATATATGGCTCAGAGCCAGAGGTTCACCACACCTGATCTATCGTAACTGGGTATTTACGACACTGAAGTACACGTTAAATACCTGAAGGGGGCGCTACAAGGGAAAAACTACATAATGGGCCTTTAACTGCGCTTATTATTAAGAATTAAACCTCATTATAATAATGTTTAAAATTAAAACCCCTAGAACTACTGTTCGTTTTTTAATCTTTTACCACCAACCACCATCAGATTTTTCTCCCATCCCAACTGGACTGAACCATAATCCTACCGCCACTTTGCAACGGGCCGCTGTACCAGGAATGACATCATCAGCAAAACAGTATAAAAGTCAAGGTGTAAAACCCATAACCACCCTCTGCTCTTTCCTTTTGTTCTAATAACATCCACGTGTTCATGTGCAGCAGTGATGAGATCAAACACACCTCCTCGGTTCACTAGACACGCCCCCCTGTCTGTCAGTTACACAACGCTGTCTGTTATAAAGGGTCATGTGACGCAGCTGTGATATTAGGAGCTGGCCAAATGTGCCGTAAGAGGAAAGCACCAACAGGAGCTTAGCGTTAGTTTCAGCATCACAGCCACACACATGAAGCACTCGTCCACACGGCAGCTGGTCTGGCTCCTCCTAGGGAAGTCATGGATGAAGTAATAGATTACATCCATAGGATGCTTTGTAAGGACGTAAGGCTCAGTGTCTTTGAGAAGCAGAGATGTCAACCGATGCCGTCACACACATGAAGCTGTTGTGTTTTAACTGTTGGTAGTTTAGTATTAGTTAACCCTCCTGTTACCTTTAGGGTCAATTTGACCCCATTCAATGTTTAACGTTGATGTTCTTTGGGGTCAATTTGACCCCAGGCTGTTTTTCACTGTCAAACATATAAGAAATATCAACTATTTTATGTATTTAAAGGGCTATTTAGGTAGTTAAAAAACAAACATAAAGCACCTCACACTTAAACTTGGGAAACAATATTAATTCTAATAATTTTCTGGAGGTTTTAATAGCTGGGGTCAAATAGACCCCGAGGGTAAAATATGTTAGTAAATGTGAAGGTGACAGGAGGGTTAAGAAAGTAGAACTTGATGAGAAAAAAAGGAGAGGAAATAAAAAAAAGTGCAACTGATGGTGCTCTAGAGTCACGCTAAGGAACATTACGTATATCTATAAAGTGTAAAAAGTGTGTTTGGTTTTTTAGATCTTCACCTGTTCTCCTCAAAAATAATGAGCCCCACACATACAAATACACAAGTACACACACACACACACACACACACACACACATATAGACTGCAGACTGGGGAATCTGAAGGTTACATCTGAGTCAACAGCTGCAAGAATCAATACCAACATGAGACAGCAACAATAATGACATTATAATGAACTGAAAGCGTTCCTTCTTCACCACATTATGACAGCGTGCTACTGGAGAAAGACGGCGTTATAATCACATCAAAAAAAAACATCAGAGAAATAAGTAAATAAAGCCAGAAGAGAAACGGTGTGGGGCTCCTACCTTTCTCACTGACTGACTCACTCTCTATCTCCACGTCCTCGCAGCTGGTGTACTCCGGCGTGGTGGCCAGCTCCTCCTCCGAGCTGCTCAGCGACACCTGCCGCATCTTTCCTCCCTTTTTGGTTTTGTGGGGCTTGGGCGGCGGCGGGCGCACCGACTCGGACTGGTCCGAGCTGAGCGAGTCGTTCCTCAACATGCTCTCCATCTTCTCCCTCTTGGTCTTGCGCACGGCTGAACTGGGGTCCAGGTGGTGCTGCTGCTGCTGCCTCCTGGAGGGGTCCCCCAGGTCGCCCCTCCGCAGGTCCCCGGACCGCTCCCCCAGCACGGGGCTCCGGTGCGGGGTCGGCGGGCTGTGGTTGGAGCTCCTCTGGCCTCCCATCGGCCCCGGGGAGCAGCGGTCCACGGAGTAGGAGCGCTGTCCCGCCATCGGCGGCCGGCGCTCGGTGAGATGCTGTCGGGACAGCCGCACGGGGCCCGGGTCGTCCTGCTCCGTGTAGGCCAGCGACACGTCGCTGTGGCGCCGCTCGTGCCTCACGCGGCCCACCTCGGCGTGCATCCTCATCTGCTCCTCGTAGGGCTGCGGCTTCACGGGGTAGCGGGCCAGGTTGGGGTCGCTGCGGTAGCGCGTCTGGAACTCCTCCTGGCGCTGCCGCTGCAGGTCGTACTCGCTGGGGGGTCCGTCTAGCTCCTGGTCCAGCGGGTATTCCTGGGAGTGCCAGCGTCCGGGGCCCCGCCGGTCCCGGTAGCACATCCGCGCCGCGTCCGCGTCCGGGTACATGTGCGGGCCCCCCCGCGGAGCCCGCCGATGGTCCCCATCCCCATAGTCAGACGGTGATCGGGGCATGCCGCCGTCCGTCGGGGCATACTGCGAGCGGTCGCCCCCCTCCCTTTGGTCGTATTTTTGGTTTGGATCCCTGGATGCAGATGGACTTCGTTTCCTGTAGATCAGAGAGAGAGAGGGGAGAAAAGAGAGGAAGTTAGTGGTCAGTCCATTTTTAACTGGACAGGCAGATAAACAGGCCCCACCAAACCCATCCAGTTTGATGATCTCATTTCATTTACATTTATCAGGTTAGCGGTCCTCACACAGACAGCGTTTTTATCCATTACTGGACTCTTTCAGATGTAGATGCTCTCTTTCAATTCCATTTTGATACAGGGTTCTTACACATTTTGACCAATGGATTTCCATGACCTTTCCAATGACTTTAAACCAAATTTCCACGACTAAACTGAAATCTCGGTATAAACATGAAGAATTTAGAAAATGTTGTGCGTTTTTTAGCATCTTTCTTTAAAAAAACACATCAATTATTTCAAACTCGGCGTAAATGAACATGTGACTATAACAACATTTCCATGACTTTTCCAAAACTTTTGTGATTTAAGTTTTTTCCATGACTTTTCCAGGCCTGGAAATGACCATTTTAAAATTCCATGGCTTTTCCAGGTTTTCCATGACCGTACGAACCCTGTTGATAGCATCTGATTACTTTTTGGATATAGGTGCTTAAATCATCATCATCTGCTGCAGCGCATTATAAACAAGATGAACACTACGGCCTGTTTGAGATTCCTGATTAATAGTGGGAGTATGTGTGTGTGTGTCAGTGTGTGTTTGTGTGTGTGTGTCCATCTCGCCACTTTTTTCCCCTCCTGATGAAAACATCTAATGTCACAAGAACATAACACAAATGTAATGATACACTTAGTGAGGAGTTGTGCTAAAGCCATAATGTCATAAAACTCACACTTCGTACCTTTTGTTTCAAGATGATTATTGAAACGACATTACGTGACATTAACTTTACGGAACGTCAAATACATTTTTTAAAAGATCTATCGATCATTTTTATGGCTGTCCGGCTGTCACAGACGAGGGCTAACTGTGCATTAATGCGTTCATTCTTTTGTTAAGAATCAATTATTCAAAAGCCACTTTTCTCCTACATTGCTCCCACTTTTCCTCCGAAATAATAATGACATTTTGGTGAGGAAAAAGCTCTGTGAAGCATTCCTTTAATTTTGTACGTGACAACTCTCCATCCATTTCAAAGGGCTTCATAAATCAGCTGCCAGCCCGGCTCAGCGGCCACGACCAGGGCTCCTGACGTGTGATTGGCTATTTCACTGAACCACGAGGAGCTTTGTTCTCACAAACCATACGGGCTGGAGTCATGTACAGTGAATATATACATACATATATATATATATATATATATATATATATATATATATATATATATATATATATATATATATATATATATATATATATATATATATATATATATATTATATATGTATGTATATATATATATATAGTTACCTCCTATACTGTACTATATATATATATGTATATATAGTTACCTCCTATATTATATATATATATATATATTATATATATATATATATATTGTACGATATAGGAGGTAACTATATAATATATATATCGTACAATATAGGAGGTAGTAACTTTGGTGCTAGTTGGTGAAATGCAACATTAATTTAGCAGTGGTATTAATGAATAAACATCATGTATAAAAATAATCACTGAGGGAACATTTTCCTCAATAATAAATAAGTATTTGAAAAGCATTTGACTGATACTAAGACACCGTTACTTAAAGTTTTGTTTAGTACTTTCCCTTTGTGGTATTCGTATTTTAACTGCAATAAAGGATCAGATTACTTATTAGCTACTATTTTTTTATTTTTTTTATTTACTACGCTGACATTCTAATACTATAATTCTATTCATCGTCCTTAAAGCCAGGCAACACTAACATTCTACTATGTTACTATTTGCAGAATGATATTCCAGCGTTGTGATGGATGGGTTGTTCTAGTTCCATAAGCTCCGCCTACCAGAAAATATCACTGGTTCGAGTGAGTAAGTTATTAATAACTCATCGAAACATTAGTCTACCATCTCTTCCTCCACCTCTCTCTGACATTCTCCCTCTCGATCACACGCACACACACACACACACACACACACACTGAAGGTTGGCCTGACAGTTGCATCGGCCATTAAGCATGGCAGAGAAAAAAAAGAGAAAAAGCTTTTGAAACAGAGGTGAATGGAAAAGTGTGTGATTCCCATGTTGAGCTAAAGTTCTGGATGATATATGTGTGTGATTCCCATGTTGAGCTATAGTTCTGAGTCATATCTGTGTGATTCCCATGTTGAGCTATAGTTCTGAGTCATATCTGTGTGATTACTATGTTGAGTTATAGTTCTGAGTCATATCTGTGTGATTACTATGTTGAGCTATAGTTCTGGGTGATATCTGTATGTGATTCCCATGTTGAGCTATAGTTCTGGGTCATATCTGTGTGATTACTATGTTGAGTTATAGTTCTGAGTCATATCTGTGTGATTCCCATGTTGAGCTATAGTTCTGGGTGATATCTGTGTTTTACCTGGTGGGGAAAACTGGCAGTTAAAATGACGTATTGAACTGCTGATGACTAAACCCTGGAAACACTCGGTCGCCATCTTTCTGAGCTCAGGCACCCTGTTACACCAGAGAGGCCGACCCGTGCGCCTCAATACGTAACATCAATACTGCATCACAGAATGTGCAGCGTCTGTATTTGTGACGGTTTTGAGAATCACACCGTTGGGATTTCTACAAACCCTGGAATATCACTCCGTTGGTCAAACACTGAATGATGTCATTAAAGTGACGAGTCAGCTTGAAAGAGGCTGATGTATGAGTGCAGTGTACATATCATAAACTACTGTACAGTTCAAATATGGACCGTTAAAGAGAAGTTCAGCTTACAGAATGTGCTTTTAAGCATCACCACCACATTAAAGCTAAATGTACTTAATAGCAGAAATGGCATGATAATGATGATAATAGCATCACTTGGTCCAATCACAGAAACCACAAGCAGACAGCAATAATCAGGGATTTAATGATTCATTTTTTTCTTAAAAAGGAGCACTAATCTATATCTTTATTGAAAAAATTAATCAAATGACGATGTAAACAAAAAAAGGGGATTGCAGGTTTTGAGCAGAATTGTCTCCTTACAGTGTATTTTAGCTCAGTTTGTAGAAGAAGAAGCCCATTACTTTAATGTAAGATTGACACATAGATAATGTGCATTAAAAAACGATGATGTCATGTGAAGGGCCTGCTGTACGACTACTGAGAATGCATTTCTTATTGCAGCTCTGTGCAGCTTTTTGGGCCAGTGTTCACAAGTTTGTAGCCAACATCGGGAAAGAACTGATGACGCTGCTGAGACTTCACATTTCACTTCAGTGGTCAAAAGCATTTAAGGATAACGGTCTGCATTCAGAACCAAAGCAATGCTGATTTGCTCAATTGCTACTAAGTATTTAGATTCTCCATTGTAAATTCCTGATATGCTTATAATCCCCCCCACCCCCCCCAAAAAAAAAGATAACTCGGGAAGTGCGTCCCTCTAAATCTATAACATAAACAACAACATGCCACCACCACCTATATCCCCCCATCAACAGCAAATCCAGGATAAAAGATGAACAGACACTATCTGGTTTCCTGATGAGTGATTTCTTGCAAATGGACCACAGCAACAGCAACAACAACAACAACAAAACAACATCTTACCGCCAAAGATGCAGCGGAAACGCTCGTGCACAACAAAAACAAGACTAATGGCTAATGCATGATGAACACGTGATCTCTATTTACTACAAAGACCGGAAACACACAAGTGACCTCTCCTCTCTGCTTTTACAGCAGAACAAATCGGCACACGGCCTTGCTGATGATTTAGAGAAGAAGAAGAAGAAGAAGAAGAAGAAGAAAGCACACACACACACACACACACACACACAAGCACACATGGCGGTCATTGCATTATTCATGACCTGCTGGACACAAACTGAGCTGCGCTTCATTCACAAATCCAAAGTGAAGCAGCAGCAGAAATGAAATGCTGGATTGGGGGACTGCCGCCGTGACTTGGGTGGCAGATAATGTGGAGTGTGTGTGTGTGTGTGTGTGTGTGTGTGTGTGTGTGTATGAGCTAGACAAGCATTTTCTGGATGATGATGATGATCTCTGCATTTGCAGCTTAATGTGTGCATATAGAGCGTGCACGTAGCATTAACATAGAGGCGCTCTAACTAGTCCTGAGGCCAGCGTCCCGTTCCCCTGCTCCCGCTCAGCCCGGCGTGTCCTTCCCGTCTCAAAAGAGCAACGTCTGTGGCGGCGAGCAAACCGAACGCCACCGCGTCGGCATCTTGCAGCGGGACCCTATGGCGCGGCCGGGCCCTAAACCCGGCCCTCAGTGAGCACCGCGGAGCGGTGGCGCAGCACTAAATGTTCCACTGTGCATTATTCCCCCATTGCTCCAGCTGCCACTGCTACTGTAATGGCC